>OY744536.1:60855717-61170717 GCA_963556195.1 Sepiola atlantica
GATAATCATCGAGCTACATCTTTTAAAGAGACTGCTAATTATAAGGCCCTGATTGTATATGCTACTACATATATTTTCATCATATATATATATATATATATATATATATGTTGATGTGCAGTTGCTCTATAATTGCTTATAATTTAATTATCATATACGTATATCTCCTTATAGTTATTATACTGGTTCATTAGTATGTTAGTCGTTCATATATATCAATTTGTATTTATATGTGCAAATGTTTTGGTTATTTGATTAGAACTAGACATAATTATGTGCTGGTGTATTTAGATGTGCACGTATATGTGTATATAAGTCTACTTGTAAAAGTGCGATATATGTTCTTAAGATTGCAGCCACGTTAGTTTTGGCTCGGATATTCTATGTATGTAAGATAGTTTTATGTATTTATACAAGTGATTCTCTATCATCTAGTTTAGGTAAGTGTATACTTGCATCTTTTCATGATGTGTACTTGTATATTTTTATATTAATATTCATCTCTCTATATAA
The DNA here is from genome assembly GCA_963556195.1 of Sepiola atlantica. Lineage (NCBI taxonomy): Eukaryota > Metazoa > Mollusca > Cephalopoda > Sepiida > Sepiolidae > Sepiola > Sepiola atlantica. The sequence goes on from OY744536.1 coordinate 60,856,231, forward strand.
GGTAAATACGATTTTCCCCTGTACAAGACAGCCTTTATAGAATGCAAAGCACATGCGCTACTTATCATTCGAATATGATCAGGCTTCCTGCCAAAACTGATTCGTGTTTCCGACAATTATTAATCACTTTCATTCAATTACGTAATTTCCTACGCTAAATCTGGCCTAGAATACTTTCACAAAATTACATAATCAGAGGAAGTAACAGAAACATTTAGTCATAGGCTTGGAAATACTCCCACTTACAAATAATTTACAGGGTCTTTATCTTCATTGAAGACATTAACAAGCTTCGATCGCTAGTGTTTCATTTCCTATTTACATGATTAAAACTTTCGTCTATTTAAACTTTTCTCAGTTGATATAGATCGTCCAATGAAGCTTAAGCAATTATTTTTCCGGTGCTTTGATTGGCTGATTACACACCTATTCTTGATTAGCATTACATAATTGCAGAACGATCAAATAAAAATCATTAAAAATAAAACATCATGTCTTCTTTTTCATCTATTCAATACCCGCCCAAGACGTAGTGGTTATACATCATATTAAGTATTACAACTACATATGCATTGCCGAATATTAACATTTCCGACTAATACTGACACATTGAATGAAGTGACACCACTTATAATAAATGTATTCAATCACTTTATATCGCTACCTCAAATTTAATTTAATTCGACCTAGCAGCCTGATAGTATTTGAGAGATGGCAGAATATAAGATTGATTTCATTTAAGCAGTTCTGACTGACTATCCAGAAGACAGATTATCATCTTCCAGAATTAAATAACAAAAAACAACATACTAAAAAGTTAGCATAATGTTTCTGTTTTTCGCTTTACGTCCCGGGTTATCTTAAGTTATTTTTCTTTCGCAGTCATCCCATCAAAAAAGTTACAATCACTGTTTTTCTCTCATTTGTAAACCGGCATGAATTCATTAACACTTAAAATACGTCTGTGACATATTAAGAAAAAATGTTAACATTTTCTCACATAAAACACATGAATCGACGTTTTCATTTCAAAATGTTTTTAATGTTAAATAAACTAACATTGTTTTTATATATAATAAACAGATACATAAAACCTATCACAGTTTTCTGTAATAACAATTCACATAACTAAGCAACTTTCGTCGATTTTAAAAAATAAAACTGACAATTCCTCTGAATTGCGTTAGTTATAGCGTCCCACATTCAATATATAAGTTAAATGACATCATTACGACGGTTCTGTACTCATGTAAAACAAATACGTCGACGCTTTATTAACATTTCGTTTTTTTACTGTGAAAGACCTTAATTTCTATAAAACTTTGTCACTTTAAAAAAATATCGTCGCAGTTTTTTTAATAACAATTACAATTCTACTGCAACTATTGTCGCATTTTCTCATTTCATGTAAAGTGAAATACATTGGCATGAGTTATGAATGTTATAAACTTTGCTACATAAAAAAAAAGTCGTCGAAGTTTCTTTCATAACAATTCCAATTTATCTACGTTGCGTTGGTTTTAGCGTCTTGAATTCTCTCCTTAATAAAATGATAAATCTCTTTGTCAATGAGAATTATTTCCCCTGCATTCGGGACGTACGCTGCAAGAGCATCACGGCTGTTTTTTGTATGTGCAACACGTTCTTCATATTTAAATAGGCTATCAATTGTGTTTCATTTAAAAAAGAACACACAGTTTATATCTATAAACATAAAAATTACTCTGAAACCATCATCGCATTAAAAAAGTACACTTCCTTTAAGTTGTCTTAGTTTTATAATATCAAATTAGTTTCGGAAATAAATAATGAATACATTAGTCAACACCAGTTATACACCTTGGATTGGCACATTTTTCTATAATAGCACGTTTCTATACAAGAGCGCCAACAACACAAATGAATCCTTATTAAGTTTTAGCATTTAATTATGTAATTAAAATTGAAATATTTGTCAACAGTACATTAAATATCAAATAAAATGTGTAGTTTTACTTGCTTACTGTTAACATTCAAATAATTGTTATTTTAAAATGTGTACTGCTTTTTATAGTTTAATTATTCGTAATGCGCAACCATTTCGACCAATTTAAATACGTGTAAATTACATTTACAACGATGTTTATGACACTTTCGTACAATATAAACTATTAAGTGATGGCGGCCTATGCTTACCCATTCGGTATAGGGGTGTGTGAGCGAGAACATCCAATATCGCCAACTTATGCCACCTTATCTACACGTTTATAACGTGTTCATTATCACACTCATCGGAGTAAGAATGCTGTCTATAATTTAAAGCGCGGAAACTATTAAGTATGCTATCGTAATAACAATAATGTAGAAGGTACAGGGGTCGATTTCCTTCTCAATTGTTTTATTTTGTGTAATGTTAAAGACATTCACAGTTTTATTAATGTTATACACTTTGTTACATTAAAAGAATCGCCGAAATTTCTTCAATAACAATCCTAATTACTTTAAGTTGTGTTTGTTTCAGCGTCCCTAAATTCTCTACTGAAAAAAATGACAGTTTGTTTAGTCAATGAGAAGTTTTTCTCTTACATACGTGACGTTCCTTACAAAAGCCATACGGCTGTTTTATTACCTATTTTTGTGTTAATGTCATAGACAAAACATTTTTATATATTGTTATAAACATCGTTAAATAAAAAAAAACTTGCAGTTTACTCTAATAGAAATTCGAATTACTCTGAAACTATCATAGTATTTAAAAAAAGGCACAGTACCGTTACGTTGCGTTGGTTTTAGCGCCCCAAATTTTGCGTCGAAAATAAATGATGATCCATGACTCAACTAGAGTTATTTCCCTTGCATTGGCGCGTTTCAATACAAAGGCGCATTTCTCTACAAGATACCCTATAATACAAACTATCCCTTAACACGTTGTTTAGGACCCTTTCGTACAACAGGCGCAGTCTATTGATTGCGGCCCACAGCCACGAATTCGCAAGAGGGCTGTATGAGCGAGAACAGTCAATACCACTTATTTATATGTCACCTAATCTACACATTTACTGAATTTTCATTATCGGAGTAATCGTAGTTACAAGAGGACCCATACTATAAAGCGTAGAAACTATTTAGTAAACTACAGTACAATTATAACGATATTATAAAAAAACATTACGATGTTCTTACTTAACGAATTCGTCTTTTCTCTGCTTTAAATCTAATTAAAACATACATTGATGAATAGGGTATTGTGGACCATCATGGGTCGTTTTTTAAGGATGTGTAAGGAAAAAGGACACTTTTATTTGTATACTTATGGAACGCAAATATTTGCTTTGGAGTAAATGTACAACACGTGTATAATGAACCTCTTTTTGTGGTTAATTTCTAAAGCATTTTCTCATCATGCACAACTGTAATGTGTTCTAAACGAAATTATCACACTTTGTGAAATTGTTAGGTTGTAAGGAATAATGAGTAACCACTGTTTTTCTTGAATAAAAAAAACAAATAGTCAAAACAAAATGTGATAAGCAGTTTATATTTATATCTACCACGATTATAACGGTGAAATAGAGAACATCATCATCAAAACATAACTAGGCTAAATCATGTCGTAAACAACTTCTCGCGAGGAACATGTATATTAACCAATACAATACTGTTATTCAATATCCTCTGAATAATAGCACATGAATGCCATACACACATTTAGTAGTACACATCTATTCAAATTACTGACCATTCTTGCCAACAATGAGCGTAACAAGTGCCCATTATAAAAATTTAAAATTACCAAGTGTGCCCCATCTTAAGTGATTTTTGTAACTTTGTCAAGTTTATCTCAATCTCGATTCCTGTTTAGATATCTGAAAGGAATTTAGAAGCATTTCAACTGTCGTAAGGAAATCACTTTGTACTGGCATGAGTGTTTGTTCAAACTGTAAGTGAATTTGAAGTATTTAAATTCTCATTGCCAAGAAAATAGGAGGCCAATTTACGGTAATGGTTGAGATATTTGAACCAAACCATTTCTGAATTGTCTGTAGTATTCCACGTGACTAAAATTAGAATCAACGTTTTTTTTCATGTTGACCACTAATCCAGTGTGCTCTTTTTGGACGAGCTGGTTTTTTCTTCCGTTTAAAACCAACCTCTGGTAAAAAAAAGAGTGTTCCTTCTCGACTGGTGCAATGTTTATAAGTTAATTCCTATATCAGTCTCGTAAATTAGTTCGAGTGAAATGGTTTATTTGTACTTTTAAAGCTAAAAATGATGAATTCGAGTCATTATTCGTTCTTTGCTAGACTCCTTCTGAATGTTTACGGAGATGGCGAATATATCATATACATATATATATATATATATATATATATATATATATATATATATATATATATATATGTAAATATAAATATTTATGTATATATAAATATATATATATATAAATGTATAAATATATATATGTACTTATATACAAATATATATATATATATATATATATATACATATATATATATATATATATACATAAATGATATCCATCCCACCACAGCTAAAATTTATTTCCCGTACAGAAAAGTTTTGCACAAATGTTATGTCCTCTTACAAAGATCAACATTAAAATGATATTCTGCAAAACGTTATGTTTAGATTCTTAAATCTTATATTGATTTTTGAAAAATAAATGACTTTCATTCCCCATTACATTGAAGGCTTATCAAACGGAGTCTGAAGAAAACGACTACATTCAGGAAGCCTTGCTTTATTAGTATCTAATAACTATCGATAAATTAAATGCAAATAAATTATCTAAATATGTAAAAAAAAAAACGACTGGCGTTATAATACCCTTAAGCCTCTATGAAATCCTGCAAATGAATTAAATTGGGAAATATTTGTTAATTGGTGTCTAATTCCTATTGGTTAACTTTCAAAATAATCAGAGGTATCTAATTTTCATGGAGATCTTCCTCGTTATTTGTATATCGTTTACATAAAAATTAATTGAACTACATATACCTCTTCTTTACTTTATTCTAATATTCATTACTATCGGTTAATTTGTTTCGGAGTCCATCCTGTAATGCAAATATATAAACATACACCCATACCTAACATCATATAAATACTAGAATATTCGATAAATAAGTAATAGGTGCCTATTTTGTGTAATGATACGCCGCTTTCAAGTTTTGATTTAATTTATGGATGAAAAGATATATAACGTTTTGTGTATGAAAGAGCTGCCTTCTAGACTCGGCTCTGTTCCAGATTTGAGATGTTTTTGATATATATATATTTGCATATTTTTGCTAGTATATATATTATAAATGTTCAGTGTGTTAATGAACATACGATTATAACTATTTATTTGCAATGTACGATACCATTACAAACTGAAGTGGTAATTACCGGGAATATGCTTTCATGGAAACATAACATATGCATCAGTACTACCAAAGGAGGCTGTGTCTCATGTGATGTATCATAATGATAGAACATATACTAACAATACTTAGTACTAAAATGGAGAAGGTAATCCAAGGGTAGATGGCCTCATGCCAACATAGTATAAACTACACGACCCTCTCGAATTTTGCATTGAAAGCGTGTACAATAATAAGATAGTAAAATACTGAATTGAGCATTAAAACATAGCAGAGTAGTTTATTGAAGTACTAGTATAGTTAAAGTTTCAGACAGAAGGATACTAAATGTCCATAAGTAATAGATGTAATGTCATTGATGTTTTTCCAAAAAATGTTAGTTTATGTGTACTAAAATGATGCGATATACATGGAAAACTGCACCTTAGATCTGGAATTGAATGATTGTTAACACATGTTTTAATTGTTCGAATTACCCGTTATTTATAATTAACTGAAAAGGTTTGCCATCTTCTTTATAGCTCTCTATCTATTTTCATAGTCTCCCAATCAGGGTTATTCTACCACTCGCAAACATAGCTTAATGCTATCTGACAGTTTCGATAAAGACTGAAATGGGATACTTTATCATCACACCTTTACATTTAGATAAGTGTTGATTGGCATACGACAAAAATGTATGTAAAATAACTGGCAAAATAATATATGTATTGATTGATGTATCATAATAAAGAAGAGTACCTGTCATATATAATAATTATCATAATAATAATGAGAAGAAGAATAAAATGGAAGTGGGAGAAGAAAAAATAAAATGGAAGTGGGAGAAGAAAATATGAAATAGACATATTACTTCAGCTATGCAACGATATCTTAAATAATGCGCCACAGTTGATGAATTTCTAAATCAAACCTAAGTAGAATTATTATTACCCAACGGGTTCGGGGTACGTCTATTATACATCCCCCGTCACACACATCTACACACACAAACACACCCACACACACACACACATATACATATATATGTATATATATATATATATATATATATATATATATATATATATATATATATATATATAATTTAATAAATGTTCTGAATTGGTTTTAAAAAACAATTTAATTTATATAATTTGTTCTGCACATCGTAAACACGCACATGCTCTTTCTATAGAATTAACGCTGTTTTCAAACGCTTCTTCAATGAAAGTTTGTCATCAAATTAAGCTAAAAAACAGAGCTGTTTACATAAACAATATTCGCATCTTTTGAATAGCTGTCCCTTTTTCAACAGACCAACATAAATTCTAATACGTTGCATCGTCCTTTTGGTAATCATATTTTAATGTTGTATTAGCTTTCATATTCCGATTTAATTGGTCAAATATTAATTTTTTAAGCTCAAATCAAGTTTCGTAAAGATAATTAGGGTTAAATATGAATAGAGGCATGGGGTGTATAGAATTAGGGTGTGGAGAGTGTGTGAATGATAAGAAATGTGTCGGGGGGATGTTGCCCATAGGTGCGATAAAGAGTCTCTAATCGAATAGGTCTGTCACTGTACCAAACACCAGCTATCATCATATCGCTACAATATTGCATCCATGTGCTTTGTTACAAGTATTTCCATGGAATATGCGTTGATGAACATACCGCACATGTACAACTTCAACGTAAATAACTCCGACACACCCAACTAGCATCAAAACCCCACACATCAACTGTAGATTTTCCCAGATGTCTGAAAACTTTCTACTCAAATAAAATTCTTCCTCGGACCGCTTGACTTTCGAATTCACCCTGCTCTCTGTTTCCCCGACTGCACCAACATGCAGAAGTTTAAATCTAATGTGAAGACACATCTACAATCTCTCTCCTAATCACAAAATCCTATATTGTCTAAATGGCAAATGCCATGTTTAGGATTAATAAGATTTAAAAAAAAACATAGTCATGAAATATTTGGTGTATTTGTTGTAACATTTAGAAGTACATTCCGTATCAACATCTGAATTATAATAACTTTAGGATATGTTGTCAGTTTTAAGGGATGTGTCTAAACAATTGTGTATCATAAGTCAATGCAAACGACACTAGAAGTGATATAAAGTCGAGTTGAAAGTGTGTTGTTTTGAGTTCTGCACACTTCATATTTTTGCTCTCGTTCCGACAAAAACATTCTTACACAATTTTCCTTTATCTCTACCGCTGTTTTGTAATGTTGTATTTGCTATTATTTTCTTTTACCTCCGCGCATTGGCCATGGAATCTAATAAGATGAATGCATTCAAAGCGAGGAAAAAGGTGAATAGGATTACGATAGATATAAAAAAATACACGTTTGGCTAAGCGCGCCAGAGGTGGTCCCGTGTTCTTTGGGATACCGAAAACAGTTGAATGTACAATTAGAAAATGTAAAAGATTTCATGATCCACCACCCACAGACTAATACGAAAATACATTTAGTGCAAGTCAGCTCTACAGAAATATTTGTATATCATTACCGAATAATTTCTTCAATATTGAATTCATAAGTCTGAAGAATACTTTATGTAATAAACATTTCTCTGGCGCTCTCTTGCTATAAGTATAGTGTTATACTACTACTAACTTCTAATAATGTACACAAGAGACCGCAACTAAATATTTTAATAAAATATATAAATAATACATTATATCATAAAATGATTGTTTTTTATGAAACAGTAATGCACTTTCACTTTAATGCATTAATAAACAATAATAGGCGACTTATATTAACATAATAGATCAGTGTACAGGTAGTCCTTATCCGAAAATGTGTAATGTTTTCATATACACGTGAATGCAAATTTATATTTAAAAGCGAATTCAAGCGGTATTTTGTAAAAAACAAAATCATATTTAAGGTAATCAGTGAGCGATATCAGCTTTCCCTAGTTAAATGGTAGACTATTCTTAAATATATCATTGGTGTTTCTATGTGAATTAGTAACCTTTTTTACGCACCAGATAGAAGTGCTAGTAATATTCTGTTATATGTGATGGTCATCTGAAGGTTGAAGTTTAAATATTCAGAATGGTTGATGCAAAGAAAACATTTTCGGATTAGTGACGACTTCTACCTGGTCATGTCTGACGGAACGAGAGCAAGCTACACTGTTTTTTTTATATAAAAGGTTCCGTTCGAAATTACGTACAGATTCGCGAGTTAGACATCAATATCCGTAGTTCGAGAAGACGCATCTGAAGAAGCTCAGAGATTATATTGACCGAAACGCTGTGAGAATAACATTCAAGGTGAGAACACTGATCCGAATAATTCAAACAATACAACTTATTTAATTGTGTTAAACAGACCTGAAAACTTACAGTCGTTATTTAAGTAATTTTATTTTATTTATTTATGTTTTTCTTTGTTTGTTTTCCGTTAATTAATTTATTGATTTTTAAAAAATCTTATTTATTTTGTTAAATTACGAGTGCACTAAAGATAGGAATCTTCATGGCGGGTTACACTTGCGTTGTAGATGTATACGAACATGCCTATAACATGCTTTATTTGTCGGTCTGTCACGTACAGTTTTAAATGATGTTGTTAGCTGCTCCGCGCATCCTTATAAGAGGTTCTGCCATGCTTTTTTGAAATAGTATTTTTTATGCTTTCACGAATCTCCATAAGAGGCGCCCTCCACTCGTTTGTCTGTAACTAATAAGTGTGAAATGCAAATTTCAAATGTCCACACGCATCTATATGAAACACACTGTCTGTTTATCAAGAGACCATGCTTTCCATTGAAATATTAGTTTAGATTCTTGAACAGAACTCTAGAACAACTATTGCCATGCTCTAGCGTTGTCAAGGTTACATTTGACATAACTGTTTTCTTATTTCTACGCATTTCTAAAAATAACACCGTTCGTTTGTCAGTCCGTAAAAGGGGAATATCCCCTGATGTTTCCACGACTCTCTAGAAGATACAATCACTCTCTGACAGTTGGTCTAACTAGCAAAGGTCAGGAATGGCAATCTTAGATAGTTGTAGACATCTCGATACATGCCACTCTCTATGTGTTGGTCTGTCACGCTTATGTTTTTGATAGTATGTTTACTTTCTTTCATATTTATCGTCAGGCATATGCTATTAAAAGTTCATCGCTGCCATAAGACAGATGTATTACGGCAGAGTTTAACATGTAAAAGCATTTGTTTCGTCGTTCTTTTATTGTCATTATTTTAATTTCATTCGCCCACAAATTGGCATTACCACTGAAGCGTAAAGTGCTACTTTGATAGAGATCAGATTTATTGGAGAAACTGGATAAATAGTTTAGTAGCAACATTTTTCTCATTATATTTATATTTTTGCATTTTTTTGAGTTAAAGAAAGAAGGAGCATTAAGGGAATCCCAAAGAAAAGCGTCCGAGGGGGAGTCTATTAGAGACAACCAGATTCCCGCATCAAAGGAGTTTTACATTTGATGGGTGTAATTTTGCTGCTCGTCGTGTGAATCGTGGTTGACGAAGCCTATGTGCACTATTTTAATTGGATCACTTTTCGTGGAAGTTCTTGTAAAACAAGCAATATCGTTTTAAAATAATAGTTTGGCTACTTCAAGCGATCATTATAATATGTTTGATCTATTCGTATGTTTGTCTGTAAGATAAGCAGTCCAAATTGCAAGTTTCCAGATTGCGTTACAAAGGGGCCAGTTGCTCCAGACATCATTTTATTGGGGGGGGGGAGGAGCAACTCATACTACAACTATTTTAGTTTCTAATAATATTTATTTGTAATATGACTTGTACTTTAGCCTTTGGGGCATACAATGAAGGAGGTGACCGCGGATATCACTATCGTATACCAAAACATAACAAGAGCTCGGCTGGCTACTGGCTAATGCTGAGTTTGAAAAGGGGTTTCAATCGCTCAACGCGCGGTTCGAATGGGCGCATCTGTACACTATCCACTTTTTTATGTTAAACTTTAGTTTATTTTCTATTTCATTATTTCTTTAGTTTAAAGTTAAAACTATAGTTCGTGTGTGTGTGTGTGTGTTTGTGTGTGTGTGTGTGTGTGCATGGGTGTGTGTGTTTGGGTGTGTGCTCTATGCGTTCCTCCGTTATAACTTTTCAATCTTTCACCTCCGCAGCTGACAACATTTGTCGGAATCTCTTTGAAGTGTCAGAACCTGTACATTTCTTGAAACCTGGCCAATCGGATTGCACACAAAAAACGTTGCCCTCCACTTTCCTTTCGAGTTATGCGACGAAATGTAAAGTAAATGCCGATTCCAATTCTTCAGTGAAGCTAAATATTTTTCAAAAGCAAAAACTTCCAAAAGACATTTCCAAAACGGCTTACCTTTTTGTGCACCACGAAAGCGATTACCGCGAAAAATCAAAAGTCATCTTTCTTCCATCACCTTCTTTTATTGTATCCTTCATTTATTTCTCTCTTTTTTATATTCATTTGTTAACTTAGCTATTCCTTTTCCCTTTCCATTTCTTATCCATGTTTCTCTGTGTATTCCTCTAATTCTGCATTTATTCTTTTATATTAGTTTATTCTATATTTCGTTTACTCTTTCTTCTCCTGTATTTTTTTGTTTTTTACTAACTCTTTTTCTCACTACATAGTTCGCTGTATGGACTATCAAAGAGGTTTCTACTGAAAGAGGGAGTATATTAATTCAGGAAATAAAGAGAAAACAAAGATAGATATACATTAATAAAAAAGACAGAATAAAGGTAACACTGATTGCGAGTAAGTAAGAGTTGCGAAATCGCGTAACGCACCTCTTCCACATAAGCATGACCTTCGTACAGTGACAAGAAGTCAAGCGCGACTGACAACAATGCAGAATTAAGAGGAAAAAAGTGGTATGTTTCGGCGTTTTCCTTCTACTAAACTAATTCGAAATCCAAGACAATATACTCACGTCTACTCTACTATTGAACTAATGAGTGAAGGGGAAACCGCTGAATTCATATATTTTCAAGTTAAAGTGATAACGTAGCTACTACAGATATTGAACACGGCACAACGAACTTACATCTCCGCCTGTAAAAAATACACCTCACTTCTTCCATTCATTTTTTATATATTAATGTTTTGATCTACTTTTTATTCTGCAGTTCTAATTTAACAACAGCGCATATTTCTTTCTTCATTGTTTAATTACATATTAGTCTCCACTCGACATATTTATTGATTTAATTAACACGAAATTTACTCATTCTACTATCTTTCATTTCCTCTTCATCTCACACTATTGTTGTCAGCTACGTAAAAGTTGGTTCCATGATTTGATTAGACTCTTGTCTGATTATGACAATGATGATTATAATAACTCACTTGTTAGCAAATAGATGTGTGGGTTCTGTTTCTGACTGCATTCGTGTTGCGGTTCTATTGTCGTATTCAAGTCGCTACTAGACTCTCAGCTCAACCGTAGAACCACGCGTTATTTATCTGAGACGCACGCGAAAACCTGGTCCCAAATATTACTAAACAGACTGCAAAACATTTCTAATGTTACATATTTTTTTCTGTTATATTTTCGAAAAAAGAAAGGTAGTATACCCTGGTTCTAAAGTACCGAAACTTTTCCTCGAATGGGTCTTAGAAAAGAAAGATCATCTTAACATATGAAGCACATCTGCCTCCGTCAAAATTAAAGAGACATTAGAAAGTAAGAAATGGGAATCAGAAGTGAGCCACACACTTTACCGGTTCTAAGCTCACTTCCCACGTCTCAGTCGCCAACAGTAAATTGGTGAAAGCTGAAATCCTAAAAGACAAATGAGGTTTTGCATGTTGCCCGGGAAAACAGTCACCTTCATTTATCTATGCATGATCGTAAACATAAGGTGCAGTATTATCTAACGGCGTCGTCTTTAATAAATAGCGCATGCCCTAAGATTTGCAACATAAAATTATGAAAATTCCAGTTTATATGTTTATGTATATCTCCGACAACATAGAATGAACACTGGTTATTAAGTTCCCCAATATTTCCCTGATTGGTTTAGGAAAGGGTCGTGCTTCCGACGGTCGAAGCACTTATATTTCCGACAGAATCCAACATAAGAATAAAGAGATAGATAGATAGATAGATAGATAGATAGATATATATAGAGAGAGAGCGACAGGCAGAGAAAGAGACAGAGAGACAGGGATAAAGATTGAAGCAGAACCAATATATGCAGACTTTCGGATTCAATGTCATTTCCCAGAACTCGGTCACCAACAATGATCCTTATCAATTGTATTAGGGTTCGCGACGAACTGAATCCTCACAGTCGCTGGGAGTGAAAAGAAGGACAGACGGTCCAACTTGACGATATATATCATCTTTGCTTTAATAAAAAGAGAGTTAGATGAAAGTTAAATATAATCACATTTTACCCTGTCTTATAGACAAGTGGAAATGCATTTCTTTGTTATGCTTTATTTTCTTACTGTTTGTTCTACTGTCAGATCATACATTGAAAAGGGCAGATGAAGATCCTGCTGTAGCGCTTGAAATTTTCAAAGCCTTTGACAAAATCTGGCACAAAGCGATTTTCCGAAATAATCACTTGTATGATACTGGACAAATATTAAATATAATGAGATCCTTCCTAACAAGAATAAATATCCATGTTGCCCGCGATGGGCGTTCATCAAAGATGCATGGCAGGAATACTGATGTACGCTAGGGGTCAATCCTTGGACTTTTATTGTTCATGATTTTCATAAATGACCTCCCTGATGACATCGAGTCTCAGATAGGTATTGTTTCCGAAGACACCACGCTCTACTCTCGTCATGTGGGCACAACTGGCACGTACAGATCCGAGACAATGACTGAATCATTAGAAAGTGGGCTTCAGGCTGTAGTAGATTGGGGCCATAAATGATTGGTAACTTTTAATGCCACTAAAACAAAGCTCCTTTTCATTTAACAACTACAATAACACTCTTCAACCACTGATTGCCATGTAAAATAACACCATACATTAGATTTCAGACGTTACAACTCTTCGGCTAAACATTCAAAGGTAACATGAATTTGAAAAAAACACATTAAAATCATTGTCAATACTGTTGCAAAGAAGGTGGGATCCCTCTACCGTGCTAGTTTAGTTCTCACACCTTACATTATCCTATATCTCTAAAAAGCCACAATCCGCCCATGCATGGAGTATTATTGTCACATATGGGATGGTGCATCATCTACTAGTATTTCTGTTTTAGACAAGGCCCCCGAAAAAGATTGCCAACTTAATAGGTCCCTCACAATCTACCAAGCTCCATCCTCTGTCCCATCGCCGCAATGCTTGTTTTACAAATGCTTCAATGGAATGTGCTTCAGTGAACGTGCTTCTCTAGTGCCCCCTCAACGTAAATACGTTAGACCAACCTGACAATCAGCTAATTCCCATCCATTCACAGTGGAAGTCCCAAGATGCCGGAGAGCTTCTTTTCTCCGGATGTAGGCCTCTGAAACTCCCTCCCTGCTCATTATTACCGGGACTCTACTTACACACAGCAGTGTAAAACTAATGTAAACATACATCTCACTGCACATCTCCAAACTTAGGATACACTTTAAAACGTCCACCCTAGATCTCAGTAGCCCCTATACGTCTACAATATATTTTCTTGGTTTGTTTGTAATGTGTCATCCTATATGAGAACATATGAAGAATACATTTCTAAATGTCATACAGAATAAAAATGACTTTGACATAAAAATACGTTCTAGTCACATGTACACTGGCGAATATTTCTTACTTTTCTACACACGCATATATATATATATATATATATATATATATATATATATATATATATATATATATATATATATATATGTACATATATAAATATATGGGTGTGATAAGGTAGGACTATTCTATCGGAATAAGGCCCATTGATAGTCAACTATAGTAAATACTTATTCAGCAGAATAGAGAGGGGAAATTTTGTTACATATAAAAAGATAGTGGAATAATAAATAATAAATCATAATTATTCTCAGAAATAGATATATTATACTAAATGCATTGGGAATTTCAAGTAATTTTAAGTGAAAAATAAGAAATAGCAACCTGGATGCTATCACTATTTAATTAAATTAATTCAATTAGGTTAAATTAAATTAGTTTTTAATTAGATTAAATTAAATAAAACAATGGGTGGCAGGAATGGGGGAAAAATAATTAAGGAAACAATAAATAAAAAAACATGCATGCCGACACGGACTTAATTTCTAAAAATAGAAACAATTGGATTTTTATAAAAAGTATTTTGTACAGGATTTTTAAATTAGTAATAATAAAGTCTCCTGTCATTTAACGAGTTAGAGTGATATTTCCCCTTAAAATTGGCAAAAAATAACCCCGTCCATTAAAAAAGTTTTTTTTAAAATAAAAAATAGATTTCTGATAACGATATTCCGTAGTAATATTTATTTATGGAATATAGAATAATATTCTCCACAGAGAGTTGCAAACAGACACAGCCGTTAAGGAAATATTTTAAATTTAAAAAAATAATAACTAGATTTTTGTAGAAAACTTTTTTAAAATAACATTTTATTTCTGATATATGAATAATTTTTTAAAAACAAATTCTGCGGGATAGGTTTTTTTTCGCTTCGTTAAACAACAAAACGATAATAATTCGGCAGTTAATTAAATGAAGGATATTTTCCCAAAATTTAAAATGACGTCCCAGACACTAGATAATTCATTTCTATAAAGATTAGTTTTAATAATAATTTTTTTTCAGAAACAGTATTTTGAATAAATAGTTTCTATCTACTAATTAAGATTTTTTTCTCAATATAAAGGGGAATTTCTGCGAGATTGACGTTCAACTCGTCATGTGTTTGTTTCGAAGGGTAAGAAATCAGCCCTTGAAATAAGGCTCTTCTGACCGCTGGCATCCCGGACGAACATTTATGTTGATTTTTCTTTGTGAGAAATTGGATTTAGAATTCCCATACTATCATTGGGTTGGAATGGTAACTTGTAAACGGTATCTTGAATGATTTAGTTCTTTGGTTTTTCTTGGGGGGGGAATTTATTTATCATTCTGCCGGCCGACGTGAAAGTGTATTATCGCACATTGTTCCGGTGTTTTTTTTATTTTAATGTATTTGGAAGCCGATTATTTGCTTGTTGGCTTGGTGGAAGAAATAATGCACGAGCAACTTTTCTAAGACTCTTTCTAGGACTTTCTTTTATTTATCGTTGTTCTTCCTTGTTTTTAAATTGTTTTAATTTTAACTTTTATTTTTATTTTTTTCCTCTTCTCTTCTTAAGTGACCTACACTATTGCAACGCCACATTGTATATTGTCGGCAGTTGAAACCCGTATTCCAGACATTTAATTCCCCTGATGATCTGCCATGCAAGTATCTGCTTGGTAGTGAAACACGTGTAAGAAAAAACATTAAATTGGAATAAATAATATCTGTAAGAAAAAATATCTTTAATGGTGATAATTGGTGTCCTGAAAAGAAATGCTTTGGTAATCCTTCATAAAATCACATTTTTGGTGGTGCCTCGAGAAACGTTGACACCGGGCCTGCGCCAATACGGACTCTAAAATTATATAAAATAAGAGTTGTAAAGTATCGTTAAAATTGGTAAAAGAAAAACATTACCAAGATGCCACGCATACACATGTCTGTATACGCGTGCGTATATGTGTGTACGTGATCCGCATGCATATATAATGAGTCTATGTATATTTATGATATATGTGTATGAAAATGTACATATATTTGTAATGGTGTATATGTATATAATTGTATGGTTTTCGTATGTTATATATATATATATATATATATATATATATATATATATATATATATACATATGTAGTGATGTATATGTATGTATTCATGTATAGGTATTTGTATGTGTTTATGTATTTATATGTATGTATATATATATATATGTGTGGGTATATGAGTATGTGTATATATGTATACATGGCTGTATGTGTATAATTGGGTCCAGATATATGTGTATGTATGGGTATGAATACTTTAACTAATATCTTATATGTATGGGTATGTTTATACAGATGAACAAGTTGTATATTTTTATTTTTATATTTATTTTTATTTTTATATTTATTTCGTGTGTACGTATGCGTAGGTTAATGGACATATCTATATGTTCATATGTCTATTATATATATATATATTTATGTGTTTGTGTTGGTGTATATATACGGTGTGTATATCTGTGTATAGATATATGCGTATATATTTGTGTTTGGTATTTATATATGTATAGTTGGGGTTATCTATTTTATGTATGTACTTGTGTATATATTTATTTGTGTGCACGTATTAATTTTTTATTTTATTAAGACCAGCTATTTATACTTGAGAATGTGTATGTGTATATATATATATATATATTTGTATATCTGTGTATGGATATATGCGTATATATATATATATATATGCATATATGTGTTTATGTATTTACTTGTGTATTTATTAACTTTTGCGCACGTGTGGATGTTATATATTGAACATATATTTATGCTTGAAAGAGGATATATGTGTATAACCGTGTATAGAGCTGCATACATATAGTTGTGTTTGTTTATGTATATATGTACTTGCGTATCTATTCATTCGTGCACACGTGTTTATTTTATATATATTTATGCTTAATAGGTTTGTAAATAGATAAACACTTTGAAGTGTTAAATAGAGTTGAAAGGAATCCAGTGCAAGTAGGTAATAAAACAATGAAAAGGGGCAGGTTATAAAAAAAAATAGAGAAAGATAGAAACCAATTGAAAGAGTTAACAAGTACCATATGTAATCTTATACTAATTCATATAAAAAACCTATCCCCCCTAAATATTTATTTAAAGGAAAAGTTTTCCAAATCCATCCCAATTCTCTGGAGTATATGGTCTGAATAGGTTCACTCTCTGCGAAAAGTACAGCCGAAACATGTATGCACATATGTAACCAATAATGTTTGTATGAATAAAAATGTATACTTATGAACAGCTCTACTTGTTATTGAGCACTTTTTATAAAAACTTGAGTTTCAACTGATTTACATCAACAGAAACTAATATAATGCATGTACAATATATATATATATATATATATATATTACTAGAGAATGGTAGTTTGCTTGAAGCATTGCTGGGTATAGCAGTAGTAAGTATTTGAAAGGCTGTGGGCAATGCAAATTCCGGGT
Source organism: Sepiola atlantica (assembly GCA_963556195.1). Lineage (NCBI taxonomy): Eukaryota > Metazoa > Mollusca > Cephalopoda > Sepiida > Sepiolidae > Sepiola > Sepiola atlantica. Next base: position 60,873,814 of record OY744536.1, read on the forward strand.
AAGATGCAAGTTGTAAGGAACAAACACAATAAATCAGTCGAATACGAAATATGATTTACTATTTATTTTTCCTAAAGTCTTACATAACAGCAAGAGTGTTTTTAGCTTTTTGTTTTATGTCAGGGTGATTAAAAATCATATTTAATATATATATATATATATATATATATATATATATATATATATATATATATATATATATATATATATATATATATATATATTGCTAGTACGGTGAGGGTCCTAGATATAAATGTCAAAGATCATCTATAAACACGCACTTTTTCCTTTCACAAACACATCCACACATGTGACAACACCAGCAAACAAGTCAAGATTGATATGCTAGCCAGGGTGAGAAACATTGGAAACCTTCGAATAATAGAATCGATACTAACAGAAAAATTATGTCCCCGGATAAACCACCGACTCGAATTAGGATAATCATTTCTAGTTTTACACAGTTTAACATCTCACTCTTGTTGTATTGATTTGATCTTAATGTTACTTTATGTTGATCTTAATGTTAGTAAAGACTAATAATTCCACAAAAACATCACTTCATTATAATAACAAATGATATAGACACATAGGTCAAATTCTAACTCGACACAAAGGAAAATATATGAATAAATAGAAAATAATAAAAGAATAAATGAATAAATAATGTAATAAAATAAATAAGTAAATAATTAAATTAAAAATATATTAAAGTTTATAAACTAATAATAGTCATACCTTTACATAACAAAAAAACAATATACATAATAATATATAATGATATTAATACTATACATAATAATACAGCAATACATTAAATTAATAAATAATTAAATAAAGAAATCCATATAAAGACATTATTAAAACGATATAAGGAATTAATTATAAGAAATGTTGAGACTGCCGAATGGGAAAATAAATAAATAAGATTAAATTAACTAAATAAATAAATAAATAAATAATAATAAGAGTAACACATAAATAAATAATAATAACAGTAAAAATAAATAAATAATAATAATTATAATAATAATAATAACAGCAAAAGTAAGAGGGGATAAGATACAGGAACAACCCCAGCGAGAATAATAGCTTATAACATTAATTAATAATTTTTAAAAATGAAAAAAGAAGAAATATATTTGTAATATGATAAAAACAACGATAATAACAATATTTAGCCTAACATAATTAGAAATAACTAAATTTAAAACCGACTTTAAAATAATTAAACATATCCTGTTGAACTACCTCCTTTCCATTGTTGTTATCATCATTAGACAGATACAAGCGATGAATGAACAGATGATACTATCTGGAATTTAAGTAATTAATAAAATATACATAGTTAAAGAAAACATAAATAAATGAATATATAAAATAAATATTAATATGCACAATAATATAAAACGAACAACAGATAATGCAATGTGTAATGGCAGTATTAACCGACATATCAATTTCAACGAATAGACTAGATTTATATTTAAGTTAAATATTTAAAAAATAATTAAAAATAATAAATAAATACATTATATAAAAATAAATAAATAAAATATAGAAATACACTTTTTAAGAAATCTGGTTGGAATTCAAATTCAACCAGTATTTTCTGCGGGGCTGCGCCCTCACTGTTTTCTTTTATATGCACGCTTGCACATGAGTTGAGCACAGTTCTAAAAAAGTGAAGAGTTCTCGAAATATTATAGCATACGTAGTTTCCACCAGGCCATCTTGAAAGAGGTATTACATATGATTGTAACAGTGTGTTGATATATATATATATATATATATATAAATATATATATATATATATATATGTGTGTTTGTAAAGATATGTATATATGAATATATATATATATATATATATATATATACATATATATATATATATATATATATATATATATATATATGTTTGTTTGTGCGGATGTGCTAGTGTATGTGTATATACATTAATATGTGTACATATGTAGGTATGGATCTCTGTGTAAGACATTGGCATACATTTGGACTGTTTAGTTATATATATGTTTTTAGATTAAATGTACTAGTTGACATACTACCTACTATTTACTATTATTTCAATCTGAAGTGTAATCATATAATTGAATGTTATTGTTAAATTTGTAAAAATTCAATTTATTCATGTTTTAAGTAAGCTTTAAGTTTGTATCTATTATATTATAATCCAGCTAAACATGGTTGTCTTTATTTTGACATCATTCAAGTGGTTATTAATTATGTGTACTCTTGTTGATCGAAATCTGTGTAAGAATTACCTTTGGCAATCACTTTTGGCAGATGTTGTGTTAACCTTTGGAAAGCTTGTTTAGTGAACATTTTTATGTACATTTTGGTGTTTTTTTGAGATTCGACTTTTACATTGTGTTCATATTTTCAAGTCCGGCCTGTGTCACCTCTATTTCGCAAAACACGTTCTTGCTGCACTTATTTACATGTTCTGAAACTTGCCTTGCATGGATTTTCACTGTGATCTTGTATGGTTGGCATTTGTTTATAGATTTTAAAGACGGTATAACAGTGTGGTTATTTTAATTTGTCCACATATACTTTAAATTTTTCCAGAAACCTATGCAAATTTCGTTTGCTCCGAAATTTACATTAAATTATAAAATGATATAACTAGCAGCTGTTATCATATTTACATATCATAGTCACCATGAGATCGTATGTTTATCATACTTCCTGAGATTGATGCACTATTGTTACCACCTACGTTGCTGAATCTATTTATTAACCCGAAAATCTTACTTAAAACCTTAAAAACTGTTCATAACAAAAGACTGCGACTGCCGATGAGAGCTTACTAAACATACCCTCTTCAAAGTGTGTACGTTGAAGTACATGGAACTCCTCTAACCCTAAGAATACATGAACTCGATTCATAATACCATATGTAGCTAAAACCATGTCAACTAAACGAAGCAATTAAAATCATATTAAAACAACATCACAAATAAATGTAACAAAAGAAAAGCAATTCAGTAACACCTATTGGTCTGCTAACTGAATAAATAATAAAAGAAAACAACATCCGACTCAAAAAGATACATGATGTCATCCATCACCGTGGGACATTGCACTGCAAAAAGTAGACTTGGACATGAATAAACTACAAAAAAACTATTACACATCTTCTCATTTTTCAAGAAAAACTCAATAAATCCATAGATTGTAATCGCAAATATACCGCTATGGATATAAGGACAAGAAAACATGATTTTAAGCTGTAATAAAAACAAAACTATTAAACAACATCTACCTAAGAATCATCTATTTTCTGTGAAAAAGCAAATACAATAGATTTAGCACTCGATATTATCTCTAAGAGTAAACAGAAAAACAAATTATTATTTCCGACTCATTATCAGTATAAACGAAATACGAAAATAGAAATCTGGATAACCCATTGTTCATCAAACTATAATGTAGAATACCCCATTGCTGAATATCCAATAAATCATATTTTGTTGAATCCGAAGTCACATAGGAATCCGAAGACTTACACGGAAGCGCAAATTGACCCCAAAAGTCCCTGAACCAGAACTTAAAATTTTCATAAACAGACGTCTACATAAAAATCCATGCATATATCTGTAAGAAATGGGAGTCTTGCTCGAACAGTAATACATTCAATAAATTGTTGCCAATGCACTCTGATGTAGTAGAATGAAGGCAAGGTTGTAGAAAGTCACGAAAGAAAGGAAGTTATTCTCTCTCAACTCTGTATTGGCCACACAAAAGCGACGCATTCATTCATGTTTAAGCAGAGAGAGCCATCATAGTGTGCGAGTTGTAATGTGTCATACACAGTGAAACACTTTATGTTTGAATGTGTTGAGCACACTATGATGTATGTACTATACAATAATAATGTTTTTGTTCTGGAAATAGGGGGTGTATACTCAACAATTGAATATCTATAATTAAATAAACCGACATTCTCTAGAAACAAACACTGTATTGCAAATCAATTAAAAAACTAAAAAAATATACACATATAAAAGAAATGCATCCAAATCTGTTAAACATTTAAAAATATTATGAACCTCAAGCATTAAATTATTTTATCAATATAAATGAAGTCAGTATTATATTAACCCAAATGGTTTATATTCCGGAAAACGAAACAAAAAACAAACAAAAAACACTAAATTAATACAACCACGTACCTTATATTGAACACTTATTATGATGGAAACACTATTATTTATCCAATTTAGTCATCTTATTTTCCTCACAGTCATACCCACATACCTATCTCTCTTTCTCTTTCTCTCTCTCCCAATATATATATATATATATATATATATATATATATATATATATATATATATATATATATATATATATATAAAGAGAGATATACTGAAAGGGATATAGAGATAGAAACAATTACAAATAACGATATTTTTTTCACAGCAGGCACACAATAAATTGTTTAAAAACCTCGCATTTATTAATGTCATAATCATACCTAACACAATTATTATTTCCTTTTCAGAAACGTTTTCCCATATGAGTAATCAATAAAGCAAACGTCGAACAGTGTCTTAATTTCTGAATGCAGTCGTCACATCACCGCAGCTTTCACGAATAGCTAGAGTGCTCATAAATAGTGTTAATAGTGTAAAAAATATAATGGTTATGATCGAAACTACTACAAAGAAGTTTTGAAGTAGAGGAATAAACAAAAACGTATATAACTTTTATTACAGCTCCCTAATGTAAAACCTTAAAGGATCATAATTAATTAATCTTATGCAAGAACAATGACATGGCTCAAGAAATGGTCCTCCATTGTAAAGATCTTTTCAGATACATAGATCTTCACTGGCGATGCTGTTCTGAACCGCAGAAATGATAGATGTATCTCAAAATTGACTAGAAATTTAATGTCTATAAAATCCGACAAAGCAGCTAATGAACCCATGTTTATACTTACTTTACGACTTTGTGATATCAGATATTGTCATGGCTTAGGGAAAACTACTCAGATGGTAATTATGCATGGGCATAGGATAGTATCCCATATAACACAGACAGAAAAAAACAAGACTCTGCTAATAAAACTCTAGCAATTATGTAGAATCATGTTTATGATGACCTTCTAACTCAGATCTTATATCCCCCAGAGTATAGCGTTGAAGCGTTTTAGGACATGCTACCAATAACACATGATCCAGCAATGTCGACTTTCTGAAAAATACTATTAAAGAAGAATAGAAAAGTTGTCTCCCAAATATTTGGAGAACACGTATGCATGTTTCATGAAGCGCGTAGTTGTAATAATATCATTCTTTCTGGCAAAAATATGTTCATTATTTACAACATCTGATTGACATACAGTGTTATTTAATCCCTGCCAGTAAATTTTACTTCCTATATATATATATATATATATATATATATATATATATATATATATATAAATTTGGGAAAGTTATTTTTTTAAGCATCCTTAGAATTTTAAAGATAAAGCCCGAGACAAACTGTCTTTAAAGGACTATGTGTTAGATGCAGATATTTTTTATTAAAATCAAAATAAAAAAAATAAAAACCTTTTTTGTTCTTTCTCATGTCATATATATATGTATATATTAAAATATATTTAATACCTACATACAATATAGTTTCGGGTTTACTACTCTAATCAATGCAAGAGTGGCCGTTGCAAGCGGTCGTATGGGATCAAACGCAGATCGTAGATTAAGCCTAGAATAACGAGACTACCGCATATGTCAACGCAGCCGCGAGATATCGCCACATACAGTTTTTGAAATTAACTTACACTTACCTGAGAGGCGGGGGCAGACGTCATGGTGTCGAAAGTGTTCGAGGCCCGAGCGAAATATTTCATAATCGCTAGTGACAACGATCTTGCAATTCTAAACACTGCTCTACTATTGGAACTATTCAATCTTAAAGCAGCATTAACTATGAATTTTTGTTCAATACTATATATATATATATATATATATATATATATATATATATATATTGTGTGTATTTAGGCAGCATATTTTCATTTAGGCAACCATTATTACATAACGCGGAGTGGTTTTGTTTGATGTGTCTTTTTTTATTTTTTCAATTTTCCGAATTGTCCATCTTATGTTTCGGTCAAATTGATGTAAATATGATCCATGGGTTTCTTGTTCCATTCTTTTTTTTTTTTTGCAAGTACTTTCGATTTGAATAGTCAAATCATCTTCAGGCGGTATTAGTTTTAGTGTCTTTACTGTTGTGCTCATTTTTGAATTATAACGGCAAGTAGTTTATATTTGAAAACGCGTCTGTAAAGTTTAAATGTACATGAGAGCGTGATGACGTTCTACACATACGAGAGATTTAAAGTTTGACTGTTTAAACCGTTAAGAAATTGATGACGTTAAATACAGTGCATACAATTCAAATGCATAACTACCTAATGGCTAAGAATTTGGTAATGTTAATTATTATGCTAGACACTTTAAAATGTTGCGACTAGTTTCATAATTGACATTATTAATTGTGGGATGTTTAGCTTTTATGTAGAGGGCTTCGAGTATTTGTAATTTTTTGATATTGGTATCATGGTGTATTATTTTCGTATTGTTAACAAGGATGTTTCTATATTGGGAGAGGGCGCAATTATGTTTTTTAGGTGTTGGCATATAGAGCTAGTGTCGGAGAATTGTAGGGTGAGTCTTCGGGATAGTGTTGTGGAAGTGAAACCTATGTAAGAATTAGTTTGTTTGATTGTTGTTGGAGATACATTCTCCCATAGGGCATTCGAACTGATATATTACATTGGTTCTTCCTAATGTATTTTGGGTTTGGGAAGTGCTATTTTTAACAACATAGTTTGATGGTTTAATTTTTTTATAATAAATGATAAATCGTATTTTATCATCAGAATTGGTGGGGGATATATAGCGATGTATTATATTTTTAAGAGCTTTTTCATCCAATTTAAAGTTTGGATGCATTCGGTTACAATAGAATAGATTTATGTTGTGGGAATTATTTAGCTTATTATTAGTAGGATTATCTAAATTTCTAATCATTAATTGTATGTGTTCATCAACCATATAATTGGGAAAGTGATTATTAATTAGGACTTGTTTTATGTTTTTTAATTCATTAAAAAATATTTTTTGGATGAGGAGATTAATTTTGCACGGTTTAATAGATTTTTGACTATAGCAATGTTATATCTATATGGGCATTCACTTTTAAAACTTAAAATACAGGTGTTAAAAGATGTAGGTTTTTATAGGGAGAGGTGATGAATGCATCACTGTTGGAGTCAATGGGAACATCTAAAAACGGAATTTTATTGTTAAGATTAAGCTCATGAGTGAATTTAAGAACTGAATTATTTTGAAAAGTATCTTGTAGTTTTCTTTAATTTCATCTATACTATTTACTAAAATAAGAATATCATCAACATAGCGGGCATAAATGGAAGGTTTAGTGATTATATTAAATATTTTATTTTCGAGGTCGGCCATGTAGAAATTACTAAAGGTCGGTCCTATGACATATCCCATAGAAACTCCGTCAATTTGGGTATATATGTTGCCCTTATGGTCATGGAAAGGACCTTCAGTTGTGCAAATTAATAATAACTGTTTAAGTATTTCAGGATCAATGTTTAGAGGGGGGAGGGATGGGTTATTATATATGTTATCAATAATTATATCAATTGTTTTGTATACAGGGACATTTGTAAACAGACTTTCAACGTCGAGTGATGCAGTAATATTATTATCTGTTTTTTGGGTATGCAGTATGTGTAAGAGCTCATGTGTGGATTCTACACTATATTTACTAGGTAAATAAGGGGATATAAGATAATTAATAGTTTTAGTTAATTGATATATAAGGGTAGTGACTTGAAAAATGATTGGACGAAGAGGAGAGTTTGGTTTATTAATTTTTACAGTGCCGTACAAGTAACCCGGTTTATAATCTCCAATAATTTTTGGAAGTTTAACGTTATCAATTACGGCATATTTGGCTGTAATACTTTTGTTTACTTGTGTCTTGAGTTTATCTATGGGGTTTCTTTAAATTTGTTTAAATTTCGAATGGTCATCTAAAATTGTTTGTAATTAAGTTTAATAGTCTGATTTGTTGAGAACGAGATAGATGTTCGTTTTATCTGACTTTTAAACAATGATGTTTGGATGGTTTTGAAGTTTATGTACAGCTTTTTAAAATTATGTTTTAAGATTGATGTAGATTTTTGTTTTTTATCGTACCTGTTTTTAATGCCTTGAGTAAATCCTTAACTCCGGGATGTGTAGTAATATGTTGTTCGGTTTCCAGTTTGACGATGTTTTCAAAAAGGAGTTCGATTTCGGCCTTTTTATTTTGGTGGTTGTATCTACCAAATAAATGGCAGTTAGGTCCGATGTTAAGAAATTCCTTTTGTTGTTCGGTGAGTTCATAGTCGGATAAGTTAATAAAGTTCTGTGTTTTCTTCGGAAGTAAGATGGAGCCTTTGTAGAGTGAGTTCAGTTTTTTTGGATAGTAATTCTATGTGAATATTCGAAGTTATTAATTATTTCAGTGAGGCGTTGCTGGATTACAATGTATTGATCAGTGGTGACAGTATTCTTAAGTTTGTTTTCAAGTTTGTTAATTCCGGAGGTTGCTGGGTAATATATATATATATATATATATATATATATATATATATATATATGTATATATATATATATATATATATATATATATATACTAAAAGTAAATACACATGGTTCTTTCTTGTAGAGTCAAGATTAGTTTGTTTGAGGAAAACACTTTTTTGTGTATCGTTTGCAACTCACTGTTTCAATTTAATGGATATATATTCTCCGTAGAAAGAAGAATAGTCTTTACTTTTTTGACAGAAATCGTACTACATAAAACTGGCTAACAAATAAAATTAATAGGGAAAAATGAAAGTGAAGAAAAAAGTTCGCTAGGAAACCGAGAATGAAAAGGCAAACAAAAATAATGGCGGCCTCGTTAACAAGATTTATTCTTCAAATCACGTGGGAATACATGCATCTTTTGGAGGTAGCTGTTTCTGCAGGGATGTGGACACGATACAGAATATAATAAACAACGAGAAACAAAATTAATTCATTTATAATAAATGTAATTTGTAATATTCTTTCTACGTATTTGTTTATCTTATGATATTGCTAACATCATAAATTTGATAGCTGATGAATTCAATAAATACACACATGTGTCATAGCGCAACAAATATGTATCTTGACTGTTGATATCATGTGTATGTCACCAGTATTCTGTGTTTCGAATCTGGGCGTGGATATACTTGTGATTACTCGCCACACTGATGAGTAGTACACGTTGAAAAGTTATCTGTGAATAGTAATGTATTCTATAAACATATGCTCTTAGTCATATAGTGAGCGATCGTAGACGAGAACCGGTTTCAAATTAGTGTATATAAATTACTTTGATATATATATATATAGTAAAAATAATATAAATTATCATATATATATATATATATATATATATATATATATATATATATATATATATATATATATATATATATACTAGATGGTTTTGCCAGCCCTCTATCGCGTCGTTATGTTCGCTACTTTTAATACTTGAAACTAATGTGTTCAATTTTCAACATGTCATTCATAAGTTTGGTGTCACCACGCATATTAACATTTTGGTAATTTTGAATGAGACTGCCAAGATCATATCATAAAGAGAAAATCAATTTGAGATGTGTGTGTCTGTGTTTTTTTTTTTTTACTTATTAAAAACAATACAAAAAATGACGTCAGTTTCTAATGGTACGGCAGCAGCCAGACACGATTTTCCCTGCCTTTATATGGATTCGCTTGCGGGAGAGAGAGAGAGGGGATCAATAAGACAATAATTTCGCCTTTAAGAACTATTTCTTATGTCCCGTGCATTGTTCAGTGCTCGTCGTAAAGGCACGGCTTTCTCTCAAGTTAACATTACTTCCCCCTAGAAAATATGTTTAAAAGATTTGATAAGTTATCCTTTTGTATTAAATTACTTTAATTGATTACTGTTTATAGCGAGAAAAAAATATTGCATATCTATTAATTAGGGAACGATTAAATAAGGAGTGAATGTCACCAAACATCAATTAATTATCAAGTGTTTAAAATAGTTAGCAAAATTAAGACATGGAAACCTTTCTTTGTGGTTTCATCTCAACGATATATATACAGTATTTTAAAATATTGTGTTGTATTATTGATGTAAATAGCACTAACCGGTGTGGATGGTAATATAAGAGTTATAATCAAGAAGTGGGAAGTAGTCCGATGTTTAGATCGACCGAAACGTCGTGAGAATAACATATCAGTTAAATACAATAGTCCTAATAATCAACATTACAAATGATCAATGCTCAGTAAAAACAGAAGTTCGATCTATATTTACTTCGTTTTATCAAACAGAAGCACAAATAAACGCTGTAGATCTCAGTGAAGAATGCATTTAAAGCATTTGAGTAATGTTTTATTGGTATTTTTTTAAGATTGAAAATAAAGGAATCACTTTCGAATCGTTAAAGCCGATTGCCATTTTAAAGCTGGTGGTAAGAACAAGTATGTTTTTACACTAAACCACTACCTCACTAACACTTATTTCTCACTTGATCTCATATTTCAAATATTATTTTAAACTTTTCTTCCAGGTGAAAAAAATTTAACGTGACTACAATCAGAATTATTTCTGACTAGCAATAGATCTCTACACATACAACACCGGGCATTGATAATAGTATACATATATATATATATATATATATATATATATATATATATATATATATATATATGCCGCCTGATGAAGCGGTGTATTCTCGCACATTGTTCCTCTTTCTTTTTGACTGCATTGGGACTAATACTTTGTTGGTTTTCATAGTAGCAACCATAATGCAACAATCTTATAAGCCACTTTTTAAAGATTTTTTCTTTTTCTTTTCCTTTTTTCTTCTGTTTTCTTCTTAAATGACCTCAATTAGGGCAACAGCATATTGGGTATTGTCAGTTGTTACGATTTTTGTTTCAGGTACATAATCCCCCTGATGAGTTGCCAAGCAAGGACCTGCTTCATAGAGAAACACGTGTAGGGAAAAACACTTTTTAATTTTGATGAATCTGATAAATAAATAAACTTTGAAAGGAAAAAAGTGTTTGTAGTGATGAATGATTTCGTGAACGAAATGTTTTGGTAAACTTTCAAAAAACACATGTATATATATATATATATATGTATATATATATATATACATATATATATATGTATATACATATATATGTATAAATAATATTTTAAAAAAAAAGATATACACATGTGTTTCATGCCAAACCTGCAATCATCAGTATGGAATGAGACAATCCCCGCCGGTCACACGGTTCGATTCCCATTACAAAAGTCATCATTGACTCAGAAGATTGAGCGCGTACCGATGTGTCCACCACACATTGTCGCACAAATGAGAAAGTTAATAAACGTCTGAATGGCAAATTACGGAGGCCATATCAGCAAGCTGTCAAGAGAACTCAATATTACAGAGTATTGAATTACTCTATAAATAATGGCTTGTTGTTTACTTATTTAAAGTGTCCAATCTAGCGAAAACTTTGGATAATCATTTAAAAAGTTGATCATATTCTCTCTCTCTCTCTCTCTCTCTCTATATATATATATATATATATATATATATATATATATATATATATATATATATAGATAAAGGTTAAAATTTTAGGTGGAAACATGACTCGTGTTCTGGGGGTCGAGTCCGGCGACCGGTATGGATAATCATCTATACACTGACCATTCTCGACAGTATGACACGTATACGTATGTACATAAAAACATATTAATTATTATTTGTGGCCCCCCAATTTAGGCTGGGCTCTGTAGTGAGTAGTATTAGCACAACCATCACCGTGACTTTAAATGAATGTTCCTTCAGCAGTTAGATACTCTGACCAAAGCTACCTTTTACAGGTGCTATATCTCGCAAATATACTGTTTTTTATAGTAACTGCGTGGGCACAGACGTCGGTATTAGAGTTTGAAACATGACTCATGTTCATAGGTTCGATTCCGGCGACCGGTAGTAAAAAGCAGCTCTATACAAACGTTTCACGAAAAGATCAAACGTATAACATATGTAAATATAAACATGTATTTTTTAATCAATATTTTAGAGATATTAACGTGATCATGTATTTATAGTGCACACACGTTTGCACATAATGTGAATGTATGAGTTATGGCTAAGTCCATTAAACAGGCCAATTGTGTAGTATTAGTGGGGTAGAAATTGCTTATTCAACAGTTCATCCTTTTACGTGAGTGTAAGCTGTAGAACTATTTTTATAAACTCTCATTTGATAACGAGTTATGTTTTTACATGAAGTGTTACCTTACAATAAAATGAAATTAGTAAATGATCTCTATTACCAAGGTGAAAGGCTTACAAAAAATTAAGTTAAGTTAAAAATTAGTTCTCTTTGGATGTTTTCCATTAAAAAAAAAATGTAAATACATTTTAACCCTTTTTCACATATTGTAATGTTGTTATGATTGATCATACATTTTGTATTTTATCATTTATAATTGTATTTGTGAAGGTAAGAGTCATCGAAGAATAGATGTTGCCTCTATTATTAATCGTCAGGAGCTTTTTCAGAAGTCAGCTAAACTTAAAGCCACGTTGTTCATAAACAAGTTAGATCACTTACGTATAATTTTTCTAACTAGATCATACATGAACAACTTATAAGAAAATTGAAAACGTGTCACGGGTTGTTTTTAATGGAAGTCAACTAAAAATTATACTTTTTCCAAAAAATGAAAATGTCTTTCATGAATTGTTTACAGTTATATTTTTGATAATGTAAACATTATTATTATTAATAGTGATCTACACATTTAAGCGATTCTAATTATAAAAGGTAACGCTAACATTTGTATTTAGTTAAAAATCAGGGAATGTAAAATTACAATTTATTTTTATTTTGGTCCCAAACCGTTAAAAACTTTCTGTGAAAAGAAAATTTAAAATATTCTAAAACATAAAATTGTTGCTAATATTTTAATTCTTAAACTACACTGCTCTCCAACAGAAATAAAATATGGCCTGGGATGATGGCAAATTATCGAGCATAAATATTATACAGTACCCTTAGAAGAGGAGATAATGCCTGGGCAAATAATATAATTAAAACAGACTCTTGTAAATTACAATACTTTTAAATAATAGATTCCGGCTTTAGCGAGACACATACGGCATTTCTAGTATAAATGGATGTAAAATAATTTTGAGATTTTAAAACTTCCTCAGTTAAATTTGGCTATGAAGTTACACTTAATCATTGTTGTCAGAAGAACATAGTATTCGCATTTTATGAAACATAAATCGACAAAATTCGCAATGTTTTTTTGAAATTACGTATATATATATATATATATATATATATATATATATATATATATATATATATATATATATAATTTATCTACTGTAATATAACATTAATACCTTAAATTGTAGGGCTATTACCCTGTTACCTATACTATAGATTATCAAATAAATGTTCTTTGTGGCTCGCATTTTTTGCTGGACTATCGCGTTGACCTGGTGCTCACCTGCTAGAAAAGAATCGACATTTTACGTAGACGCTTCTGGTCTACAAAACAATCGACAGTTTAAGGGCACGCTTCTGGTCTACAAAAAAATCGAAATTTATAGACGCGCTCATGGTGTACAAAATAATCGAAAGTTTACGACCGCGACACTGGTGTACAGAAGAATCGAGAGGTTAAGACGTCGCCTCTGTTGTACAAAAGATTCGTAGTTTTTCGAAAGTTTCCGGACGCACCTCTGGTGTACAAAATAATTGAAAGTTTACCTACACAATTAAATAAGCGTTAACCGAAATAAAAATAAACGATGTTAATGCTTCCCTGTTCTTCACTCACAATGACGTCATTTCCGGAAGAATGTTTGCAGTTTTTCAAATTAATACATTGAAGTTTTCCTGTAATACGCTCGCTTGAAATAGAAAGTCTACGTATGTTTTAAAAACGCAATGATTTTTTATAAAATATATTTTATGAATTGTATTTAATATTTTTATGAATATTACTATCGCGAAAAATATGAATACATAGGGGAAGTTTACGATACCAATTATAACTGTATATTTCCGAATAAAATTCATTAGAATTTTAAAACAAATCAATTATGTAAATTCGAAAATAAAACGCTTACTGTTTGGGCGATTCTTCGGTATGACTATATATACGACCTGCCAAAATAATATTTCTGTAAGTTTACGCTGACTGAAAGACTGAAGACATCCAGTGTTGGGTTCGAATAACAGTACTGGCGCATAATCTGCATGCTTTTCAGTAGAATATTCTTAAAATAAATAGAACTAATAGGTGTCTACTTTATTGATTTGAAATTTCAACAATCAATATAATTTTAAGACAATAAATATCATCTTAAAATAATTGTGAGCTATATAGTTTATTTAAAATAAATAGATCTTCACTGATCTCAACATTTTAACGTGAGACTTGATTATCGCATTATCATATCAACTCCGGTGTTGCCTAGTCGCCGTTCCGACGATTAATTTACGACATAATCGTATGCCAATATTCCATATTAATGCAGACATTTCTATATAACTAATTCAGTGTGAATTTATTATTTTCCTTTGATAGCCCTTCACACACAGGAAAATAACACCGAATAATTATTTTTAAAAAAATACACGCAGTTATCATTATGAATTGAATTATTAATGCGATTATTTTCCGTTAGACGTGGCTTACATCGATTATTAATCGAACTAAAGAAAATCGGATGAACGTGCTGAAAATTGTAAAAATCTATGATGTTATTTCTAATAGCTTGAATGTCTTTCAAATATATTTCAACAATTGGTGATTGTAATTGTTTTTCTTTCATTTCGGGTTCTCAAACAAACTGTTTATGAATATGGAACAGTTTAACTAATCAGAGACAAATAGTTATACAAGTTAATGACGTTACCGATCTAGCAATGGTCTTTTTCTTTTACCCGGACGAATTTATTTCAAAGCGTTTGAGAAGTTATAAAGCAACTATCAAGTCAGAGAATAACAGCAGATTTTATTAATTCTAAATAACAGCGTGCTTCTTTTTTATATAGTACAACACTTAGTGTTTTTGCCTTTAAATTAATCAGAAATATATATTTTTTTCAATATACCTAAGTAAATGACGAGTGCGAACATGTCACATCAGGATGTTTTCGTTGATTATTTCATATATATATATATATATATATATATATATAAAATCTAATAACACGAAATCACATAATTGTCGATGCAATAATTTATTTCAACCGTTCGGTTTTTTCAAGCATCACTCAGACAATTACATTTTTGAGACTGATAGAAAATTGAATTTCCCTACTACAGTTCCAATACAATCATAGATGGTGGTAGTAGCAACAAATTTGATACATCTTTTATAGAGAGGGGGAAAATTTAAAACTTATATTTAACTATGGCGGGCGAAGGGGAGGGATCTTTAAGTTAATCAACTAAGAACTGCCATGTCAAAATTATGACACATACGACTTGGCGATATCAACCATATAGGCAATTTTACTCACGCGCATACACAAAACTAAATACGCACACATCATATGCGCACTCACATACATAATCTCACTCGCACATTATCATAACTAAACATAATCACATACGCAACTTTTATTCATCTCTAGCCAGAATGCGTCCGGCGAAACTCGTGTTCTCAAATTCGGTTAGGGAAAAGAAAGAAAGAAACCTTTAACAGGCACAGAGAAGATATAGACAGACCGCGTGTCATAAATTCTCAGTCCGTCTGGGTTCCAAGAAAGGGAATCTAATTGAAATAAGATTACACGCACATACATATATGTATACATACAAATCCATACGCACATATACACACATATATACACATACACACCCACACATATACATATCTATACACATATACATATACACACATATATACATATATATATATATATATATATACATATATATACATACATGAATACACCTATATATATCTCTGAATCTATTTGAAATATTGACTAAATGCATACGCATGTAGTTGTTCACACATGTAAACATACATACACATACATACACACACACATATATACATATACGCACATATACACACATATACATACGCACACATACATATATATCCACACACCTACACACAATATTTACATAACACTCTATATTCTTACTGATGTAATATGAGTTCTAAAAATTAGTCTTACCTTATTTATATTTTAGATTAATTTGATAATCTATTATTATAAATATCATGCGGGGGGGGGGGGGTTATCGTACCTAATGTTATTCAATTTGGTATCTTCACCGTTGTAATTCTAGAGGCCCATCGGATTACTAATTCAAGTCTAATAATGTCTATTGGTAATATTTGACATTTATACTTATATTAATTCAAAAACTAGTGTATTACCTGCAGAAAAAATTTTCATACCACTATCTTATTTTAAGTAAATAATAAATATCCGCGTACACACAAATACTATATATCACCAAGTCAGTAAATCTGTGTCTATCACAGATATTATTATAAATATTATGGGGGGGGGGTTTACCGTAAGTAATGTTATTCAATTTGGTATCTTCACCGTTATAAGTCTAGAGGTCCATCGGATTACTAATTCAAGTCTAATAATGTCTAGTGGTAATATTTGGCATTTATACTTATATTAATTCAATAACCGCAGAATTTTTTTAAAAAACACTATCTTATTTTAAGTAAATAATCTGAATAAATAAATATTTCAAAATACCATTATATACGCATACACACAAATACTATATATCACCAAGTCGGCAATTCTGTGTCTATAGCAGATATTATTATAATGTTGGTGGTGGTGGGGGGGGGGGGGTTACCTTAAATAATGTTATTTAATTTGGTATCTTCACCGTTATAAGTCTAGAGGTCCATCGGATTACTAGTCGTTGATTATTTTAAATTTATATTTATGTCTGCACTTAGCCATAAGTTCATCTCGTTTATTTAAGAGGTTATTTCGATCATATTTTAGGATTCTTATTTTTTCTTCTAGACATAAGTTGCATCTTTGTCTAAATCCATCTGGAATATTCGAAAAACATAAGATTGACCACGAAACCACCGGGGACCTGTTCTCATTTTTCAGATGCCACCATTGTTTAGCTAACTCCGTTTTGCTCTTGAGTTCTGGGTTATTGAAAGAGTGTTTGTGGTCATAAAAACGTTGTTTCCAGTTTCCCGCGGAGATGCCGATGTAAACCTTTTTATCCCTGTTGTTATCTTCCGGATGAATAGTGGCCTTATAAACCACACACTCAACTTTACAGTTACCGTCCAGTGGGCAGTTATTTTTCACTTGACAATTACATTTATTTACTGTGACCTTATTCTTACTAGGATTGTTAAGTAATTTACGATTATGGGTGCTGATAATTCTGTCCATGTTCTTGGTGCAAGAGTAGCTGATTTTAATGGTTTTTCTATTAAATATCTTCCTAAGTGGATTATTTATGCTAAAATGTTTATCTACCAGGTTCAAGAATACTCTCCCGATGTTGATGTTAGATAGTTGGCAGTAGGGAGGATTGAACCATATTATTTTTCGGCCTCTATTCCTGGATTTATTTTTATTTTCTTTCTTGGTATATTTGAGTTTTTCATTATATCCGCTTTTCTCTAGCGCTCCATTGTATAAATGCTTATTTGCTTCAAAAATGTCTCTGTTAGCCGAAAGCTTATTTATTCTAGTATTAATTGTTTTAGGTATTTGTTTAATTATGCAGTTCGGGTGGTTAGATCTAGTGTTGATATAAGATGGTGTGTGATTATCTTTATTGAAGGGTTTGTATGTCCCCTTTCCTAAGTCTAAGGTAATATCTAGATAGTTTACTTCTTTACAATTTGGGGTTATATCTATTTTAAATCCAAGGTATTTGAATGCTCTTATTAATTTTTTATGTATTTTGGATACCAGGGGGCCGTCACTATTGGGGATAACAATTAGTCCATCATCCCTATATAACCCCACTAAATTAGGCTCTACAATTCTGCTAATAGTGTACATTATAAAAATGCCCACCAGATCGGCAATCTGGGCTGAGTCAAAAGCACCCATCGGGACATCAAATTTGTTGTTGTTCAATTTAATCCATGTTTCTCGATTGTTTATAAGGATGGATTTGCGACAGGCCATAATTAATCTTACCTGCTCATCGGATATATCCACGAAATTCCCAGCATAGTTAATGCTGTTCGTAAGTAATTCCTTGGAAATCGAGGGGTAAAAATCCATAATATCGAATTGTATAAAGCAGGCATTCCTTGTGTATGCGCGTGAGTAAAATTGCCTATATGGTTGATATCGCCAAGTCGTATGTGTCATAATTTTGACATGGCAGTTCTTAGTTGATTAACTTAAAGATCCCTCCCCTTCGCCCGCCATAGTTAAATATAAGTTTTAAATTTTCCCCCTCTCTATAAAAGATGTATCAAATTTGTTGCTACTACCACCATCTATGATTGTATTGGAACTGTAGTAGGGAAATTCAATTTTCTATCAGTCTCAAAAATGTAATTGTCTGAGTGATGCTTGAAAAAACCGAACGGTTGAAATAAATTATTGCATCGACAATTATGTGATTTCGTGTTATTAGATTTTATTATTGCTCTGTTTACTACATTGAGCTCTCATACCCGGATTTCCTCCTGGAATTATTCCACTATAACACAAATAATTGGCTCCACTCCGTGTTGAGCTCTCTCAGGATTTCTAGTATCGGAATTACTTCAATTTTGAACTGAGGATGGAAAAATTCACACCATTGTATTCGCTGAAAAATATACCTTATCCCAGCTTGCATAGCTTCACTTTGGATCTTATGGACAGAATAACGGACTTTACCAACAGACTGAGATGGAAAGCGTATTTTTATTTGAAGGACGAGGAATCTGATCACAAAGAAACCTTTAACTTCAGATCACAGAATACCTGCAAACCCATTGAGGCGCTAAGGCCGTTCGAGAATGATTTGTTTGACATAGTCAAAAGAATTAAGTTCCGAAGGTATTCAAATCAATTTCAGTCCACTCTGAAGAATGACATCGCAGAGATAAAGAAGTCGAACAAAGTTTGGGTGAAGGCTGATAAGTCAGCGAATATTTACAAGATGTGCCCATCCGAATATAGGAAAACTATTCTGGAAAAAATCTGTAATAATTACAGAAAGGATACCCACGACACTGAAAAAATAATCAATGAGGATACCAAGGAATTTGCATCCAAACTGAACATCGAGGATAGAGTGGGAAAAATTGATAAGAGAAACGCATACATACTCATCAAGGACCATAAGAAAAATTTCCACGTCAAGAAACAAGCGAGAATAATCAACTCTACGAAATCGGAACTCGGCCATGTATCTAGGGAGATTCTACGAAATATTATTAATGTAACTCTAGATGCTACCAAATTTAATCTTTGGAAGGACTCGGCGGATACTATCGAATGGTTTAAATCAATTGAAAATAAGAGGAATGCCTGCTTTATACAATTCGATATTATGGATTTTTACCCCTCGATTTCCAAGGAATTACTTACGAACAGCATTAACTATGCTGGGAATTTCGTGGATATATCCGATGAGCAGGTAAGATTAATTATGGCCTGTCGCAAATCCATCCTTATAAACAATCGAGAAACATGGATTAAATTGAACAACAACAAATTTGATGTCCCGATGGGTGCTTTTGACTCAGCCCAGATTGCCGATCTGGTGGGCATTTTTATAATGTACACTATTAGCAGAATTGTAGAGCCTAATTTAGTGGGGTTATATAGGGATGATGGACTAATTGTTATCCCCAATAGTGACGGCCCCCTGGTATCCAAAATACATAAAAAATTAATAAGAGCATTCAAATACCTTGGATTTAAAATAGATATAACCCCAAATTGTAAAGAAGTAAACTATCTAGATATTACCTTAGACTTAGGAAAGGGGACATACAAACCCTTCAATAAAGATAATCACACACCATCTTATATCAACACTAGATCTAACCACCCGAACTGCATAATTAAACAAATACCTAAAACAATTAATACTAGAATAAATAAGCTTTCGGCTAACAGAGACATTTTTGAAGCAAATAAGCATTTATACAATGGAGCGCTAGAGAAAAGCGGATATAATGAAAAACTCAAATATACCAAGAAAGAAAATAAAAATAAATCCAGGAATAGAGGCCGAAAAATAATATGGTTCAATCCTCCCTACTGCCAACTATCTAACATCAACATCGGGAGAGTATTCTTGAACCTGGTAGATAAACATTTTAGCATAAATAATCCACTTAGGAAGATATTTAATAGAAAAACCATTAAAATCAGCTACTCTTGCACCAAGAACATGGACAGAATTATCAGCACCCATAATCGTAAATTACTTAACAATCCTAGTAAGAATAAGGTCACAGTAAATAAATGTAATTGTCAAGTGAAAAATAACTGCCCACTGGACGGTAAATGTAAAGTTGAGTGTGTGGTTTATAAGGCCACTATTCATCCGGAAGATAACAACAGGGATAAAAAGGTTTACATCGGCATCTCCGCGGGAAACTGGAAACAACGTTTTTATGACCACAAACACTCTTTCAATAACCCAGAACTCAAGAGCAAAACGGAGTTAGCTAAACAATGGTGGCATCTGAAAAATGAGAACAGGTCCCCGGTGGTTTCGTGGTCAATCTTATGTTTTTCGAATATTCCAGATGGATTTAGACAAAGATGCAACTTATGTCTAGAAGAAAAAATAAGAATCCTAAAATATGATCGAAATAACCTCTTAAATAAACGAGATGAACTTATGGCTAAGTGCAGACATAAATATAAATTTAAAATAATCAACGACTAGTAATCCGATGGACCTCTAGACTTATAACGGTGAAGATACCAAATTAAATAACATTATTTAAGGTAACCCCCCCCCCCACCACCACCAACATTATAATAATATCTGCTATAGACACAGAATTGCCGACTTGGTGATATATAGTATTTGTGTGTATGCGTATATAATGGTATTTTGAAATATTTATTTATTCAGATTATTTACTTAAAATAAGATAGTGTTTTTTAAAAAAATTCTGCGGTTATTGAATTAATATAAGTATAAATGCCAAATATTACCACTAGACATTATTAGACTTGAATTAGTAATCCGATGGACCTCTAGACTTATAACGGTGAAGATACCAAATTGAATAACATTACTTACGGTAAACCCCCCCCCCCATAATATTTATAATAATATCTGTGATAGACACAGATTTACTGACTTGGTGATATATAGTATTTGTGTGTACGCGGATATTTATTATTTACTTAAAATAAGATAGTGGTATGAAAATTTTTTCTGCAGGTAATACACTAGTTTTTGAATTAATATAAGTATAAATGTCAAATATTACCAATAGACATTATTAGACTTGAATTAGTAATCCGATGGGCCTCTAGAATTACAACGGTGAAGATACCAAATTGAATAACATTAGGTACGATAACCCCCCCCCCCGCATGATATTTATAATAATAGATTATCAAATTAATCTAAAATATAAATAAGGTAAGACTAATTTTTAGAACTCATATTACATCAGTAAGAATATAGAGTGTTATGTAAATATTGTGTGTAGGTGTGTGGATATATATGTATGTGTGCGTATGTATATGTGTGTATATGTGCGTATATGTATATATGTGTGTGTGTATGTATGTGTATGTATGTTTACATGTGTGAACAACTACATGCGTATGCATTTAGTCAATATTTCAAATAGATTCAGAGATATATATAGGTGTATTCATGTATGTATATATATGTATATATATATATATATATATATGTATATATGTGTGTATATGTATATGTGTATAGATATGTATATGTGTGGGTGTGTATGTGTATATATGTGTGTATATGTGCGTATGGATTTGTATGTATACATATATGTATGTGCGTGTAATCTTATTTCAATTAGATTCCCTTTCTTGGAACCCAGACGGACTGAGAATTTATGACACGCGGTCTGTCTATATCTTCTCTGTGCCTGTTAAAGGTTTCTTTCTTTCTTTTCCCTAACCGAATTTGAGAACACGAGTTTCGCCGGACGCATTCTGGCTAGAGATGAATAAAAGTTGCGTATGTGATTATGTTTAGTTATGATAATGTGCGAGTGAGATTATGTATGTGAGTGCGCATATGATGTGTGCGTATTTAGTTTTGTGTATGCGCGTGAGTAAAATTGCCTATATGGTTGATATCGCCAAGTCGTATGTGTCATAATTTTGACATGGCAGTTCTTAGTTGATTAACTTAAAGATCCCTCCCCTTCGCCCGCCATAGTTAAATATAAGTTTTAAATTTTCCCCCTCTCTATAAAAGATGTATCAAATTTGTTGCTACTACCACCATCTATGATTGTATTGGAACTGTAGTAGGGAAATTCAATTTTCTATCAGTCTCAAAAATGTAATTGTCTGAGTGATGCTTGAAAAAACCGAACGGTTGAAATAAATTATTGCATCGACAATTATGTGATTTCGTGTTATTAGATTTTATTATTGCTCTGTTTACTACATTGAGCTCTCATACCCGGATTTCCTCCTGGAATTATTCCACTATAACACAAATATATATATATATATATATATATATATATATATATATATATATATATATATATATATATACATAAGGAAATGGCAGTTTACTTGAGAAATTGCTAGTAAACAAGTAAATATGAAGGTGAGAATTCCGAGGCAGGAGCAATGCAATGTTGAAACCGGAAGGCGGAATAAGGATGAACAACAATAAATGACAGGAGACTGACAATCTCAGATAATTCATTTATATTTCAAAATTTAAATATAAATACAGGAAATTATGAAATTGGTGGGCTTACTGTTAAGTATTTAAAGGTATTGAATGGTAGAGACTTTACTCTATTGAACTTACAACAGCAATTACATTTTAGTTTTGACGTTTTTCTTCTTTACACTTCCATACGCACACACCCTTACATGGCCCAACTTGAGCTACAAGCTCTAAGAACCTGCCACTCCTAGATATTCTTCACGAGTTACATTGACGATATTCTTATCCTCACATCATCTCGTGATGAAGCCACCACTATTTTCAACAAATTCAATGATACTTACCCCCACCTACAGTTCACTATCAAACATCCCAACACCTCAAGCTCAGTCTCTTAGATTTCAATCTTAGTATCTATGAGGATGGATCACGGCACACTACCTTTTACAGAATACCCGCCTGCAGAACACTATTCATCCACTTTAAATCCGCCTTAGCTCTTAAAGCAAATTTAAGTTATGCAGACACAGAGATCGCTCGTATGCAAAGTAAATGCTCATTTACTACTGATAAAACTACACACACTAAGGCTTTCACCCAGAAACTCCTAACCAACGGATTCCCGCCTTCTACCATATCCAGCCGCAGTAACACCAAACAAACGCAGACAAAACCCCCTTACAAACACTTCCTTCTTCAAACTCTGTTTCTTTAGTGATAGCATTACCTCCACGATCCGCAAAGCAATGCGTAGTGAGAACCTGAATATTCAACTTACCAACACAGGCAATATCCTTCGACAACACCTAACTAAAACACACAGTAACAACACATCTGCAACCGGATCCCTAGCCAATTGCCCTATCCCTAACTCTTGACTTTGCCTTCGCACTTACACAGTTTACAACATACAATGTGTTAAGTGTCAGAATTTCTACATCGGAAGCATTGTTAGGCCTCTGCACCAACACATCAATGAACATTTATACACCCGCATGTCTTAGTTCTATGAACCCATATTATCATTTGGCAACACCCACCTGTGTATCGATGTCCGTATAGTCGTTTCATTTAGAAACATCGGCAATCTAAGGATGTCGGAAGCAATTCTTATCTCTAAAAAAATATACTCTTTAAAACGCAGATCCAAGCTTTATTTCTCCTTCATTCTTTAAAATCCAGCCTTAGTCCTAGATCATTTAAACTCTACTCATCTTGGACCATGTTTTATGCTCCTTGCTCCTTTGTCTCTACACAATCACAATGAGCTCAACCACCTATCCACCTAACCCATCTAAATCTCCACACTCTCAATTTCTTTGTTTCCCTTATACCCTTTAATTAAAGCACCCTTTCCCTATATCCCTTCCCATTAACCGACACCTATCGTCACCTAGGTTTACTTCCTCATATACCTTTTCTTGTCGATACTTTTCCCAACTCCTACAAATTCCTATTCATAGAATAAGCCATCCACACCATTCAGACTTAATTCCCATATATAATGCTTACACTTAATTAGTGTTGTTCACTATACACTAATTCGTCCACTATGCATCAATACATCTTAATTTTAATTATATATGAACTTTCTCCTCTTCCTTTAACTTCTAACAACCTCTTATCACCACACTCTAGGTTGAGTATAATGGATCAGATGAAGGATTCAGATAGAATTATTATATATATATATATATATATATATATATATATATATATATATATATATATATATATATATATTTGTCTGACCATGCATTATTATACTTACATAATTATCCGCCTTTGACCATTTTATGCTGATCCTTAATTATCTTCTTTAACTTTTACCTGACTATTCGAACCTATATTTACAATTGCAACACTTAACATAAATATTAAATATTTAATAAAAATAGTAAATATAGCATTAATTAAATTAAAATAAATACACATGATGAAAATAATAACTATACAAAAGCACAACAATTTAATCCAAATATTATTATTTACGATTAAGTAAATTGATTAATCTTAGTAATCTATTACATATGTTCACTCTTGAATTTTCTGCAGGACTTGTCTTACTGCGACTCTCATGTTTCTATTTTCTGAACACCAGTACTCACTGGTCTCACCTCAACTTAATAGCCAGTCCAACTTTTGTTTCCTTTTGGAAAAAGAGAAGCTGTTACTCTCGATATGATTAAAGTCTCTACCTTCCGAACCTTTGAATATTCAACATTAAGCCCAGGAATTTTACAATTTACTGTCTTTATATTTAAATTTTGAAATATAAATGATATATCTGAGTCTTACAGGCTCTTGTCATTTATTTTTGTTCATCCTTATTCCACGTTCCGGTTTCAACATTGGATTGCTTCTGCCTCAAAAGTCTTACCTTCATATTTACTTATATATATATATATATATATATATATATATATATATATATATATATATATATATATATATAAATGTAAATCAAAGAAGAGATATACGATGTGCGAATGACAAATCTATTTCATCTTCGGTTGTTCAACGCAAGGTGCACTTGATAAAAACATGTATATTTGTCTTTCCTTTTCCAGATTTTACAGCTTTACAACTAATAATTCCAATAACATAGCGTATTTTCTCCGGTGCGATTAATAACTTTATTTCCCTATGAATTTAGAACTAGCATTACTATTCTTCAATCCAACCAATCCTTAATCTCCTCTACTCCAAAACTCTACATCCTATCAATTTTTCAATTATTAGCTAACCCCTCTTACATACTTATTCATTGCTTTTCTTATCTCCCTTTGCATACCATCCATCGACTATGTGGATGCAGCGCTCATCCGACAATCCTTTTCTAATAGATCCCATAACTATCACATGAAAATTGCGCTGTCTGGTTACTTTTATCATGCCCAATTTAGCCCCCTTAAATCTATTTTTAATTTCAGTACTCAATTTTATCACTTCGGTTGTATAACCAACTCAATCCCACCCAATAATCCTTATACTAGAACTCCTTTGATGCAAACATATGAACGATGCTACCAATTCTAACATTAAAGTATCTTAATTAGTCACGCCCTTAAAATTGAACTAATTGGGAAATCTATACATGTGTTACCATTACATTCTGTCATACTATAAATGACCGGATAATTAGATCTTAAACACGCACATTCTAGACTTCCAACCGTCTGAGCCCTAATTCCCAATTTGAACTCTTAAATATAATTTTGTCTGAAGAAAATTCGTTTAAATACAGGAGTATCTCCCTAACTGTTTACTTATTGATCAGAACGCTACTGTATTAGGTTGTGTAACCCCCACCCCTAAACACTAACTCAAGCCATACAAGGCCTAGCAAATAAAGTAGCAGTAATTGGATCCTATTGCTGCTTACAAGTGATGAGCTGTAACTAAACAAGCCTTTCTCCTACTCATTCCTAGCATCAGCCATAGTTTCCTGTGCTAAACCTTCTCCCTCCACATCCCTAATCTCACACTCCTCTTCCACTTTTACTGGGCTCGTTTTCGACCAGAAAATCTAGTCTCATACTTTAAGTCTAATTGGAGTAACTTACACCTCTTACCAGTAATTCGGCCCCGTTGAAGTATATACAATATTTTAAACTACATTCATTAAAAACTTTTTTTTTTCGCGGTCCACGGAAGTATTTTAAAGTGGCCCCGATTCTCAAACTTACATTCTGATAAGCGCTTTTTTTTATCTACGGTTGAATTGAACAGCATTCTGTTTGATTTTCTACACTTTGATTATTTCTAACGCAGTTTCCACGAAATCTCTTTTTCCATCTTAAATATTTCGTCACCGGCCACTTTGTCAACGGACATTTACCAAACTACACAGGCTTTATATGTTGATAACTTTTTTATGCACACATTTTACTTTCCATTACTTTATGTTGTTTTTTGAAAGTTAGCTTTTCTTTTGTCAACTTATCCATCTATGTAATTCCTCTGATGATAAGATTGTAATCGTTGAAAAACCTGGCTTAATGAAAACAGGATAAACATGTTTTTATCGGGTGAACCTGGTATTAAACAATTGAAGTTGAAATACATGTGTCATTCGCACATCTTTATATCCTTTCCTTCATTTATATTGATAATTTCTCTATCTTGTATATTGAGCTTAAATTCTTTCACTATAGGTTCATTTTTATGAAAGTATACTTTTAGTTTCATATTTTATATGTATGCATATATATATATATATATATATATATATATATATATATATATATATATACATATATAATATTTATAAATAAATATTAAATATTTTAATTATTTTCATGCTAAGTCAATCTTCAGTGCAGGAAGTTAATTCTCAACGGTCGGCGGGCGCGAACCCTGATCACAAATCCCCACTGATTCGTAGTCAAGAGTCTTATTTCATCGGTCATAGACAATTCGTTAGTAATTAGAGAGGAATTTAAATGTAAATAGCGAGTCGGCGGCTAGATTTACCAATCAGCTAGAGTGATCTTCGAACGTGGTCGGATCGTGCATGTAGCTATGTGTACTGCTTGTTATTAAAGTCACTCAAGAGGGCCCGGCCTTTGTTGGAGGGGGATGATAATAATATTTATGAATAAATATTAATTATTTTAATACCGACAGACATAAATAATAGGGACATACTTCTCTTGGGGAATGCTCCTAAAATGTTTTATAGCGTGTATTTTACCATTTAGAACTCGGAAATAAACACAGACACATATATATCGTTTAGTTTATTTTCAGTGGTAAAATGTTTTCCCACACTCCTTCAAGTACCGTGTGTGTAGGGAAACGAATCCGACCTTCCTCTCCCTAGTGACACGTTCTCGCAAACTAATCGCGAAAATTACACTGAAGATCTTTCTAATTTATTTTGGTTCACTACATTGAAAACCTGCCCCTAAATAGCATTTGCTTATTTTTTAACTTCACAGGATATGGTAAAAATTCTACCACTGCAGTCAACAGTAAATTCTTAAAATTGACCATATAATTAGTATAACATCTAACTTACATCACCCACCTCCAGGCCAATCCTGTCACGTATATATAGAACTGTAGACCCCCTGAGTATTATACTTGTTCATGATAATATTCGGTAGATATCATTTCACATGTAAAGTATATGTATTCTTCAATATTTCTTTCTTTGTTCCAATCCCGTGAATATGCTATATGATCTGCTACAAAATATATTCCTCTGTGGACGCATTTTTCTGCTAACCTGGGAGATGCTACAATAACGAATGAACTGTCGCCCCAAAATTGGTATCTAACGCGTGGGATGATTGATTAATAACACCATAACACATATAGGTGGAGCTATAGCTTAGGTTGTTGATATCATGATAACTGAATGTATATTACATTACTCCGCACTGCAAAGTAGGACATAATAGCTGAACGGATGCTATCATGACCATAGAACAGATACTGGCTTACCCACCCACATACACACTAACGCCTAAAGAAGATAATACCTGGGAGGGGTGTATCATGACGAGCGAATATAGACTGCATTACACTCCCTCCCTCCAAAATATAAAAGCTCGAGGTAATGCCTCGGAATATATTATTATCACAAACGAACTGATTTTACAATATCTCCTGAACTATATGATATCAAATATTATCTCGAGTTTGAGGTAATTTACTTGCATTCTACACTTTTTTTATGCCAGCAAGAAAGCTCTTCAATTCTCTCTAGACTTGGCTATTCGTTAGAATAGAGTTAAGGCTTCATCTGGATGATTTATACATTTGTTTGTATTGCGTTTATCCCTTATCTTCCGATTCCATGTAATTGTCCAAACATGATTGCCGTATTATGCCCTGTTAATCTGAGCGAATGAAAAAGCCGAAATAGAGACACAGATCCGGCTACAGATGCCAGAATTGATACATCAAGCGAATTCCTTGATCAAATTTTGTTATAAGTAATTTCGGTATAAATATCCGGAAGGATTTCCAGCGTTATCCCAACTAAAATAATTGCTCTTTTGCATTTTTTTCCTACTTTACTGGTACTTAATCGCGTTCAGAACGCTTAGAAGCCTAAATCTCATTTCCAGGATTCTATAGATTTTGCGGTTAAAGGAGGAAACAGCTAGTTATCGTCTTATTAACGTTCAAGACGAGAAATGTGTCAAATAGCGCGAAATCTATCGCCTTAGTGTTTGAGACGAGTTAAGATCTGTGCACTAGAACGTAATGAACAATATTGCCCAAGTTGACCAGGAATAGATAAAAGGCTGTATCATTGTCTTCTTTCTAGGTATACGAATAGGGTTAAATGCTTCATAGATAATGAGAGTTTCTCTGAGACAACCGAATATATATATATATATATATATATATATATATATATATATATATATATATATATATATATATATTAGAAATACGCAGCTATTCAGTGTGGTTAGAGGAGCACTCCTCAAAAGCCTGAACTCAAACCTACAACCATCTAGTCGATAGTCGGCAGTCCTAGTCACTGATCTACGACGGCTCGTAAATAATAATTACAATGTCTTTATATAAAGATGTTAAGTGCTGCATTTGTTTATTTACAAAGCACTTTGCATTGCGCTATGTTAGCAGCAGGACATACCATTAAATGAAAGTTCTTTATTCGAGAAATGTAGGCATATATCGGCACCCTAAGACATACTTTTCGCTCTTTAGTGTGGCTAGACTAAAAAAAACTCTACTTAAATGCTACTTGGGAATAATTTTCCGTCACCCATGTTATGTTCCAAGATATAGAGCGACATGTATATTTGTTCATAACTATTATTATGCACGTGTGCATGTTTCATCGTATAGGAGTTTTTAGAGTTGCTTTACATATAGACTTTGGAGTCCTGGTTTCAAATCTCGTTCGTTTCAGCCCTGCTGATGAGTCGTATAACGACGAAAAACGTGTCCGTTGATTATATATATATATATATATATATATATATATATATATATATATATATATATATATATATATATATATATATATATATATATATAGTACACGTATTGTATTACTAGCTGTAAATCTAAATCCGTTAAAACTCCAGTGTTTTAAAAAGTGCTCAATGAGTAGGGTAGTTATTCAGTCTAAATTGTTGTTTATACAAACATTATTGGTTATACATGTGCATACATGTTTCGGTTGTACTCTTCACATATAGTCAACCTCTTCACATAACAAGACAAGGAAGTGAGCTGAATTTGAAGAAATTTGCTATTAAGTAACTAATTTTTTACACATTAGACATATTCATAATGTTTTCCCGATCAAGCTCAGTATCGGGTTATAATATTTACTTGTTAACTATTTCAATTAGTTTCTGTCTTTGTATACTTTGTATTACCTACCGTTCGTTCTGTTTCTTTCTTTTTCAATTTTTTATTACCCACTTTGCTGAGACTCGTGACTTCTCTATTTAACACTTCAAAGTATTAATCTACTGTACATACATTGTCAATCATTAATATCTGATTTTCATTTAAAATACACAGTGCGAAGAAATAAATATATACACACGTGCACACATAAACACACGTATATATAATAACCAACACAAATATATACGCGCATATCAATACACGGCTATGCACATATATGCACATATATACACATATATCCACATTACTATATATATATATATACTCACACATATATATATATACTGACATATATATATTATAAATAACTATATATATATGTATATGCATATATATTATATATATATATATATATAAACATACACACACATGCACACACATACAAGGAAAGACGCATGCACACATATAAATTCAAAAATACACATTCACTCACACATATATTTACATACATACAGTACAGCCCTTGGACACATTCCCCTTTCCACTGATTAGTTTAGGATAACTAATGTATTACAATATATATATATATATACATATATATGCTTCTTTTGTTATTATTCTAAACAGTGGTATATGAATATGCACATAAACATAAGCATACGTTCACACCAAATAAATATAAAAATAAAATTTTAAAAATGTTTACACCTGTATAGTCATACACATGCATATAAGGTATTAATTCAAATAGGTGTGCATACATCTGGACCCATATGAACCTAATTTGCCTTCGTTAATCGACCATAATACATATACACGCATGTATACATATACACATATAAACATATATTATATACATATATATATATATATATATATATATATATATATATATATATATATATACATATATATATATATATAAGAGGTTTATGTAGTGTGCTTGAAGCATTGTTTATTGGTATATAGAAATGTGATATTTAGAATGCAATACAATGCAGAGGTGTGACGGATGGACACAAGTTGGAGCCAATAAGACATATAATGGTGGAACAAATGAATTAGTTTCAACCTTAATACAATGTGTACATACATATATATATATATATATATTTTTTTTTTTACCTTTCAAAACACATATATATATCTGTCTATCTACACAATGTTACAATGTTATGTAATACCTGTATCAAGATGGTCTGGTGGACATTCCGTATGATATATTTTTTTAATTTTCGGGAACTCTTCCCTTTCTTCAGAACCGTGTTCAACTCAAGTTCAAGCATGCATATGAAGGCGGCTGTAAGATGTAGTCTCGCAGAAAATACCGGTTAAATTTAAATACCAAACCAGATTCAAAAATAAAATAACCTTTTTTTTATTTATTTTTTTAAATTATTATTAATTTATTTTATTATTTTATATTTTTATTAATATTTTATTTATGTACTTTTTATCTAATTTATTTATTCATCTATTTACTTTATTAAACTTGTTTTTTGTTTGGTTTTACTTTTTAGAATCTTTCCTGTTTTGTCGTTAAATTTTAAATTCTAATCTAAATCTTTTTTTTTCTTTTTTAACCAAGTCTATTCGTTAATATGTCGGTTAATACTGTCATTAAACATTGCATTCTCCGTTCGTTTTAAATTATTGTGTATATTAATATTTAGTTTATTTATTTATTCTATTTTTAAATATGTATATTTCATTAATTAATTCCATATTATCTTTCGTGTAACGCTAAGACAACAATGAAAGGGAGGTAATTCAGTTCATGTGTTGTTTACGTCGCTTATAATTTAGTTACTTCTAATTGTAAGGCTAAAATATTGTTATAATGAATGTTTCATTCCTTTTTTTCTCATTTTTCCCTTTTTTTAAATTATTATTATTAATGTTATCTAGGGTGGTTCCGGTATTTCATTTATTATTATTATTATTATTATTATTATTATTATTATTATTATTATTATTATTATTATTATTATTATTATTATTATTATTATTATTATTATTATTATTATTATTATTATTATTATTATTATTATTATTATTATTATTATTATTATTATTATTATTATTATTATTATTATTATTATTATTATTATTATTATTATTATTATTATTATTATTATTATTATTATTATTATTATTATTATTATTATTATTATTATTATTATTATTATTATTATTATTATTATTATTATTATTATTATTGTCGTTGTTGCTATTGTTATTATTGTTACTATTATTATATTATTATAGTTAATCTTTTTGTTCGGTTAAGTTATTAATATTATTAGTTGATAGACTTTAATATTTTTTCAATTTATTATTTATTGATTTTTTCCTATTTTTTCTATTATTTTTCTATTTATTTATTATTTATCTATTTATTTATTGTATTTAACCATTTATTTATCTTTTTTTAAAAATTATTATTATTTATTTATTCATTTATCTTTATCTATTTTTTTATTTATTTATTATTTATTTATTTAATTTTTTTTCTCCAGTTTGTTTATTTATTTATTTATTATTATTTTTTTTGTTGTTAAGTGAGTGTTTGACCTATGTTGTTATATTATTTGTTATTATTATAAGGTGATGTTTTTGTTAGATTATTAGTTTTTAGTATTCATTTAAGGGATAAATTAAGATAAAATCAATACAAGAGTGAGATGTAAAACTATATCAGACTAGAAATGAAGATCCTTATTCGAGTCGGTGATTTATTTGCTAATATAGTTTTGCTATTAGTATCGATTTTTTTATTCGAAGGTTACCAACGTTTATCTCCGTAGCAAGTATATCAATCTTGAATGATTTGCTCGTGGAAGGAAGAGGTGCGTGTTTGTACGTGTTCTTTGACTCTAATATGTAGGGGTCTCACCGTACTACCAATGTATATTTTGTTGCATGTTGTGCACTGTAAACGGTATACAGTGTAAGTACGGTGGTATTTGTCTGTGGTGTTCATGGGGCAGTTCGCTAGGGTGCAGGGAGTATTGTTGTAATTGGTGTTCCGTGTTGTCAATTGTTGTCGTAGAGAAGAACCGGTGTGTGTTAGTTGAATATCGAGTTCTTCCTTCCTTATAGCAATAACAATAATAATAATAATAATAATAATAATAATAATAATAATAATAATAATAATAATAATAATAATAATAATAATAATAATACTAATAATAATAATAAATGAAATACCAGAACCACCCAAGATAACATTAATAATAATAATTTAAAAAAAACGGAACAAAAATGAGAAAAAAAGGAATGAAACAGTCATTATAACAATATTTTAGCCTAACAATTAGAAGTAACTAAATTATAAGCGACGTAAACAACACATGAACTGAATTACCTCCCTTTCATTGTTGTCTTAGCGTTACACGAAAGATAATATGGAATAAATTAATGAAATATACATATTTAAAAATAGAATAATATAAATAAATAAACTAAATATTAATATACACAATAATTTAAAACGAACAGATAATGATGTGTAATTACAGTATTAACCGACATATTAACGAATAGACTTGGTTAAAAAAGAAAAAAAAAGATTTAGATTAGAATTTAAAATTTAACGACAAAAAAGGAAAGATTCTAAAAAGTAAAAACAAACAAACAAAAAAGTTTAATAAAGTAAATAGATGAATAAATAAATTAGATAAAACGTACATAAATAAAATATTAATAAAAAAAATAAAATAATAAAATAAATTAATAATAATTTAAAAAAATAAATTAAAAAAAAAGTTTATTTTATTTTTGAATCTGGTTTAGTAGTTAAATTTAACCGGTATTTTCTGCGAGACTAAATCTTACAGCCCCCTTCATATGCACGCTTGAACTTGAGTTGAACACGGTTCTGAGAAAGGGAAGAGTTCCCGAAAATTAAAAAAAAAATATCATACAGAATTTCCACCAGACCATCTTGATACAGGTATTACATAAAATTGTAACATTGTGTAGATGACAGATATATATGTGTTTTGAAAGGGGAAAAACAAAC
Source organism: Sepiola atlantica (assembly GCA_963556195.1). NCBI lineage: Eukaryota > Metazoa > Mollusca > Cephalopoda > Sepiida > Sepiolidae > Sepiola > Sepiola atlantica. The sequence goes on from OY744536.1 coordinate 60,908,222, forward strand.
AAAAAAAGTAATAAATATATATATATATATATGTGTGTATGTACACATTGTATTCAGGTTGAAACTAATTCATTTGTTCCACCATTATATGTCTTATTTGCTCCCCCTTGTGTCTATCCGTCACACCTCTGCATTGTATTGCCTTCTACATATCACATTTCTCTCTGTCTTTGTCTCTGTCTCTGTCTCTCTCTCTCTCTCTCTCTCTCTCTCTATATATATATATATATATATATATATATATATGTATATATATACATATATACCGACACACACACCCACACATACATACATACCTTCGCACGTATACATGCATATACACCACATTAGTTGTATATATATATACATACCGTTATATATACATATATACACTACATATACATGCCTACATGTATATACATATACACCATATAAATCATTATATATGCACACATATATATACACATAGATACACAGGTGTGTACATACATATGTTCCAAAATATCGCTATTTCTGTGGTAACACTAAAGTATAAATGCATGTACTTCCACACAGTTATCACTTGTTAATATATAAGACTAACTATTACAATTACATGTGTATGTAATTAGTGTGCATGTCTTTATAGGACTTATCTTGTAAGTTCCTTGTTTTTATACTAGAGCATGTATAAATGTAAGCAAATTGAACTGAGATAGACAGGAGCAATAATAAATAATATAAGCACTTCAGTTTTAATTATAGAAATAGGGATATTTGTGTAAATATGTATGTGTGTGTGTGCATCCCTACATATGTATGTACACATGTGTATATGCGTGTATATATAAGTGAGTTGTGTATATTTATGTCATGTGGGTATGTATATGTGAATGTATCTGTAATGCTGTGTATGAGTACACATGTGCGTATGTGTATGTATAGTGTATAAGTATATTTCACGGTATATATATATATTCATATGGTGTAATGTATGTATTTATATATATATATAAATATATATATATATATATATATATATGGGTATGTGTGTATGCGTATGTGTGTATGTATCGGTATGTGTGTATATATGTGTATATATATGTATATATATATGTATATGTGTATGTGTATACATGTATACATCCGTGTATGTGTACTATAGTGAATAACTGTAGGGCAATAAGGCTCAAATGGGTACTTTTATTTCTTTTTTTGTCTTATGTTTCCGTGTTTGCTGTAGAGTAGGGGAGGGGGTAGAAATTGCTAACGGTTTTAATTCTCTCTAATTAACGTAGTGTTTCTTGAATGTTATTGTTTTATTTCTGGTCAAACCCCTATGTAACTGGTTTCCGTATTTGAGGAGTCCCCTTAAGTTGTAAGCTGTTTTCACCATTGCCATCGATTGTACAGTTTTAATCTTTTCTATGATTCTAATTTCTCTTGGTGTTTGTTTTTATTTTAGGTTTTTCGGGGTTTGTTATAGTGTTCCTATAATTATTGATATGATATTGACCTTTTTCATGTTCCATACTGCGTTCTATTATCTGGAAAGTCCCTGTATTTGTGTCGCTTCACCTTCTGCTGTATGTTTGTGCTGTGATCTGCTGGGACTGCAAAATCAACAATTTTCTAGTGTTTTTCTTCTTTTAGTTAGCCATTATGACATCCGGTGTGCTTGTTTGGATGAGTTGATCTGTTTTTACGACTATGCCCCAGAGTAGTATGTGATTTCGTTTTCCAGTACTGTTTCTGGTCCGTGTCTGTACTATTGGTCTGCGTGTTCTAAATGCAGTCGTTTGCATAATTCTCAGTGTACTGAAATCCCCACACTGTCCTGTGTGTTTTCGTATTTTTACAGCTATTTTGGTTCATACACTGATGTGATTTGCTGTTTTGTCTCTATCTTCACATAGTATACCCTTAATGTTTTCCTGGTTTTTGTCTTTTTAATATTTGATGTAGTAAGTTCTGCACTGCACTGTTTAGTACACCTGTAAGTGGCGATTCCGTTTCCTTATTCACGCGTCTTTTTATAGCCATGCTCTGGTATTTTTTTACTCTCTTCTCTTGTCATTCTCATGAATCGTCTATGTAGCTGTTTTACTTCTAACTTGTCTGTTCTCGACTGTTATTTATGGTTAAGCTACGCTTTGCATTGTTCATGTAGACAGTGTGATCAGCCTTTCTGTGGTTTGAATGATATATTCTTCCACTGTTGTCCTCCCTACAGCCTTGTATACTTACCAGTAACATGTATATCTTATTATTCACTACTTACATAGTTGGCCAGTGTCACCTTTCGCGTGCTGTGCATGGTGATTGGTCAGTAGTTTCCTAGTGTTATGCTCAATATGTCTAAGTTCTTCTTTAGTCTAGTCTATGAATGATCTACAATTTAATATTAGTGATACTGCCTAAGTGTATATTCTTGTCACTAGATTTCTACGATATAATTTCGTTTATGATAGTTTTCTTACGCTACACTTTTTCCAATTTTCTCCTTTTTCATTTCTAGCTTGCTTCAGATTCTGGTCGTGTGTATAAACGTTTCCATATAATGTTAGCCCTTTGCGAATTGCTTCAGGACGTTCACATACATAACGTTGTTAATTCTGGTTACTGAGTTTGTAAAACTGAATTCATCATCTCATTTCCTAAGTATGTTATTGAGTAACATCGTGCTTATGACAAACGTATTCGTGATAAATAGTGTCCGTGGAGGATACCCCGCTCGATTCTTATCTAAGGTAGGTGTAGTCTTCCAGCTGCAGTAATAGTCTGCATTGCTTACTTAATGATATTAATAATTATGTGGATATGTTGTACATTTTAAAGCATTCGATTATCGATGCTTGTCGAGTTACTCATAGGATTTCTTTGTAGTCAACCCATGCTTTGCCCATCTGTTTTTCCCCCGATCTATGTATAACAGGTCGTGTGCCCTTCTTTTCTCTTCGCTGCTTTATTTCTGTTCATTCGGGAAGTAGTACACAGGTGTTGAAGGGAATGGTAGATCTACTCTTTCAGTTGTGCAGTTAGCATTTTCCATGTGGTTTTTAAACTTGTTATTGGTCTGTAGTTGCTTAGAATCGTTCACTTTTCGGTGTTTTTTGTATTAATGAATTTCTTTTCTTGCTCATCCTTTCTCATTTATCTGTTTCGTTGATAAATTCTCTTAGGTTTTGCGATAGGTTTAATTGAGGGTCGTAATTTATTAAAACCAGTATGCATACATTCCATAGTTGCCAAGCGCTTCAAGTTTGCCATTTTACTTAGTGTTCTTTTGATCATTTCTTCGTTATATTCCGTTTTTTTCTTCAATTTTACGAAATGTTCCTTTATTATTGTTCAGTCGTTAAGCATGATTGTATTGTCCTCCCTCTATCCTGTTCCAGAAGTGTTTTGTGTATGTCTTATCTGGTTCTTCTGTTCTTGTTCTTCATTCTTTTACGTAATAATGAAACTAGTTTCACTATTTTCGAAGGCCCTATCTTGGTGATATTCTTATTATATTAAATATAATTCATTATTATTCTTATATAGAAAACGATGCTGAATGTAACATCTAATTTACATAAGTGGCTGTAGTTTTTACAAGCATGCTAATATAAAACTTGAAAAGGAGAGAAACACTTTCTCAAAATTCTACAAAGAGAATATCAGAAATGAGTTAACTCAATATATAATGAAAGGAGGCAAGAGTTATACATAAATAGCCTTGAAAGAAGTGGATACTGTGTTCAGTTAATTATAACATAAAGCTAATATACTTTAACTTATATATTTCAAATATAACTCTATTCGTTTACTAAGATATAGTTTAACAAATATTTTGTCTTGTTAAAATAATAGTTCACATGAAGGCTAAGTAAACAGATTAAAGTTGATTTTTTCAAACATAACTAAATCCAAAAACTAAAGAATACTTTAGTACGAATTTACTGGGATGACAAAATCATAAGGAAAACGTCTTAAGGAAAGGAATGTTGTTTAACTTATCGTTAGTCTAATAATATGTACAAGTCTTATTTATATGGACTAATCTAGTTATTATTCCGTCATTGTAAGGGTTGTATTCACTATCACATCTGTAGATTAAACCGACCTTTTCCTTCACAGGAATCCAATCATTGTTGAAGGTGATATTTTCCACGCTTCACTGTGAAGGAAAAATATTCATGTATTTAAACAAAATTACATTTTTAACGAAAATAGCATCAAGATGAAAGGATTAATATTAAGTCTGCAATGAAATTATCTAATATAAAAATAGTGTGGAATATACATTTTCGATTTCTTGGATTAGTTATTGCGGTCAGATGAACACCGGCTGAATTAAGAGAGTATGAATTAAATCAAAAAGAGGATGAAAGGAAATCAGTTGAGTGAGACCTTACTTCCGCTTGAGGAGTATGAACGGTGCATTTTTATTATAGCAATTGGGAATTGAGACCCGTTAATAAAGTGTATAGCACTGCGGCGAAAGCAGTATTTGTCACACTTAATCGTTTCAGAATAAATATAACATTTAGCTATTATCAAATGAGACATATCGATAGACATATAGATATATACATACATGCATATCTATTTTTATGTTAAAGCTGAGTGATACAGCACATTTACTTATATATTTTAGCCCCAAAAATACATGTAAAATATTCGTAACGTTTAGACTGAATTATATGTAAATATAGTTTTTTTTTAAATCCAATACTTTGTCATCATTTGCAATAAACTAACTAAATAAGCCATTTCCAAATATATTTGTATATTTCATGCTCACGCATTATATGCTGTTTGAGGACTCGCCCTTTAAAAAAAACTGCGATATCTCACCATCTCAGTTTATTTATTATTATACTTAAGCTTAGTAAACCAACGTATGTTTCCTTAAGGCTTTTTCTATATATTGTACTCACACAATATACATGCTATAATATTTGTGATGTCTGAAAAAAAACTTCGTTAAGGTTAGGATTAGGGTCAGGGTCAGGGTCAGGTTTTGAGTAATGGTTACGATTAGGGTGAGGGTGGGGGTTATTGTTAGCGTGGGTTTTAATCCGTGAAAGTACTAAGTCTTCAATTTAAATTGTTTAATTTGACCAGAAACTGTAATAAACTTACACATTGCCCTAGTAATTAATAAGATATTGCCTATCAATCTTACGCTCTCAAATAGTGAGTTATCCAACCGATTGTTCCTATTTTATCTGCTACCTATAAATCTGGTGTTCTTTATTTCTCTCTCTCTCTATGTAGAACCACGTGCTGCCCCACCGACGATGTCGTCCCCAACGTTGTGTTTCCCTGGCCTTCTTCTTTGTCTTCATCGTCCAGCCGAGTCGTCTATCCACTGACGAATCGTCGAGGGCACATCACTGGTCCACAAGTTAATTATAAAAGAAACACCACTCACGATAAAGAACACAAACACATATACGTTGTGTATAATTTAGTTTGAACTATGAGTGTGTGTGACTGTCGAGGCCCCATTGTCGTTTCTCAAGTCGTCAGCTCATCTCATCGTTTCCCCGGTCCAGTACGCTCTCTCGGCAGGTTAGATCCTAACTGTCGAGAGGTTCGATTCTAACTGTTCGGCTTCTCTCCGAAAACTAAACTCGTCAACTTTTGCCATACACTTTACTGTTGTCAACTGTCGTAAAACAAACCTACCTAACTGTAGTCAGGTGTCGTAAAACACTGTCACTCCTAAAAGTGTCCAGTATTCTTTTCTTGGTGACATGTCCTGAACAATGGAAATTGACCACTCCCAAATTTTTTTGTCTCTTTCGATGAGTCATTTCCGATCCGGTATTTTCTTTTGTCTTTGTCGATTAGTCACTTCCTATTCCTGACCGGGCCCCGACCTTTGCGGCAGCCATTTTGTCACATCTATATATGCGTGTCTATCTATTTCACGCTCTTGATATACTATTCCACCAAAACTGAGTTTATCAAGGGTAGTTTCCCTAAGGCTTTGCCCAATATATATTTATCAGACAATATACATGCTTAATTATTTCTCAGATTATGGTGAATTTATGTTGTAACACAGTTTTATTTTTACTTTGATCTAATAAGCAGTAATTCACAATTAACTCACCAAGTGCCCCCTCACGTAACCCAGTCTCTCTATGACTCCAACACACTCTCATTGTATTTCTGTTTAGTCAAACTCGTGTTACGCTCTATATTACCGTAGTTTCTGTTACTCTATCTAATCTATGTTTATAGATTATCATACAAAAGCTAGTTACATCAATGTGTATTTTCCTTAGGCATTTTTCTATATATGTAAATCGCACAAACTAGCTGGATATTGTACTGCCAAGGTAGGTGAAACTATCCGCTGATTTGAAGGTTTCTCTGCCCACAGAAATTCGTGGATGCGAAGGCTCTTCTCTTTGGACCACTTGAAACAGTTCCTCGGTCTTCTTTGTCCTGATTGTCAGACCAAAGTTGTTGCAGGCTGCCACGAGACGGTTTATGTGGAGTTGCATATTCGCTTCCTCGTGCGTGGTGACAGAAAAGTCATCCGCGAAGAGAAGTTCGTGGATAGTTGTTTTCTTTTACTTTGTTCGTCGCAAGCAGTCGCCTGGCGTTAAACACGTTTTCTCTAAGTTCTGTATCGAATGTCGACGCCGTTTTTGTCCTCTTCGAACACGTCGTTTAGCATGGCTGAGAACATCATGCTGAACAGCATGGAAGCTAGGACACAACGCTGTTTGACCCCGTTTGTCACCTGAAAAGTCTCGGATGCGTCATCGTCGTCGAGAATCCACGCCGTCATTCCTTCATAGAACTAGCGAATGATTCCGATGAACTTTGAGGGGCAGCCGAATTTTCTTATGATCTTCCAGAGACCGTCTCGACTGACTGAGTCGAATGTCTTAGTGAGATCCACAAACGTTATGCAGATCTCAGGGTGTTCTCTTGGAGTTGGCGTGCAGCGAAGATCATGCCCGTCGTGCCTCTTCAGAGCGGAAGCCACATTGACTGTCTTGGAGAAGTTCACGTTACAATTTTGTCAGTAGTCGGTTCAGGATGACTCGAACAAATAGCTTATTCCTTATTGAGATGAAGTATATTTCTCTTTAATTGTCACAGTGATCGACCTTCAGAAAAGCAACACCACATTGTGTATTGCTGGTTGCTGTAACTCTTACTCAAGGTGCTTAATTTTCCCTGATGATCTTCCAAGCAAGTACCTGCTAGGTAGTGAAACACGTGTAGGTAAAACACTCTTTAATTTAAAAATGATAAATAAATAATTTTTGAATGAAAAAATCTTTTGTGGTGTTGTTTGGGCTCCTGAACGGAATGTTTTGGTGAGCTTTAAAAAATCACATATAAATGCTCTGTACCCTGTAATCGAGTATCATCGAGCTGGTTTTTATTTGTATAATCCCGGTCTTCACTGAATAATCTTTTTCTAAGAGAAAAATCCATATATATATATATATATATATATATATATATATATATATATATATATATATATATATATATATATATATATATATATATATATTATGTTGTAAAGTGTGTATTGGATGTTGATAATCTAACGATTTGTTATGGAAGGACTTTATTAAAGAATGTCTGTGAATGACTAAGCTCGGAAAAACACGACGTGGTCAGGATGGAATCTGTCTCATGCATATGTCAGCTGATTGCTAATTGGGTGTTTTACAAATTCTAAATCGCTAAAAGTGGAACGAATTTTATCAGGAATTAATCGCTAAGCGGTGTATGAAGAGTGTAAAAGTTAATCATTCATAGAAAGACATTTGCGTGCTACCCTCTTTTTAGAGCATGACATTAAGAGAGTTAATTGTATTGGGTAAATAATAAGAATTCATTTTATATGTTTAAACTATGTGTAAATGTGTGGAAACACGGTCATGTTTAAGCCGTATAGGTAGTGTTGCTTTGCGATTTTGTTAATGTATTATTATTCTTTAGCTACTTTAATTGATTTAGAAGTAGAAAACCAACTCTATTATATATATTTTTGAAGGCTTACCAAAGCATTCCGTTCAGGAGCCCAATGCTGTATACCCTTATGTCAACATTATAATATACTTATCATAGGCACATAGCTGGTGCAAAACATATGTTTTCATGATTGCCTATTTCAAACACATCAAATACAGTATGTAATAATAAATACAGACGCAAACAGAGGGGCATTAATGCAGTTTAATAAAAATAGATTATTAAATAAGATCGTGATCATCCGAGTCATGTAATCACCTAGGAGAGTTCAAATACTTACGGTTCGGATTTAGACAGTTATGTGATGATAATTTCACGAATAATATAGGCCAATATTATACGTAAGTATTTATTTACCCCCTCTCCAGCAGATTAGACACAAGGTCAGTTGTGGAGTTTGATGAATTGTCTCTGTTGAACGAACTGGCATACTCAGTTCCTCAGTCAGCGTCGTAAACCACTTAGCCATAGTGCCATCTCAAACTGTATATATATATATATATATATATATATATATATATATATATATATATATATATATATAGATATATATATATATATATATATATTCGAGAGGGCTTGGTTTGCAGTCAACTGAGCAAAGTGCCTAGAAGTTCAGCGATTACTTGTTAGAAGTATTGTAAAGCAATGTCGCCTTGGTTGTCTTGGCGTTATGTGCAAGAGCGGGGTCGTGCTGGAAAACGTAGGGGCGTCCGACAGCGTTCTCGTCTATTTGGGGCTTTACCACGCTTCTCCGTACCTCTTGAAACTTTGTTTACTTTTTGTCATGTGTCGGATTTCATTGCAATGTCATGTATATCGTTCAGTTGGATACTTTATTAAGTTAAAAGGAATAAAAAATGCCATTAAACAACAAACCCAAATCAATGTAAATTGATGTAATAAGAATTGAAATAGGGAATCTGTTATTTTCTCATTTGATATCGAGGAAGTTAATGACGAAAAACTTAACGTAATTGCCTCATGTATAATCATAATTGCTTTGCGATCAATTTATCATTACTGAATTAAATTGATGTTAGCTATACCTAATCCATCTTTGTGACGCGAAACATTTTACAGGGCAAGGAACGTTAAATTCAAAATGAAAGAAAATATAACAAAATAAAATTCGTAATTCTAAGCCAAACTAGACTCAATCTACACGTTTATTAACATACTAATATATTTTCCGGCTTAAGAACTCGATAAGCATGTTATTGTAATACTTTCATATGACGATGCCGGAAGATAAAGGTAATTTGTAAGCGTATACCGAATATATAACAGATGCGAGACCAGATCCGTAAAACGATCTTTAGGTATGCTAATAGTCTTCACGTGATCACCCATTAAATATCTGTTTCTGCTTATTTCTTTTTCTATTTCTTTTCACGTCTCCTTTTTTTCGATCATAACATTCTATTTTTTTCTCTTTTTCATATTAATTAATTTTAACGTTAATCTTATTTGATTTGTGTGTCTTTTCTCCGTTGGTCTTCTTAATTTTCCTTTTGTTTTGTGTACTATTATATTTTTGTTTTCTTTTTGTTTCTATCACATTGATGTTTACAAATTTCTTGCTTTGGATACCATTGTAATCAATGTGTTCTGTGCTAATTAGTTTACACATTGTAACTCTAGTTGACTTATATATATAACAGCTCAACGTTTTATCTAATATTTATTCAAGTGTTTAAATTTTTAAATCTTCCTCCACATTTATTCTGTAAACAAATTAATTTTTCTTGCAATATTTACATTTCCAAATTTTAGGCTCACCAGTAATTTGTCATTTTACTGTTTTACCACTCTGATGAGAACTTATCTTTGAAAATCAATGAATTAGGGTAACATTTTTATTTTTATTTTTATTGCTTGAATACTTTAGGAATTAATAAATATGATAAATTGTCTAATTCTTTTTTCATCATTATATTTTTATTATATTAATGTTTCAACTTTAATATCAAGCATTCCTTGATAACGGTATTATCTAAGATCCAGATAAAGTATTTTTTCTTTGTATTTTCAATTATATATATATATATATATATATATATATATATATATATATATATATATAAATGCATATATATATGTATATATATATATGTGTGTATATATGCACATATATATATATATATATATATATATATATATATGTGTATATGTATATATATATATTCATATATATACATAGTTATATATATATATATATATATATATATATATAATTAATTAATTTCAAATATTAACTAAAAGAAAAAAAGCAATACTTTTATGAAGGGATCAATACATATATTAGTGTTTTTTTATATTAAAATAGTTTGAGTATCCGCCAATTGTTTCAGAACCTCGTCGTATCCTTTTCAGGGAGATACTGATGAGCAAATATTAGATCCACCAATACATAATTATAAAAAATTAATAAACAACAACTTACTTTTTAAATTATTCAGTCGTACATATTACATCGTGCCGTATACCTCTCCATGACTCCTGACACTTAAGAAAGTCGGTCAACTCAAACTATAGGAATGACAGGCTCGAAGCAGCCCATCCCCCTTTCTTAAATACATGCACACACACCCGAACATGCCAACACCTACCATTACCTCACCCACGGTTTATGCACACATGCACCTATATATATATATATATATATATATATATATATATATATATTGTGTGTGTATTTAGGCTGCATTTTCTCATTTCTACCAACATTGTAAATAATAGTCGAATTTGTCTGTTTAATTAAACCTTTTTAATTTTTTCAATTTTTCTGATGGTCTTCCCTGTATCAAAATAATTGTTTAACATTAATAGATATTCCATAAGTGTCACATGTTTCACGCACGTTTTTGATTCTTCGTCGAGTCATCCTTAGGAGTCAAAAGCAAATTAATAAAAAAGCTGGAGAAAGATGAGAATTAAAAAAAACGGCGAAGAAACGCGCAGAGAACGCTTTCCGCCCCGTTCCAGGAAGTCGTTGGCGATTCTAAACCTATCAACGCTGGATGGAATCACAAAACATAATCGCATTGCGTTAAGCATTTTAACATGCTATTACTATATATATAAATAAAATGAACATATAATTATATATAACATACTAAAACAATGATAAAACTATATCTATGATACTAACCTTATAAACTATAAATGTTTAAAATTAAAATCAAAAGGGGTTTTGATTAACCTATCCTTATTTCTATAATAATACACACATATATTAGTGTTATTAATCACATATTTTAGATCGCTACATCAAGTTATCCTATTAACTCGTTAGTTAACCATATTTTACCTATCCTTGTACATTATGATACATTAATTACGCGATACATTATCGTTTGTGATAATGTAATGCTATATTTTAAGAGATTGTAATTGTAATTTTAATTTTTAATTTTTTTAAATCTATACATTATTTTAAATTAGTATTTGTTTTTTGTTTATTTTCCTATTTTTTATTCTTTTAAAGTCATGCTTACATCGTTCTCACAATACTTATCTAAGGAGAACCATTTTAAATGCCTGCAATCATAACCTCTCCCGCCCCTCTGGTTTCGTAATTCAATCTTATCAGGAAACAAAAGTATAGCCAGCTTTTCATTTAAACACATAAAACAAATTGGGTTGTTTAGTGTAAGTATTGGTTCCTTTTTTTAAGACAATGGGAACTATGCCATTTCATTTTAGGGATGAAATATATATGTATGATGATGGGCTCTTTCTACATTATCTATGTTGTCAAATGAGCATTTATGGTTTCAGTACATATCCTAAAAATCAGTATTGTACTCCCTCTGTATCATATTTGAAATCAGGATTATTCTGTGAACACAGTACTTATATATACTACAATTTCCTTTAAGCATTTTTCTTGTAACATACACTCACTTTAATTTCTACAATTACATTTATTACCCTGTATAATACTAATATTGTTTGTATCATTATCTTTTAATATTTGTATATTGTGACCATTGATTACTGTTTCCATATATATATATATATATATATATATATATATATATATATATATATATATATTTCTTCTGATAGAGAAATTTCGATTTTCACCGTATGTTCCCTTCCAGTGTGTTTGTTATAATATGGTGCTTCGTTACTAAACGATATATCCTGCAGCTCTCTTAAGATTGACAAAAATGAACTAATTAATAAAAAATACACTTATTCATTTATCCCATGAAATACGGCGCAGAGGGGATAGGAATACATATTAACTTTTGAACAAATTACTTTTGTGTATCAAATGAAAGATGTAAAAAAAAATATATAAGTACAGAAACAAAAAAGTTGAAAAGAAACAATGAAAATGATGGTTTTGGATTAATGGCGCATGCGAAGATACGAGCTCATAGAGCGAGAAGAGCAGTGCCTACTCTCTCCCTGTCAAATTGTGTGTGTTGTGGACACGTTTTTATATAATTTGGCATGACGCTCACTTCTCATTTTTCTCTTTCTCACATCATCTTTAGCAACACTTAATCTTCTGTTCTATTGTGTTACAATAACCACCAACACTCATTTGTTAAGGTAGATTGATTTGTTTTCTTTTCGTTTTATTTCTTTACTGCTGTCATAAAAGGCAAATACATTTCTATCAGAATTATTAAATGTTAATATTTATCTTTTAATATAAATACATGTTAATATTTTACTAGTCATATAAATGATGTTTATATATTCATATAAATTAGTGTAAATGTTTTAGCCTAATGATATAAAGAAACTTATATATTTTTTAAATTGTGGGGCCAGGTAGCAAACATTACTGAGCGATAGCCAGCTGGAAAACCCAGCTAGTATATATATATATATATATATATATATATATATATATATATATATATATATATATATATATATATATGTGTGTGTGTGTGTGTATATATATATAGTAATCCAGATAGTGAAAAAATACACATGGTAGAAAACCAAAGGGAATTAAACCGGGCTTATGAAAAACCTTCTGCCTGATGATAGCTCAGCTCTTGATAGCTGTAGATCGATAACATCGGCATGCCAGTGTAGCTAATTTTGTACATGGTTGAATAAAAAACATTCATATATATATATATATATATATATATATATATATATATATATGTGTGTGTGTATATACATATATATATACATATATATGCGTATATATATATATATATATATATATATATATATATATATATATATATGTATGCATACACATATGCATGTATATATGATATATATATGTGTGTATTATTCTTATTTATATTTCTACCCTTAATTTATATTCCTTCGCTCTTTTATCTTCTCTCTCTCTTTATATATACACATATATATATATATATATATATATATATATATATATATATATATATATATATATATATATATGATAATTTTATTTACAGAGACATGTACACAATCTGCGACACTGGCATGTCGATGTTATCAATCAACAGTTACTATAAACTGAGATCTCATCAGGCAGAGTTAGAATCCGATCTTAACCTCAGATCATATTTGGAGAGAATGAAATGGAGGGATAGAGAAAGAGAAGATGAAAAGAAATTTAACATTTCAAAAATTGAGACCGTTAAAAAATTAAAAATTAAAAATCTAAAAAATCTAAAAAACAAAAACAAAAAATCTGAAATCTAAAATCTGAAACAAACAGGGCAAATAAATAAATAAATAAATAAATAAAAAATAAAAATATAAGGTGGAAGGAGGGACATATAATGAAGGGATGGGTGATGGGAATCAACAGACGTTCTCTTTCTTTTCCTTTATATGTCTACCTTCCCATCACCCCTCCCTTCATTATATGCGAGTGGGTTTTTTTTATTTTTATTTATTTATTTATTTGCCCTGTTTGTTTCAGATTTTAGATTTTAGATTTTTTGTTTTTGTTTTTTAGATTTTTGAGATTTTTAATTTTTTAGTTAATATGGTTAAGATGAACATTCATATACACTAAATATACAAAAGCAAGGAAATTCACAAATATTTACACTTTTATTGTCATTAAGGGTACGCGAGCACAACAGGGCTATGTATTTTACTAGTAGGATTTTTTCTTCAGCGCACCCCACACACGTCATCCACTAATGCATAGAGATTTATACTGTAGTGATGTGATCATGAAATTGTTTGCTTGATATGTAGGCATACCCTTAATGACAATAAAAGTGTACAAATTTGGGAATGTCCTCGCTTGTGTACATTTAGTGTATATGAATTTTAATCTTAACCCTATTAAGGGCATATGATTTCAGTATACTAGCATTTTTCATTGAATATATATATATATATATATATATATTTATAAAATCCAGTAATTACTGTCATCAGTATCGTGAAAATATAAATACATGAACATCTTTATTCATATAAGATATAATGTTACTCTCACAGTGGGGTTTAGCTTGATTGGAAGGCCACTAGATGCAGAATCCGAGGTCCCGATTGAAAATCACGCTCTGTCTAGCCGCACTGATTTATATTGGAATTTAGTTTTCTTTGAAAAATGGAATTGTCAAATGTTCTAAATTTCTGTAATTTGTAAATACCGCATCAAGTGACGCAGCCTTACATACTTTCTATCGATCACTTTTACTCCGTCTCACTGCATATTTTTTGACAGTCCCGCTATAATTTTATATACCGACCATTACTATCGCTTTCCTCACTCATGATTTTTCTAAGATGTTGTTTATTAACATATAGTAGTTATAAAGAATCAATAAATGCAATGAGTGTAATAGTTCATTATACACAAAAGGGAATATCAGAGCAGACAATAATGTGAATTTAAAGGTGACATGAGGCAAAGAGATAAGAACTGGCGAACAGAACGGGACAGATTTTTGTTTTCATTGTATTTTATATTTAATTCACTGGCTCTGCATACACACCCTTTTCAGATTGAATCAATTACACACAAGCTCACCTGGTGACCTAAAAGTGACTCGAACGGTAACATTCTTGTAGTAAATATATATATATATATATATATATATATATAATATATATATATATATATATATATATATATAGAGAGAGAGAGAGAGAGAGAAAGAGAGAGATAGAGAGAGAGAGGAAAAAGAGAGAGAGCGAAGGAGAGAATGTCAACAGATACAAAGATAATGAGACAATGAAGGGTAACCAGAAAGGACGAGGATGAATCAAAACGAGGGGCAGAACTTAACCTGCACGTGTGTTTTCCGTGCTCTGCATCAACTTCTTATACAAACTTTGGTGTTACTCATTGTGAGTGCAAATTCTATATTTATTTCATCTGTGAAAACTAACCCTTTATGTTGCGAATATCAACTCTCGCCTATTGTCATCTGTTAGAAAATATTATTTATCTATTTTCTTACACGTCTCAAATTTTAACACTGATCCTTTTGTCAGTTGTTTCCGACAATACCCACTAATTCAAATGTAATGCCTACTAAAATATATAGCTACATAATAATTACCGACGGACCTGCTAAATCACACATATACTTAACTTTGAAAACATATTACTGCCAAATAATATTCATCACTTTACTTGAGAACAAAAAAAAACACACACAGAATTGTTGGAAACATTCTAGCTTGATATTTTAGATTTTCATTGCAAAAACATCACATTCTGAAAATATTTTGCTCGTGATATACTATGCCTCATGGCCAGTAAAGTCTGTCTGCAAACATTTGTTGGTTTTAAGTAGTATTGTTAAAAATATGATTTTGGAAAGCACAAACACAAGCAGTGTATTTGTTTTTAACGTTTCCGTTTTTCTAATCAACCGATCTCGATGTCGAACTCCGCAGAGGCCCTTTCGTATTTTGGGAATCGTAGAATTATCTGATGTTTACGCAAAGCGTATTTTCACATAAGTCTGAGCCCTGAAAGCAGATATACATTTTATGGCATTATTTTTATTTCATCTTACTGTTTTAATTACAGTTTTCTTTCGTTTACGTGAGTTCGATAGTTGTATTGTTTTACTGCATATAAACTCTATTTGGGTAATGTACTGCTTTATAGGATGTGGTGTTTTAAAAAGTTGTGTGCTCGTGCGCAAAAAGAGACATGTGAATCGTTCACAAAAAAAATGCGCAGAGTAAACAGGAAGTGGTTATTACGATGCTAATATTTGAATTGCAATATCACGTAAGTATAAACGATTTTTTAACTGGATAAGTGTTTTATCAATTTAAAAAAATACACAAAATATTATGACATATAAAATACCTGAAAATATATTTTTTAAACTTCATAACTGTTTATTTTATAATCTGCCAAACAGTATACAAAGAGTAGATTATTCGGCATTAGTTTAAAGCGATTTTTTTGTAAAAACATAAGTGCTAATGATTAATGTCAATGAATAAATACATACATAGATAAATCGTAGTTACTTACTCTCTAATGCAACACTAAGTATAATAGTTTATGAGAGAAAATAACAAATAGGTATCCTTAAACTAAATATGAAGAGGAAGACACTAAGTAAAGATGATAATTGATATAACAACGCACTGTTCTAACACCGTTCTTGGAACTAGTTTTGGTAAAAGATGTTATGGCGTCAATTTGTTATATGTTTACGTATTCATTCATGTTTGATTTTTATAGGTTTCATACGAATGATTTGTATATAGTTGTAAGTGTATATTATGTAAATACATTTCCTCAAAACGATAAATTAAATTTGCAGAAATATTATCGACTTGTCACAGGCATGGGATTAAACTCAAATGTCGATGATCCGAATGGCTTTTTTATATATTAGATGTAGTCATCGAGAATCATATCTTTTGTCGTTTCACATATCACTACTGTAGTGTTAAGCGAAGTCTCTGAACTATACTTTAATCCTGTTAATTTGTAAACTAAATCTTGTCAGGGTTTTAGAGAGTGAACCAACAAATAATGTATCAAATTAACCCGTGCAACTTTCAATATATCATTTCATTTGAGACGAAGTAATACGTAATTATTGTCGGTTCTACTTTTGTAGTGTTCACCTTAAAAAGAACTAACTAAATTTTGTAGTGTACTCTTTAGCGTGTTGTGTGGAATCAAAGTGTAGTATCTAGACCTATCGTCTAGACTGAGACAATCTTCTGTGTATCCGAATAAGTTCCCGAGTATTTTCTAGATGGCTTACCCACCATATTAAACATCGATGTGGTACTAAACGTTACATCTTCGAGGGTATGTAAATGGAGACAATTATACGAATTCAAACAGAAGAAAAAAACTGTTAATAAGGGTTTCGCAGTCGAAGCGTGAGGCACAGGTCTTTCAACTGATTCTCAGGAACACCGTGAGTGCTTTTAGAGGGGTAACACTACAGATTTACTGAAATATACTTTAATTAATGGCACTTGTATTAAACCTCGTTCAGCCAATCAAGGCTTGGGTTTCACCACAAAATATAATATAATAAAATTAAACAAATGTGCATAAGATAATATGGTGTTATAGGCTAGATTCAAAATACCACACTGTTCAACATTTAATTCCGGGCAATGCCGTGTCATTTAAACCAAGACAAACACCGAAGTAGTTTAAGAATCCGCATGAATGTTTGAATGAATGTCTAAGTTGGAATTGGTCCAATTTTTTTGCCTGAAGAAAATTTGTTTTTTTCCAGTTTGATAACAATTCAGCCTGGGGTTAAGTTTTTCATTTACTTTAAACAGTGTGAAACAAGGTGATATTGGTTCAACGTCGTTCTAATTAATTCATTCTATTATTGTATTATACTTCTAAAAGAAGATAAATATAGAAAACGTTGCCTCCGGCTACCATTTACAAGACGATACGCCGACGGAAGCGAAAATATGAGAAACAAGTTGTGATATTCGTATCCCTGATCAACGTCTGCTAAACCATTATGTTTGTAACTTACTTGAATAAAAAGGTTTAACAGAATGTGATACTAGTTTTATTTAATACTGCCCTCTTTCGCATTAACAGCGGATGATGATGTACATACATTGAGGAAGCAAGGTTGCCAATTTAGTCTGCATCATATCCTCTCGGACGCGTAGCTGAAACGCATAGTATTTCAACACACACTGTATATTAAGGGATGCATTTTCTATTCATTTGGCTGGCTCTCTCTACAGGGTTAGGAAGGCATCTGGTCGTTAAGACTTTACATGAGTTTCCTCGCTAACTTTTAACCTAGAACTGTTTTAATTGCAACCCCTCTAATGTTGTCATATAATTGGACTGAAGCAATGATCATCTACGCAGAAAGAATTTGACTCAATTTTGATAGGATATTTTACTACTAGGGGGATATGTTATTTCAATTTGCAATGTACAATAGCGTACTAAAATATGAGATTGAGAATAAGGTGTGTGTTCTGTTTTTAAATAATGATTTATTTCAAAACAACAGTTATTGTTTTAAATACAGATTATCATTGGCCGCCACCGTCGTATTGTTTTGCATCAGAATATTATTGAGCGACGTTTTGACATATTTATAAACAGACACAAATTGGTGAGCCTTTGTCAATTGCTGCATTGATAGGAATAGACTGTAGTCAAATGGTAAAAAAGTCTGCATTAGAGATTAGCAGCAGAAGACATTCAACACCGCCAATTTTTCAAATCTGTGTTTGGTATGTAAATTGGTTTGTAAACTTAAATACCGACAAAAGGTATTTAAGTTTACATACTGGATTGAAGTATTCGATGAAGTTGAAGAGGAACAAGTGGATTGGTATCGAAAGCTAGCATACGAACTGAAAACAATTCAGATGATTCTTAAGTAACAGTGATACGCATTGCAATTGGTGCACCTGGAACTATCTCTGAAAACGAAAAGATCTGGCGCGAGTACTTAGATGTTCCTGACTTCATTTAAGTCCACATTTGTAGATAACGCTACGAACCGTTCACATAAATCTCAATGCACATTGAGAAACTGAGAACCGACTCAAAAATCAGAGTAAAACATGAATGCACTGAAGCAACCACATACTATTTCTACTGCGTCTGCTACTACAAGTCCTACTTCTACTACTACTTATAATAGTTACAATAACACTGAGAAAATAGAAATTGAAATGAAACAAGGAATCCCACCCTAGAACAATGACACTGATAAACAAACGGAAATGTCAAGAAAATCCTCGAGTGCGGAATCCAGCCTTCATGACAAGGTGACACTTATTAATCACGAGTAAGTTGACATATAATTACTGTTCGTGAAATCAACTAAGAACGAACACTATAAAAGAACTGAAACTACCTTGATAAATATAAAAGAAAAATTCAAAAACCTGACATCCCTAGGTAAACGATGACTCATTAATAAACGAACAAGAACATAAACACTAACAATAAGCACATACTACACAACATACAGTTAGGATTCCTTAAATGTATCTCTATATAATCTTCCTATTGCTATACTAATGAAATATTCCATAATTTGCATATAAACTTATTTCACTGTAGTTTTAATTTTCATAGCAGAGAAATATTACACTACCTGTACCGAGCTGTACACATGCTCCTCATGTATTCATTGTCTGTTTCGTATTGCAACACCAATGTCTTTTTTCTTTTAATTCGTTCCTCATTCTAAACCATTTATATGTTGTAGAATATGATTCAATAAAGGTAAATTTGTATTTAAAAGAATCGGTTTCGCAACGAAATCCATTGTAGATCTTACAATAAGTTAAAATTTAATTGCATAAACGTTTACACTTTGTTTATTAAACTATTCATATTTATAAATAATACGACGTGACAAGCGACAGGTGCAATGAATCGGATTTCCTTTCGAAACTTCTATTTTTAGATATGATTTTATAGACTTTAACTTATTCATTATATTTTAATATTATTTTTAAAAGATTAAATATTACTTATTAATTAATCAATATTAATTTATTCACGTGTGCAATTCACTTTTACATATATTCTCGCACACAGACAATCTGATGAACTAAATATAGATAAAATATCCAATTAAATCCCACTATTTATTTATGACGTCAATACAGTCTGGAATCTTTTTTCAATCAAATTTGGTTGTCATTTATCCAGAAAAAGCTTCTGCATTACATATATTACATATACTCAGTTAAAATGTCGGTGTACACTTCTGTGAATTACATGAATTGCAATGCTAAGTTGACTACATTCGTTGAAATTAAAGTATACCACCCACAATGTCGAATTGTAATAATGTGAACACATATTAGATTTAAAATGGAGAGAATTATCAAATAACTTACACAATCAAGAAACGACGGCCAGATGAGTGTATATATGTATTAATATAGAACGTTTAGTAAACATTTTGAAAACTACTCAGTTCATTGCTAAAATTTAATAACAAGTTACAGTTTGAAGGTAGTAACAATTGAGTGATATTTGGAAACATGAATGGTTGTTCTAGACAGTTATTTAAAAACATAATTATAGTCAGTGGACTAAGGAAATACATAAAAGTATGGATATACGTATGAATTTGTGTTACAACTCAAACCTTTATGCTGATCATTATCTGATCCAAAACACGAACGCCATGACAAACTCCATAAATGCATCTCATGTCCAGTTATTCATGAAAGCGCCATTGTCATTGATTTTTAATACCTATCTTGATGAAGTTAAACAAATACTGTTTGATGCATTGTATAGTACTGTAGTGCCAATGATTTACATGATTTTATAACTAAGAGCGAAAACTCCCAAAAGTTATTCTCAAGTCTCTTCACTTTTCCATGAATCCTCAGCAGGACTATTTTCAGTCGACTCCCAGTTTTTAGAAGAACAGATACTGTGAACCTTGGCGTAGTGATAGCGATCACACATGAGTATTTTGATTAATTATAATACTTGTCATGTGTTTAGTATGTATTTAATTAGACTGAGTCATACTTTTTTGTACTAGCTGAGCTTGCATGCCTTCTATCGCTTCGCAATTTACTTCCCATTGACTTATTGACATCACTGGAATGAAATAATTGATTAAAAAACAAGAAAATGTTAATCGCTGTAAAAAGTGAAAACAGAACTAATCAATAAAAAAACAAAACAAATCTATATAAAGTCTTGAGTTATCCATAAGAAAAGTGTGAGTACATTAATTGATTAAGAACGTAGACAGAATTAATAACTAAAAAGAAAATAGTAACCGATGAGACAAGGAAAGCTAAACTGATCGACAATAAAGATTAAAATTAATCGTGAAGAAATAGAATACACAACTAATCGACTAGGAGACAAACTAGTTGAAAAGAAAAATACAAAATATAATAGATAAAACACAGAAGAAAAACTGATGATTGAAAACACAAACAATGAAGACATAACTAATCGATAAGTAAAAGAAGAATAACTTGAGTGATAATAGTAATAATTTAACTGATAAGAACAATAATGTGAAACAAATAGACGAAAGAAACGAATCGATAAGAAGACAAAACTATTTAATTCACCAAAAAGACAAAACTAATCGATTAGAAAAGACGAAAAACTAATTAAGAAAAATGTTTCGTGTGTCCATATCTATTCCTAGTTTTCGTTTCTCGTCGATTAGTGTTGTCTTAACTTTTCTTAAAATCAGTCAACTTTTAACATATATTATGCAACACTTCAGCTGGAGTTAAAAATTTACAACCGTTTTTATTTCGATCGTATTTTTCCATCGACGGATGGGACTATCGTTTTTTGGCTATATTAAAAGTGAAAATGATTATTTTTCCTTTTAATTATTATTGTTTTTATTTATTGAGTTTAAGTTGGCTTTTTTGTTCATAAGGAAAATATATACGTGATTATTCAACAATGATACCGTATGCACATTTATATCTGTATTGTTGATACACATTTGAGCTCGCGTCTTCTTCTGTCTTGTGTCTGTTCTCTTTCGTCTGTTTAACTCTGTATTCTTTCACCGTCTTATTCGTTTCTTCTATTTTTCCTACCCTGTCTTCTTTGTACTATGAAGCGTCCTGGACAGGCGAACGTTAACTTTTATTATAAAGATAATAAAAAACAGCATCGTAGTGCTTGACTTATTTTATAAAAAAAAACGTTCAGGATAAGAAATAACACATTTTAAGTGACGCCAACAACTTTAAGAATGGATATATATATATATATATATATATATATATATATATATATATATATATATATATATATATATATATATATATATATATATATATAGTATATTACGTAGTGTAGATATTAATCCGTTGAAACTCCAGTGTTCATAAAAAGTGCTCAATGTCAAATAGAGGTATTATTCAGTATAACGTGTTATTTATACAAACATTATTAGTTACGTATGTGCATAAATGTTTCGGTTGTACTCTTAATAGAGAGTCAACCTCTTTAGACCAAAACATGGTAAAGTTGATTGAGATTGGAAAACTTTCTTATTAAGTATGATGTTTTGGAGAGGATGGGGCGTGTTTATAATTTCCCCGGTCAAGCTTAGTATCGAATTACATTCTATACACTTTAACCCTTTTCAATTCGTTTCTACTTATGTTATTATTGTTATTATTTTATCATTCATTGTATAACCCTTTGCCTTTACTTTCTCCTTTTATTACCAACTTAGCTGCTTAGTCGGATTTCTTACTTATCAATCTACCATACAAATGCTTAATCTACATACATCCATGTTAACGCATACATATATCATAATATATATGCACAAATATAAACTTAGATAAGCATACATGCATACCCATATGAATATACACGAACCCACACACTCATATATATATATATATATATATATATATATATATATATATATATATATATATATATATATATATATGGTTTACACTCACCTTTAATCTAATTTTTAAAACAAAAATTAGTAACACATACCTACAACTTATAAATATACGCTTTCTACTTGGTAAAACACAGCATCAGTTATTTAATAAGAATAGACTAAAGTTAAGTCATAGTTGCACACTTAATATACCGATGATCATTTAAAAAACTCAACAATAAAATACTAAACAATTGATACAAAAATGACATTGACACTAATGAAACCACTAACAATTGTAATTGTGAAAACACGATCAATTTCCCATATAAAACATTGCGTGACCGCTTGATATAATAAGCCTCGACAGAGCTTAAGACACATCAAAGGTATTAACCTTTTTTTTTCGTAATGATTCTTTCTGGTCTTGTAGAAGTTGCATCAGATGTGGACTAACGGCGCAAATGTCTCTTTTAAATTAAACTTAAATCGGGCATGGTCGCTGGTAGGTAAACACAAAGGTTAATAGCTTTTATTTGTCTTAAGCTCTGTCGACGCTTGTCATAGCAAGAGAAATATTATATTAAAAAGTCAAGATGAAGATGAAGAAAAACCTGTTTTGATTTTTGATTTTTATTTTAATAAAACATATCTGCATCTAACATATGTTTTTTATGAAGGAATTTTGCCTCTATCTTTATGTTTAAAATTCTAAAGATACTTAAATAATGAACATTCCCATATTTATAGGTACCAGCCACCATGCGCGATTTAAGTTCAATTTAAAATAGACATTTGAACCGTTAGTCCACAACATCGGACGCCACTTCTACAAGACCAGAAGGAGTATTACGAAAAAAAAGGTTAATACTTTTTATTTGTCTTTAGCTCTGTCGCCGCTTGTTATATCAAGCGAAATATTCAATTAAAACGTCAAGATAAAAAATAAGAAAAACATGTTTTTATTTTTCATTTTGATTTTAATAACAAATATCTGAATATAACACATGTTTTTTATGAAGGAATGTTGCCTCTATCTTTATGTTTCAAATTCTAAAGATGCTTATAAAATCAACTTTCCCAAATTCATATATATATATATATATATATATATATATATGGATGTGCGTTTCTGTAGCTATACATATGCATAGCATATCAGTCAACACACGTGCAGAGTGTGTATGTATAAACAGTTTTTATAGTGAATTAATTCAATAACCGTTAGAATAATGAAAATAAAGAACATGCATCCGTTGGTAATATGTGTATGCATATTTATGCGAATAGGTGTGAATATGTAAATATGTATGTATGCATATTTCTCTTTGTCTCTGTCCCTCTCTCTCTCTCTCTATATATATATATTCATATATATATATATATATATATATATGTATATATATTTATATATATATGTATATATATATATATATGTATATATATATATATATATATATATATATATATATATATATATATATATATACGTGTGTATGTATTTTTCATGAAAAGTTTGACGATTTTGAACAAAGTTTTATTGGCATCTCACTAGTGAGCTGTCGTCTTACCAAGCGCAGGTGAACATTCTACGATTTGATGTATTCCTGGCACCTGAAGGTACAGGTATACAAATAAAAATGCATTATTCATGTTGACATTATCGAACATGTTCAGGTGTTAAGCTGGTCATCATCAGAAATGTCACATCTACCTTGACATGTAGAAATATATACGATATCTGAGTGACAATACACATAAAAATGCGACGATATGATAAAAACTGGCATGAACTTAAACAAAATACGAAACCATATCTTTATAATCTTGTGTCACTCCTTTTTATTTATCTCGGTTGACGAAAAGAGACGTATAGTAAATCTAACACAACTTCTCCCGAGAAACATGTGCGAGACATAATATGGTTGTATAGATTACATGAAAGCTGTTATGAAAATAATACGGTTGGGTTTGCGTTCGTACCGACATTTAATAAAATAATATCTTCGTTAAATTGTATCCATAACTTACAAATTCAAATAATAGGAAGTTAAAATTAAAATCGATAGTACAATTAGTTGATTGAATCTAGTTTATACATGGCTTCTAATTCATCTTCAGACAATACAGTATGTGTCTAATCGTGTATATATATATATATATATATATATATATATATATATATATATATATAGTCATCCCCATACAGACTGCCTCGCTGTATCACAGCTCTACCGTGCGGCTTGACCAGTTAGTTCTTACAGGTCGGGATTGAAATTCAAATGTCGAGCACACAGTCGGCGACTCTACTCCTGCGCAATCATACGACACTGGCTGAACATAAGTGATATCTCATGTAAACAGTGTCAAGTGCCGGAAGCTCGAATTAGTTTTACTCAATGAGCTATGCCTTAAATCATATGGCAATTGGCGATATTATTACAAATAAGCTCTACTCAAGAAAGGACATTTTTTAAATTTATCCCCATACAGACGATTTCGCTGTATAGTGCCTCAAGCCGGCATTTAAACTCAACTGTCGAGCTGACAGTCGATCCGACTCTACCCTTGCGCTATCATTCGACACTGACTAAATGAATGTGATATCTCAATATATTCATTTTCAAGATCCGGGGCTCGAATTATTTTACCCAATGAGCTATGCCTTCAAGCTAATGGCAGTTGGCGATATTCTTACAAATAAGCTCTACTAAAAAAAAGAGAGCTTCATATAGCCATCTACATACAGAATGTTTCGGTGTATCACAACTCTTCAGTGCAGCTAGACAAGCTAGTGATCAAAACCGGGATTAAAACTAAACCGTCGAAAACCTATATACCCACACCCACCCACACACCGCACACACACATACATACATATATATATATATATATATATATATATATATATATATATATATATATATAAGATTATTTTTAATTATATGTACATGTACAAAATCTTCGACACTGACACGTTGATATTATCGATACCCAACTGTATATTGAGCAATGTGTATAGGCCCGGTTAAAATTATTTGGATATCTATCCTGTGGATGTTTACCTTATCTGGATTAATATATATATATATATATATATATATATATATATATATATATATATATATATATATATATATATGATTCTTCCTGGTCTTGTAGAAGTGGCGTCAGATTTTGTGGACTAACGGCGCAAATGTCTCTTTTAAATTAAACTTAAATAGCGCCTGGTCGCTAGTAGGTATAAAAAAGGGTAATACCTTTTATTTGTCTACAGCTCTGTCGAGACTTATAATATCAAACGAAATATTAGATTTAAAAAGTCAAGATGAAAAGAAGAAAACAAATGTTTTGATTTTTTATTTTGATTTTAATGAAAAAATATCAGCGTCTAACACATGGTTTTTCATGAAGGCATTTTGCCTCTATCCTTATGTTAAACATTCTAAAGATGCTTAAAAAATGTTTACCTACCAGCGACCATGCGCGATTTAAGTTCAATTAAAAGAAACATTTGCACCGTCAGTCCACAACATCGGACGCCACTTCTACAAGACCCGGAAAAATTATTACGAAAAATAAAAAAATTAATAGCTTTTATTTGTCTTAAGCTATGTCAAGGCTTGTTATATCAAGCGAAATATTAGATAAAAAAGTCAAGATGAAGTAAAAGAAAAAAATGTTTTGATGTTTTATCTTGATTTAAATAAAAAATATCTGCATCTAACACATGTTCTTTATAAAGGCATTTTGTCCTTATCCTTATGTTTAAAATTCTAAAGATGCTTAAAAACGAACTTTCCCAAATTTATATATATATATATATATATATATATATATATATATATAAGTATGCATAGATGGATGTACGTGACTGTAGTTATACATATGCATAGGATATCAGTCAACGCACTTGAAGAGGGTGTATGTTAGAACAGTTTTCATAGTGAATTAATGCAATAACCGTTACAATAATGAAAATAAAGCAAATGCATTCGTTGGTAATATGTGTATGTATGTGCGCATACATATGAGATTGGATATGCATATGTCAATATCTATGCATATTTCTCTCTGTCTCTGCCCCCTTCTCTCTCTCTCTCTCTTTATATATATATATATATATATATATATATATATATATATATATATATATATATATACACATGTACGTGTGTATGTTTTTTTCATGAAAAGTTTGACGATTTTGAACAAAGTTTAATTTTCATCTGACCAGTGAGCTGTTGTCTTACCAAGCGTAGGTGAAAATTCTGCGATTTTATATATTCCCGGCATCTGAAGGTACAGGTATGAACATATAAGTGCATTGTTCATTGTGACATCATCGAACATGTTCAGGTGTTTAACTGGTCATCCTCAGAAATGGCATATCTACCTGGACATGTAAAAATGGGTTCGGTATCTGAGAGTGACAAGACACATACAATGCGACGATATAATGAAAAAAAATGCCAGAAAGCTCCAACAAAGTGCGAAAACATATATTTATTATATTGTGTCTGTCCTTTTTTTATTCATCTCTTTTTTAGAAAAAAGACGTATAGTGAGATCTAACACAACTAATCTCGAGAGAAATGTGCGAGACATAATATAGTTGTATCGATTACATAAAAGCTGTTATGAAAATAATACGGTTGGGTCTGCGTTCGTACCGACATTTAATTACATAAACAACTTCGTTAAATGTTATTCATAACTTCAAAATTCAAATGATAGTGACTTAAAAGTAAAATCGAAAGTAAAATATAGGATTAGTTGATTAGCTCTAGTTCACACATGGCTTCTAATTCATTCTCAGACAATACAGGATGTGTCTACTTGTGTGTGTATATATATATATATTTATATATATATATATATATATATACATATATATATATATATATATATATTATATATATATATATATATATATATATATATAAACAATAATATTTTTATAAATAAATATTAATTATTTAAATACCTAGAGATATCGATGTTTCATGCTAACGCAATCTTCAGTCTAGGAACTAATTCTCAACAGTCGGTAGGCGCGAACACCGATCACAAATCGCCACTGATTCATAGTCGGGGATCTTATCCATCGGCCATAGCCAATTAGTTAGTAAATATAGAAGAACTTTAAATGTGAATAGCGAAATCGGCGGCTATTTACCAGGCAGTTAGAGTGATCTACGAAACGGCGTTCGGATCGTGCATATAGCTATTTGTACTGCTTGTTATTAAAGCTACTCGAGAGTGCCCAGCCTTTGTGGGAGGGGGCGTATAAACAATAATATTTTTATAAATAAATATTAATTATTTAAATATCTAGAGACATCGATGTTTCATGCTAACGCAATCTTCAGTCTAGGAACTAATTCTCAACAGTCGGTAGGCGCGAACACCGATCACACATCGCCACTAGTTCATATATATATATATATATATATATATATATATATATATATATATATATGTAGTCATCCACATACAAACTGCGTCACTGTAGCACAGCTCTACCGTGCGGTTAGACCAGTTAGTGCCCCAAGCCGGGATTAAAACTCAACTGTCGAGCTGATAGTCGGCGCCTCTAAACCTGCGCAAACATACGACACTGGCTGAACGTAACTGATATCTCATGTAAACAGTGTTAAGTGCCGGAAGATCGAATTAGTTTTACTCAACTAGCTATGCCTTAAATCATATGGCAATTGGCGATATAATTACAAATAAGCTCTACTCAAGAAAGGAACATTTTATTATTCACTCACATACAGACGATTTCGCTGTATCACAGTGTTGCTAGAAAAGTTAGTGCCTCAAGGCGAGATTAAAACTCAATTTTCGAGCTGACAGTCAGTGCCTTTACCCTTGCCCTATCATTCGACACTGACTAAATGTAAGTGATATCTCAACATACACATTGTCAAGGGCCGGGGGCTCGAATTCGGTTTACACAATAGGCTATGCCTTAAAGCTAATGGCAGTTGGCGATATCCTTACAAATAAGTTCTACTCAAGAAAGGAAGTTTTATATAGTCATCTAGATACAGAATGTTTAGCTGTATCACAACTATTCAGTACGGCTAGATAAGCTAGTGACTCAAACCGGGATTAAAACTACACCGTCGAAAACTTATACACCCCCCATATATATATATATATATATATATATATATATATATATATGTATGTATGTATATATATATATATATATCTATATATATATATATATATATATATATATATATATATATATATATATATATATGATTATTTTTACTTATACGTACATGTACAAAATCTGCGACACGGGCATGTTTATATTCTCGATACACAACTTATATTAAGCAATTTGTATAGGCCCGGTAGAAATTCTTGGATATCTATCCTGTGGATGTTTACCTTATCTGGATTAATATATATATATATATATATATATATATATATATATATATATATATATTAGGATATTGGTAGTTCAACTTTTTTCATAAGCATCGAAGAATAAGTATTATATTGAGAATAAAAGCCCTTTTCAATGCGAGATATATTTCTTTCTTTGTTTTTACATATATTTTATTAATTGCGAGGATAACTTCATTTTCAGAGGTTCTAGTTTGTTTGTTTTTTAAATAAAAATAACCAAAATTTTTTTAGTTTTTTTACCGGTAAAACGTCCGTGTGTGTTATTTGACGTATTGTTATATGTACATTGAAAGTGATATTGTCAGCTGATATTACCGCAATGCGAAACTCTTTGCAAATAAAAAAATACAGCACAACTTAGATTTGCAAATATTTTAAGAAGCATTTAGACATCACGTGCCAACAGCTCCCGCTCCGTCGTAAACATGTTATAATCGCTGATATTCTCTGGATAGATGTCGATTCGATCCCGGCTTGAGGAGGATTCGTGTCAAGCTGTACTGAAGACCTGTGATAATTCTTTGAAAAGCCATGGGATGATAAAATGTATTTTATTTGAAAGACATTGTTTGAACAAGTGGTGATTAAATAGATGTCTCATTCTTTACTTGTTTATATAATTGCTCTGTCACGTATATTAAGCATCAGTTACTATGATATGTTCTACATTTAAGTTATATGTAATATCTTTATTTATCTAGTCTTTATATATATATATATATATATATATATATATATATAATATGTGTGTGTGTGTGTATATGTATATATATATATATATATATATATATATATGTATATATATATATATATATATAGAGAGAGAGAGAGAGGGGATATGTTTTTCTTTAATACAAATGAATATGAGACTGCACGAAATAGTTACTTAAGTACAAATTCCGATGCATCTGAGAAACTAATGCTTTAGATGAAAGCTAAAATATAACAAAAATACATTGTATTAAGCCGTCGTTTAGTGTCAGTCCTTTATTTTTGTGTTTCTATCATTGACTCCTTACTGCTAGGTTTACTTTTATGAATTTCGCATGAGAAACTATTAGAATTTGGGAAATATTTTTTAACAAATGTATGTGTCATAACAATTAGATTAGCAATGATGTAGACATATGAATCCAATAAATACTCTTGAGTTTGTGTTTTTTTTTTAAACGAAGTAATAGACATTACACAAAGTATAATTTAAAACTGCGACTACATACCGTTTCCTTGTCTCTTATTTAAATCAGGACAGCATTCTTTTGCATGTCTCTCACATTTGTCGTTACAGTGTCTATACTTGCAAAAAGAAAAATTCATAGAGACGGTGTATCAGTACTACGAAGTTTTCTATTAATTTCGTAATGGTAATCACTATTACCTAGTGCTCAATGCTGCACGACCTGAAAGTAAAAGGGTATAAACAAAAGCATGTGACATAACGGAAAAATATACACGTGTTCTCGGTAGATCACCGAGGTTAAGCGATGGTAAGCCTCGGCAGTACCAAACAGGTGCTTATCTTGGAATACGAGGCTCTGTATGTAGGAGGAAGGCGAAACCTCCTTGCAAATAAATCATCTCTAAATATGCTTACAGCAAGTGCTTCAGTTTTCCTGGTTATCCACACATGTGTTGTTGGGCGAAAATTCGGTGCTCAATAATGTGGTAAAGCTCTCTGAAGAAAGCATGCAATTCGTTCTTTTATGTGAAATGAGATATACTGATTAAATTTTGCTTACATATAACAAAAATATTCAAAATACTACATGTTAGATATAAATATATAAAGTGCATAAATTGTTAAATAGATCACATTGGAAAGTATTGTTTTCATATCTTTAAATAAAAGCAACACACATATATGATACCTACACATAAACATTAAATTACAATCAAACTTGTTTTTTAAAAAAGTGAAATTACGACGGAGATACTATTAATTATAAATATTAATTAATGTGCCATCAAAGAACGTATAAATGGTAAAAGAGACACATCCTTTATTCCTCTCGAATCATAGACAGAACACCTATATTACATTTGATTGTCTGTTTAGCAACATTCAATCAGGCGCGAGGCAGTGTATTCTACGTTAAATATATTGTCTGGTATTAAAAGTCAAACTCGAATAGAATTTGAGCTGAAAAACAAGCTATCCACTATTTGTCATTGGTGTGCCGTGCTATTGACACTATAATAATGGACCTCCTTACAATTTATTTAGAAAATATGTATTACAAAGACAATCGTATAATAGGAAACCTTTCTAACTCATGACCGAAAAATATAACTCAATAAAGGAGACATCTTTTGGGTTTAATGCAATTTTAATTTAGTCCCAATTCATAGTGTCTCTGTGTGTGGTGTTGAATTTCATCCACATTAAAAACAACGGTGTTGCCTAACTCTGCCCTTTTGCGTAGGCAACTCGAGGGGGAATATCTTAATCCTTTGTTTGTAGTCAAGTAAGGTTGTCGTCCGGTCAGTGTACATGTTACGTCTGAGTTGTAAATAGCATTTTACTCGCTATACGCGTAAAGTGAATGGGCAACGCATATTTTAGATGTGTGTATGTATCTCAATAATGTGCTCATTACATTTAACATTCACAGCAAGAACACTACTTATTACAACCACTGCCAAACACTTTTCTTTTATCCTCCGTTTACCTTAAACGAAATAACCTATCATAAAGATACTTTATTTCCAAGAACCTCCCTATCTATAAAATACAATACCACGCGATTGCTTCCTTGGTGACTGCAACATTATAGTCTTTAAGTTAAATGACAAAAAATACTTCTTGAGTCGTTTTTTAAGCAGTTTCATGTTGCACATACCACCCATCGTTTCTAATCGCTTCATAGTACTGTTTACCATCCAACGAACAATCGCATTATCCTTACACTTGAGGTGCTTTTGGTCTCGATAAGAAGTGACTCATTATTATTATATATAAAAAAATATCTGATGTTGTAACGCCTTAGATTTAAAAATCAGTTTCAACAATCTGTCATTCTTACATTAAAATGGGACGTTTTAATTGGAAATAGTAAGCCACTGAAACGAA
Source organism: Sepiola atlantica (assembly GCA_963556195.1). Lineage (NCBI taxonomy): Eukaryota > Metazoa > Mollusca > Cephalopoda > Sepiida > Sepiolidae > Sepiola > Sepiola atlantica. The sequence continues at coordinate 60,940,487 of OY744536.1, forward strand.
TAAAGGCTTCTATTCCAACCGTCATTAATGGACCAGATGTGATATTCTCAGCATCTGATGAAGTCAACATTTTCTCAACGAACTTTGCAGCAAATTACCCCCGTTGGCATCAGGGAAACCTGCCACCAGAATTCCCACCTGTTATAACAACACTATAGGCAACATACCTGGCCCTTATGTTGCCAAACCTCTCCAGAATTTCGATGCGAACATCATAACTGGTCTCTAAATCAATCCAGCCATAGTACCCAAAGAACCAAAAATAGTTTCTATCAGTATTACGTTGTCCAATCAATGCGTAAAAGAGAAATGCTTTCGTCAGCTTGAAAGGTTGTTCAGTATTTAATAATACTGGCGATCGGTCCAGTGCATCCCAGCACAGCCCAATCGGTCTTCCTTGCATGATAGGTAAGTTGCTTGAATCTGCAATGAATGAATAAGTTATCAATACTTCAGCGAAAAGTGTATTGTTAGCAATACGGGTTTCGTCCGCACACGATAAATGAATCTATCAAGGTGGGCCTTGTATTTAGGGCGATAGATCTTGGCATACCAATAACGGTCGATAGAGTTCGGCACAAAAAATTGCTCGACAAAGCTTCTTAGTTATCGAATATCAGTAAATGTTTTCTCAATCATCAAGTCTTTTCTCTCCGATAGGTATAATAAAGTAGTTTTTGACTTGCAAACGTCTGAAGCACATAGCATTAACGCCGACGTGCCTCAACCCTCTTTCTGGTCTTCGTACCATGATTATCGTAATTATTGGGGCTCATAATTTGTTGACATTTATTTAAACGACCAAAATATTTATGGCAACACTTGGAAAAGTATTGATGATAAATATTGTTCTAACTCTCTCTCTCTCTATCTATCTTTCTCTTTCTTTTTCTCTCGTTCTCTCTTCAGGCTTTCTCTTTCTCTCTCTCTCTCTCTCTCTCTCCTAAAATTAAACTCCCTTTTCATGCACAACATTTATTCCGTAGATCATCCTATCTGTGGAACAAAATGGCACGAGGCTGCTTGTAGACTGGCACAGCATGACCGTCTTCAAGTTTAATGTCAATAAATACTTGATGAGTCGTCCTCTCAAATAATCATTTGTTCTTAAGTAGCCATCTGTCCGTCTCCCCTATTGTGTCCGGCCTTCTCGTGAATGTTATCATTATTTAATTGTCTATCTTTTTCACCCTTATCCTTGAGGTCCAAAGTCTTGATAAGTGCTGACCGATTAATAAAGAAAAAAGGTGTTTCTTTAGTCTCTCCAATCTAAGTTTAACATGACATATTCGTTAGTCTGTCACTTTTATGGTTGAAATAACTATCTTAAAACGCGCAGATTGAATGGGCGTATCTTTCGCATATACGTTCGCTTTTATTTTTTGTAGTCGACGACTGTTCCTTTTCTTTGAACTTTCTACAATAGTCCCATTGAAGCCTTAACGAGGATTTAATGACATGCTCTGCCAAAATCTCATGAGACCTCACCGAGTGTAAATAATTGAAATACAATGTTCTCGTTACTGAGTGTTACCCAATAAAATATGTTCTACTCCGAAAGGACATTAACTCTTTTGCCGTGAATTTCACCTCAAAAACGCTTTTAGAACAGTACAGAAAAAAGGACTAACTATTACACGTGATTCGTTATTGCAATAAATTATGGCATTCTGTTTTTGTCCTCATTTTAGATCGAGTGAGCACAAACACCCCATTTTTCTATTTGGTGCGTGTTTGTTCTACCCGTCTTTGCACCGGTCCATCGACAAGGAAATATAACCTTTTTTTTTTAAAGTGTGCAGCATCTTTTCATTTAAACTGTATTACATCGAACTGCACATCTCTATCTCAATCACTGATTTTTTTTTGATTTTTCTCTCTCTCTCTCTCTCCTTCGCAACGTGTTTATTATCAAAGAAACAAAGAAAGAAGAAAGAAAAGAACATTAAGGGGGATGTATATAAACTCAGTTTCAGTTGTGCTTTTAAAACATTAAGATTAAATAAATAGTAGTTGTGAATCAATTAGATATCTGCTCACAACTAAGGAATGAATAGTACAGTGTTTCCTAACATAACCAATGTAAAAATAACACTACACTCGTTAAAATAATAGTAGTAAGTGTATCTATTATAGTTTATATCAAGTACTAGAATAGCTAGCCAGCGTCTCACGGGCTTCTAGACAATGAAGTAAGAGTAAACAATGTATTTAAAAAGGTTCCTTTAAAACTACTTTCCTTATCTCTTTTTAACTCTTTCTCTCTTCATCTATCTTTATTACCCTCGCTCTTTACATTTTCCCTTCCATCTCCCTTCACATAGCTCTCTCTCTCTTCCTCCCTTTTCATCTTCCTCTTTCTCCCCCCTTTACTTCCTCCCCCCCCCCCTCGCTTCAGTGCTCCTCCTTTTACGTCTCTTCAGTTAAAAAGCAGTTCCCCTCATATGATGGAAGAAAATACATATACTACAAGAAAGAGTATCACATTCGATTTTCACGTCAAATGTCTATGGAGAATATCGTCTAAATATCGACTAAATTATATTAAATTACTTTCCTTGTAAGCCCCAAATATGGGCATTACAAACAGAACGTGCCTATATTTAGATAGACGCTATGTGTAAAGGTACATAACAGTGTGAGGGTGTGTTTCTTTGTGGCATCTGCATTTTAGCTGGGCACATGCAAACTTAAACAGACAACTGACCTTTATATAATAGATTAGTTCTCACGATTTGCTTATTACACACGACAGGATCTCGATCAACAATTCATGCTCTCTATTTTTAAATAAATTCATGAGAATACATTAACATATTATTCTTTTCATTTAGCTGTAATTGATATTTGATTGGCTTCAGAAATAATCCCATGGCTTACTATGTAATCACGATGACGAGAAATTTGATTCAATAGTACTACATAACAATAGCTTTAACAATGTTTACTTTGTCAACCGTCTGAATTCGAAAGTGATCTAGAATTTTTTAAATTGTTGATTTAATATAAAAGATAAAGATAACGTATCGTGGTCAATGTATAATTAGAAAACCAATGTGAACATAAATGTGATTAATTATACATCGATACCGTAATGCATTGTTTAAATTTAATTTTATAACAAAGTAAAACTAGTAGAAGTTTGTATTTATGTTCCTACCCCATCATAAACTTTATTTTCGGCAGCGAAAATATCGTATTAAAACAGCATTAGGTTCTTTTCATGACTTATACGTTATCGGTCTTTTAGGCGAGGAGAAAACTGTAGCATTTGTTCGTATACTACACTTCATATTTTCTGTTCTGGCTCAGTTACAGAAACATACTTCTAGAGAAAGGCATTTTAATGTTTGTTCAAGTCAAGAGGGCCATTAAGTTAACTCGATTTTTTAACATTAAAACGACTTTTTCCCAAACTCGTGTAGTCGTTTTGAAGCATGAAAATAGGTACGTGTAAATCTGTATTTGTACTATTCAAACTACTGTTATCAACTTAGTTGTTATTGACACAATGTTTTGATCGATGGAACAAAGATGATATAGGTCGTACAAATAAATACAAATAATCAATTCTAATCTGAAAATTCCGAAATAAAATATCAACTTATTTATGTTTTATATATTCTGTTCAAATTGTTTCTGTTACATTGTGTAGAATATAATCGTCATCAGATTTTCAACTCAACTTTTTGTTAAAGCCCTGGGATTACACTGTTCGCATTCGAATCTCCATGTATTGGAATAGTCTTTCAATTATCTTGTTTTAACGTTTCTCGGCCTTTGTGAAAAAGTTACCCTACAAGCTAAAATGGTTTTGGGTTGTTTTGTTTCATGGCATATAAACCCTTTTCAAGTACTTTAATGTCGAATCTGGTAATTTAGGTGAAAGGGTTTTATGCATCAATTTCTTTATATGTCCAAATGCTTATTCATAGTATTTGGTTCGGTTGGTATTTCCCACGACGTATCACCCATTTTCTGGTTATTTAATGACGGATAAGGTGAGTTTGGTAGAACTTTTCATGCTTACATTTCTTTATACCTTAACATGTTTATTCATGGGGTTTTCTTGGTTGTTTTGTAGAGGAAAATTATGTTTTAGTTTTTTCTTTGGAGAACATGATTGAGTTTTGCAAAGAGAACAGAAAGAAAATAACATCAATGTGTGTGTATTTTAAGCTAAGAAGCTGTGTTCTCCAGACAGCAAGATCAGGTAGCAGCAGTGCTGAACATGACCTTCACATATGAACCAACACATTTTGTATCGCCCATCAGTCTGATTACTTATTTGCATTTTCAAAATGATAATTTACATTATGTATAGTGTATAGGTACAAGAAATATACTTGTCACATAGCAAGTTAATATGAATGTATTATTTGTAAGAATGTTGCCAAATACATGACAAGCGAATAATGTAAAGTAATTCTTGACATTCAAAATCAGTGGAGAATGTTGGAATTTTAAATTATTTATATATGCAAAACGGTGTTCAGTTTGTACATCCCTTTGGCACTTCGCTTTTGAAGTAAGAAAATAAATATATTACAAAATAATATTTCCAGACCGATACTTTTTTATAGAATTCTGTTCTATATAAAACCATCTACCAGCGGTTGTTACTATTACAGATTATAATTAATTATAGCTACGTTAGTTATGATTACCGCGAAATAGTACGGGAAATATCAAATAAAAATAATAGTATTTGTTCTGTAGCTACACACAGAAGCTAGTATATTAATACACTTCATGATACATTTCTAAGGTATGTAGTCAACATAAAACCATAATAATATAAGATTCACTTTAATAATGAATTATATAACCACATGAGCAAGTGTGTGAAATTCAAAATCTATTTGTGATAAAGTGTGTCACTCTCTATAAATGATCATCGTTAACTGTCTTTGATGCCTTTTTACTATTCAGTCTCTCGGCATAAATATATTGTTTAAAGATCGACCAAATATTTCTGATAGAATTAAGATCTGTAGAGGTCGTAAATCACACCATACAACCTATCACCACTTATGCAGAGAAATACGTAAGGCCCCCTTATAGAGTGGTATGGGCCTTACTTAGTATGACCCCTAGAATCTTTATAAGTGACAGTGATATGTAATCTAGACAAGGTTCCAATACCTCTTTAAAAATAGCACTATTCAATTAATGTCCGTTTGACCCATTCAGGCCACCAGTCTGGGTAACAATTATATTTCCACAAAAATGCCAGCCTATAACATGAGCTCGTTCTAAACATATGTGAGCGTCATTGTCAACATAAACCTATTAAATCAAATGTCATGTTCTTAAAATATTGAACCCAGTTCGACCGTTAATAGAACACAACTAATAGTCAATCTCATGTACTTCAAACCCCATTGACCCATTACCTTTTTGTGGCAATGTAACAAATGAGACAGTTTCACATAACATCGCGTAGGATACACTCTGAGAACGCTCGGTTTTGCAATGAAACTTGAGAATATCATTCTTTTAAATCGTAAAACCATTCAGTATCTGAGTTCCACAATCGGATGATGTTTTGCTAATTTAACCTGTTCTGCATGACTGAATATCTTCCCCACAATCTCATAAAAAGGTTCCTTTAGAAACTACTTGATGATCACATACGTTTCTGCATCGTAACACCTGCTCCACGCTCCGTTTTCATTAGAATAGGGAGACGATATTAACATAGTTTACCCACAAAATGTATATTCTTTGATAGAAATTAAACGCCGAAACAAAGAATAATTGAAACCGCAAATTATGTGAACAAATAGAAGAGCAAGTTCTTAAATGTTTAACACCATTATCGATTAATATTACCTCAGCATGCACCACCAAAGTTGAAGCGTGCACATTTTATGATGGGGTTGCCTAAACATTATAACTAACAGTAGAAAGCATCCATGTTTACCTACGAGTTACCAGATATATGCTCTATCGACAGTGTAGAAAGCTTTAAGCATGTCCACACCATCCTCATAGAATCTAACCTCAGGTTCGACGCATTTTTCCTATAGTCTTTTGACATCTTGTCAGGCGATTACGTAAACTATTTAAGAATATCTTGCCCATCGCTTCCTGACGTTATATCTCTGAGAAATTGCCACAGACAACCCGTACTTTATTCTCTTTTAACAGTGTGCTCGGAATACCGTATATCCTGCCCTATGAACCGCGAGAACTCTCTTATATATGATTATAGAGTGCCATGCGATCTGGTAACTTCCGGTGCATAGACTATCTTGTCAGGACATCAATAGACTTTACGGATACCCATCTCCTTAATTGTACTGCAGATCTCTCAGATGATAAGATGATCAATCATCTCATGGTGTAATGTCTTTATGAGACATAATGTAAATGATGTCTTCATCGACCACTGAGTAGTTGTGATAGTACTCGATATACCGTAACATGAATTCCTTAAAAAATTATTATCTAGGAGGTACGGTTTTTGGACCTTAATGGTACCATTGATGATGATTGAGTCCCAACGACCTGTCTGATAATGTTATATATCGGTTTTGAAACTTTCCTGTCTTAGGCAGTCTGCATTTTCTGAAAGAGATCAATCAATGATTGTTGTTCAGTTTTGTTATACTGCACTAAAGGCTTTATATGATTATTTAATGAGCATAAATATAAGTGTGTGTCATCTGTTCTAGAATAGTATTGATCTCGGAATAATTTAAATCGAAGCAGGGAATCTCATATCGCATCTTCAAACCAAAAGATTAAATGCTACTTTCGTGAATGTGGTTACATATATCTCATGAAACTCCCAGACCATCTAGAGGCTAAGGTTTAAATGCATCACTGCTTTTTGGTCGTGTTGCCTATTCTAAGCAAAATTAACGGTTGGTGTACTAATACAGTTCACGGCGCACATGTCTGTAAGCTGAGCCACATTTCACACCTCACATGACTGGCGCAGTGCACACTTCTTTAAAGTCTCGCGTATTAGCTATAACGTCATCAAATATGTAAACATTGTTGACCGTGGGTTGATCCAGTTTACATTATGAACAGCTAGTCTTGTGTTAGAAGGTGGTGTAAATTACTAAGAAAAATCCGCTGCAAAGTTGGAGGAGGGCGATCATTGCTCCGTATGTTTTCCATGCTATAATTAGCTAATACAGCCCGAGTCTCTATTACCGATTACCACACGTGCTTTTAAATCGCGTTAAGGCATGATGTTTCCACATTTTACTATGCCTGTAAGCACAGTAATTATATTTGAAAAGGATATCGTTTACCTATCCTGTTCCAGCGCTCAAGTATTTTACTCTTCCCAATAATGGAGATTTAGTGCGTTAAATTGACACTCACTAGTATGTTTCTTCTGACTAATATCATGTGCTCCTCCTTCTAGTGTGAATTGCCACCAACTGCAGCTTAATAGTCATTTTGAAAGTAAAACTACATTTTTTAGCTCACTATTATTAAACATTCCCTTAATCATACGGTCAACCGTACAACTCTCTAAAAAGCTGATCAATCATTCAAAACGTCGTTGAAGCATGTTAGTAATGATGTAATTTCGCCAATAACAGAGATCATATCGTGCAGCACATGACGTCTATTGTGTCCTTCAAAGAGGTCCCTGAACACCAGTTTGATCATTTGTGTTACAGGCAGTATGCTTGATGTTTTCTCAACTTTAGCAACTTTTAACGATATAATTGTATGTAATAACCTGATGTATTTTACTAAACTCTAACATTTTCTTGTGCCGTCAGATTCTGGCTTAGTCTATTATGAGTTTCGAATAATTGTGTTGGCCAACAAGAATCGAAATGTTGAACATTTCAGTCTTGGTATTCAGATCCAATAGTATGTTATATATTCTGGTGTAGGATATAGTATCTATCTCAGACCTCTACGATTTCATGTATTCTAAAGTCTTATTTAATGAAGAGATAAAAACTGATACTGACGTAAGGCCTTATGCATTTCCGTGAAGAATCTTACATGCGATTTATAATACTTATTTCATTTGAAGGCACTGCGACAGTTCAGAATACCTTAAACATGTCATAATAGTAGTAATATAATTATTTAGTACACATACATGTTGTACGAGAAAAGATTTGAACTTTTGGGAATATAAAGATGCAACGTCATATCTTAGACAATACTTGATTCATTCACAAAATTGAAAGTGAATGTCTGACAGTATGTTTGCGAATACAGTTCATTCTAAGGAATAGTTCTGAGCGACCATCACCCCACTGCCTCGAAGTTAGATCGGTGTGTCCTTTGGGAGACGACTAGATAACAGTTACATACTTGGTGTTGCAAGCTTCATAGTTGGTGTGTTCCCGAACTAGACCCAACGGGTTTCGATCATTCGAGTAAAAAGTGCATACTCTTCGTGAATAATTTATGCCTAGACAAGTTACACACCGCGCAGAATAACAGCTGGTTAATCAACACTCCGCACGAAATTCCAGGTTCCATGAAAAGCATATATCCTCAAACTCAGCTGGTGATTAGTTGTGTTTCTAAGGAAGTCCACGTCATCCCGCCCTACCTACACTCATTGGGACTTGGACTCAATTCACGGTTTATATCTCGGTTTCTTTTTCTGTTGTCAAGTGATCCGTGAAAGGGGAGCTGCGAATTACTATATGTATAAATGCAGGACACTACTCCTTCATACACATTTTCAAAAAAAACATTAGTGTCTGTCTAAAAACGTCCAGTTTGTAGACAATGACGAATAATAGTTTTTTATGAATTCATAAAGAATACATATTTTATCCGATTCAAATCGCAACCTTTTGCTAATAGAACATGATCAGACAAGGCAACTTGTGGACTATATACTGCAAATGGCAGCCATTCAACCGCGTCTAGTTATTTAACATGATCAACTAATTGTTCCTAACCTAGTATTAATGTACCTGGCTGAGGCATCTACGCTCAAAGATCGTTTATTGAATTGATAATATGATAACACATTTATTTCGAGTTCGTTCTTCTCGCATACTAATAAACCACAAACTCGGCATGACTATTCTATTGCGTTTTTATCTTTTATTACCATTAACCAATTAACAATTAAATAAACACTTCTCGAAAGATTGGTAAAATATCTCGGTTATTTATTTGGTATTTCTTATGTTCGTCTGTTTTAAATAGACCGATGTATCAATCTATGTTATGCCTGGATAAATGATATTAGCTTTGGTTATCATAAGAAATTACTAGCAATATTCATGAATGCTTCATAGATTATGAACTGAATAATAAACTGATCGGCAAAAATAGTGAGAAAGTCATTAACATATCCATTGTAAATATTCGGAGTGGTTGTTTTATCTTTCAAACTGTGGTTATCTTCCAGCTATCACGAGCAACTTCAAGTGATAACACAACTGGAGACGAAATATTCGCTTGTACGAGCTTTACATAACGTCAACTCTTTATAAACAAGTACAGATGAGCAACTTACAGCGTTACAGATGAGCAACTTACAGCGTTACAGATGAGCAACTTAAACCCTGTGTATCGCTTTATTGCAGGTCAATATTTTTTAAATTTTGAAATTGCTATGAAACGCAGAGAAGTGAAATGTGGTACACTGGAAGAGCATAACAAGATGCCTTATTTCCCTGATTTTTGTGGAATTTGAACAAATATTTTGAAAATTATGCTAATTTTTCTATTTTCTGTTAATTTAAAGTGTGTATCACTTTATTGCAGGTCTCCCAAAATGCCTAGAAAGGGTCGATTGACAGCTAGTGAAAAGGACGTGTTGTTGCAGGCCTTGCAGAAGGTTTATCTCTCGTAGATCTAGCCGAGGAGCTTGGAAGAGATCAAAGAACATTGTCTTCATTCGTTGAAAATCCAAACATCAAACCAAGGAAGGACAAAAACACAAGAAAGTCAGTTTCTGCTCGTGATGTTAGAAAGATTCGCCGTCAACTTATCAAGCAGCCGGGCAGCAACAGTGCTGCTATATTTGACAAGGCTGGAATATCTTCCTTGTCCAGAAAGACACGCTGCAATGTCTTAAACGAAATTGCAAGAAGCATTAAGCCCATAGCAAGACCGGTTTTAAACCAAACTCATAAGGAAAAACGTTTGGCTTGGGCTCAGAAATACATGAAAACCAGCTTTGAAAATGTTCTTTTCACCGATGAGGCCAGAACAACCCTTGATGGACCAGATGGGTGGGCCAAAGTTTGGAGTCCTCTTGGATTCCCTACCCCTCATCGATTCCGTCGTCAACAGGGAGGTGGAGGTGTCATGTTTTGGGCTGGAATAATCTGCGATGAACTAATTGAACAATTTCGAGTGCCAGAAGGTGTCAAACTGACAAGCCAGTCTTATATTTTATTTTTAAATGAGCATTTGTCACCATGGCTTGATGACCTTCCATTGGCGCGTCACCGCAAATTGATTTTTATGCACGACAATGCGCCATCCCACTCAGCCAAGGCTACGGCATCCTACCTTAAGTCATTAGTCATTAGTGGAGAAAATTTGATGACATGGCCACCTTGTTCTCCAGATATAAATCCAATTGAGCAGCTCTGGTCAATAATAAAGATGAAAGTTTATGAAGGAGGTGTTCAATTTTCGTCGAAGGATGAACTTTGGAGGAAGATTTTGGAAGTTTCCTATAGCATCACATCATCTCAAATCCGCCGATTGACATCATCAGTTGACAAGAGGCTATTCAAAGTGATTTTGAAGCATGGGAGTTATGTTGATAAATAAATATTTCCTTAAACAAAATAATGTGAAATTCGTTCTTGTTTTTGGTTGATATTGTTACTGGATATATTCTTTATTTCATATAAATAGAAATATGAAGTTAGAATATTGTTTTATTACCGAAAATATACATTTTTAGACACTTGCAATAAAGTGATACACACTTAAAATTACCAGAAAATAGAAAAATTAGCATAACTTTCAAAATATTTGTTCAAATTCCACAAAAATCAGGGAAATAAGGCACTTTGTTATGCTCTTCCATTGTACCAAATTTCACTTCTCTGCGTTTCATAGCAATTTAAAAATTTAAAAAATATTGACCTGCAATAAAGCGATACACAGGGTTTACAGCGTTACAGATAGGCAACTTTGTCAGACTTAAATGCGTCTGAATTATACGGTGCCGCTCATATGATAGCGTACATACATTAAAGTGTTTATAGGTTAGTTCGATACGCAGCTTGGTGACCGCGGGCTCCACGCGGTACGGAGCTTGGGTCCTTATGGCAACTTGGTATAGAGAACAAACCGTTAAATATCTCAGGGAAATATGAGGAAGCAGGATTATTATTGTTTTAAACTGACCTTGATTACGTATATAACTTTTAATTCCGTCCAGTCATGCGACCCTAATTCATGAAACCTATGTCACTACTAAGCTGAAATTACCACAATCTAGTGCGGAGTGACAGTACTTTTCCAAACCCAATACAATAGATTAAATAGTGTTTGCTGTGTTCTATTCGAATTGGGACGTACCTACTTACACACAAAGTGCATTGGTTACTAAGGATTAATTAATCAAAAAAAGTTCATCTTCTGTTTTCAAACAGATACTATAGCGACAGACCACCGATGCGCATTTCGTGTTAGAAGATGTATCATAGACGCATATATGAAATCTTAATAGCAGACCTTTATTACGAATGTTTATTCACACACTTGCGCTAAATAATAACAACATATTTGGGTTTTAAGTCACACAGAGAAAGGAATTAATTGGCATGATTAGAAGTGCCAATATTACATATGTTGATCAAATAAAATTCATTAATGAAAATTACGCTTACAAAATAAATAAATCTGAAAAAACACTTTTTATACAAACTCAATTGCTGTGAGCTTAAGTATACTTTAATGACTGGAGTCAGCATTACATCACTAGAAAAGTGTAGAGCTGCTGAAAAATATAACTATAAAACTAAGGCTGAATTAATCAAACAATAACGAAGTATGTGCAGTTATAATTCTATAGTATTTTCGAAAATGAAACGAGGCCGGGACACAGTTCACACGGGCAAATCTAAATAAAGCTACCACATGTATCACAGTATATTCAAACAAATTAGATGGCAAATTTATTTAACACAACCCCAAATGTTGCATTCGTATGTTTGTCGTAAACATAATGATGCGGGAGAAGAAACCTGCCAGCGTTGTCAGTTTATCATTTCTCTATTTACAAAGTTTAAAACACATTTCTTTGAAGTTATTTAATTCAAGTCTTTATTGTCAGTGGCGAAAATAATGTTCACATACGGTAATTTTTTTCTAGTAGCCAATGCATTTGTATATAAAACTAGATAGGGGTTTACACTTCCGTTTGTCTGTATTTGCTCTAGCTTGTTGGTGTTTCAATTCAAGTTTTTATAAAAACTGCTACCATTCGGTACATTATTTTTTTTAATCGTCTAGATTTTTTTTCCAATCTTGTGTAGCCCTGTTTTCTTTATGCTTGGAGCAAATTCGCAATATAAGTGATGAACGGGTTTGAAAATCAGAATATTAATATTCTACTGAGAGGTAAAACAAAATGGTACTCATATCAAATACGCCATGAGTTACTTAAGTTTAGCGATGTTCGGCCTGCCCAAAATCAGATGGGTCAACATTTCAGGAAAACCAAGCGATGCATTTACATACAGCGCTTAATATTCCCGACAGCGAAACCACCATCCAGAAAACTGCAAAAACTAACATCGCCATCTCTCCCCTCCGGGATAGAAATGTGACTGTAGGCCACTTGTTAATTAATATCCCCTTTATTATGTAAGCGGGTCAACCCGCTCATTGTGAAAGCTGCACTTAAAAAGCAGAGAAGATTGACTCCTTATTAGAGAAAGAAAGGTTTCAACACGGCCAAAGTTAATACCGAATCCACTAACAGGTACTCATTACAAAGTGCACACGTGATAAAATATCGTAATCTCTACTTGTACACTTGTCGTGTATTAGTCGAGTAAAAATCTCCAGCATATCGATGGAGCTGATTTATTGCCTGCATACACATTCTTGTAATAGGTCAGACTTATCAAGTGTTCAAAAATATAGGTCCGTAGAAATGATATGTTTTCTTTATGAACACGTATAAACAAACACACAGAAATAATAGTATTTCTTCATTTGATTAAATCATATGCATCGTTATTATAATAGAACGAGCTCTACTGAATGCCAACCTCTGGTTCCTCTTTTAAGAAACAAATAGAAAGGCATCGGGCGGAATTCCCATGTATAAAGCTACTTTTCAAGGGTTTAACATATGTGGAATATATTAACGGGAAACATATCCCCTTTAGATTAAATCATTGTCAACTTGAAATCAAATACATACCTGCCATAAACCACCCAATAAGTAATCAAATATAGCTCATACTCTTTGTTTCTCCAAATCTTCAACTGTCAATCATTCCATCTCACTCACCGTTATCATTGAGTGGCTCTTGTAGTTACCCAGTAGTACACACTTAGCTTGGATACATTTCTACTCCGTTTTACACTGCAATATTTTAATTTACTTACATACATTTTCAAGCATGATATGTGATTAGGTGCGCACATATTTTAGATACACAAGTACACACATAGGCATATATATATATATATATATATATATATATATATATATATATATATATATATATACATGCATATACATATATAAAATAAAACAATCACAAATATATATCATATACTTATACACGGATATAGTCATATATACACATATATACATACATATCCACATACACACACACATATATATATATATATATTATATATAAAGAGTAATGAAAGATGTGGTATAAACATGCACGAATGAAAAATCTATTTCAAGTGTATTTGTACATGCGTATCCCTCTTCTTACATTTATATTTATAATTGCTCTATCTCGTATATTGAGCTTACACCATTTCACTGTAGGTTTTATCTACTAAATGTATACTTTTAGTTTTATATTGTAATTTATATGTATAAACACACATACACACATACATACACATACAAATATATGCGCATGCATATATATGGATTAAAAAAAAAACACATCTACTTGCTAAAGATGCCACAGATATCTCGGTAAAAAGATGTCAATATTATACAAAGCTGCCGTACAATAATTATCATTAGAGACGGCGAGCAATAGACTACATCAGAGAAAACGGATCTGTCGATGTTTCTATTGGGCTGCTAGCATCAGCATATACATCTAATCTAGTAGGGCTATATATATATTAAGGCATATTACCATGAATATTTACATAGATTTAGAATATATAGGTTTATATAGAGATAGTTGTCTAATGTTGTCAGGGAGTCTACTAGCGCGAAATGCGGCAAAATCAGAAAGATGATCCATAAGGAAATGAATAAACTAGGGCTTAAGGTTGAAATTACCGACAATATAAAACACGTTTACCTATTTATGTTACATTTTACCTAACTGATAACAAACATAATTTCTTCATGAATATAAATCTTAGCCTCATATAACTACACCCACAATCAACCCTTTCAATAATTAATCACATGCGCAAGTCAATAGAAAGTAGAATTAGTAATAACTTATGAGACGAGACGACATTTAACAACTATAAGAATATTTGCAACACTACCTTAAAAGAATAACGGTTACATAAATGCTGATAAAAAATATTAACATATAACAACCCATGCGCAACACTCTAGAAATCGAGACCAGAACAATAATCTGGTTCACACCCCCTTTAATATGATGTTTAAAACAAACATTGGTAACAAATTCCTACAATTTATAAACACACACTTTCCACCTGGTAATGCACTGCATAACCTATTTTTAAAAAATACATCAAAAACTAAGTTATAGTTGCACATATAACCTTGAGAGAATAATTAAAAACACAGCAATAAAATGAATTAAAGTAATGATATAAATAGTGACATTGAAGGTAATTCAACAACTATCAATTGTAATTGCCAGAGACAGGATGACTATCCCATACAAAAACATTGCGTCCCCGCATCAGTAGTATATTTTGCAAAAATATACACTGCTGAACATCCAGACGATAATAAGTTCTATATAGGCAGCACGCCAAAGAGTTTTATGGATAAGTATTACATGTACAAATTATATTTTATAAAGAACAAATACAGTAACACTTCGTTGTCCCGCTATTTCTGGAAATGAATAAATGAAAAGCAAAGAACAATAATTAGATGGAGCATAAAATGAAAAGCTAAAACATGTAGACTACTCAACTCACCTTGTTTATTATGTCTAGGTGAGAAACTTGAAATTGTAAAATTAAAAGACAGGGAAAAATTACTCAACGTCAGACGAGAAACGAGTTTCAACCGCAAACATTTAAAGGAACACACACAAATCAGACTTTAGATTTCGAATAAATTATATTACGTCACATTATAATTTAATTATCTTTTTGACCTTATTGACTTTTATTTCATTGTTAGTATGAAGCCTAATACATTTGTAATACTTAATTATTGGTTATTTTTTTATCTTTTTAATTTCTATATCATTTTATTTCATTTTATTTTTATTTTTTTTTATTTTTTATTTTTTTATTCTGCTGTTTTCATATTCGAATTGTTTTTTTTCACATTTTGGAAATTAAGTCAATTATATTATCCAAAATCACTATACCTCGCTCTATAATGCTATTATTTTTGTACTTCCTCATACTTATCACTTGTTTACAATTAACTATTGCAATTACATACGCTATATTCGATTATTTTGCTCGCCTTTATCATATTTATCTTGTAAGTTCCTTATATTAATACCAGAGCAGTTATGAATGTAAAAAAATTGAATTGGTATATATATATATATATATATATATATATATATATATATATATATATATATATATGTATATATGTATGTGTATATATATTTATATATGTATACATGCATGTATGGGGATTTTGGTAGATAATGTAGGTAAATAAGGTTAAATTGGGTCCGAATGTATGCGTACGTATGCATATGGATACTTGAACTAATATCTTAAATGTATTGTGTAAAAGGCGTATATTTTTATTTTTATATTTATTTCGTGTGTACGATGCGTATGTTAATAATTTATATGCCACTGTTTGTAGTTATGTATGTGCTGGATGAACATGTCCATATATGTGGTAGGTATTTATATATTTTTTTTGTATATTCATGTAGACATATGTGTATTGTATAAGAACATGTGAGATTATCAGTTAAATATTAGTAGTACTAGCATTTACACATGTGTGTATAAATGTGAGAAGGTATGGATGGATGTGCATTCTATGGTGATGCATATACATGAGTGTAAATCTGCACACGTGTTTCTAACGATTCAATTCAAAAACCGTTAGTATAATAACAACAGAAGCACATGTATTTTTATATATTGTAATATATTATGCTGAACTAATTAGTGGAAAGAGAAAATGTATCCGTCGTGTGTATATGTACGTATGTGTATGTGTAAGTGGATGTACATTTTAATATGTATGCATGCGTCAATATATGCATGCGTATGCATATGTGTATCTATGTATATATATATATATATATATATATATATATATATATATATATATATATATATATATATATATGTAAATATGTATGTATATATGTATATATATACATGTGTATATCCGTGTATTGATATATGTGTTTTTTAAAATTTTATATATGTGCATACACATGCATGTCTATGTGTGTACTTGTGTATCTAAAGATTTGTGCGCATGTGTGTATTTTATATCAAGATCATATATTTATGCGTCACAATGTAGGTATTTAGATTGAACGTGTTAAATGGAGAAAATAGGAATCCAAGCTAAGTGGGTAATTAAATATTAAAACAATACAGAAATAGAATAAACGGTAGGTTATGAAAATTATGAAAAAATATAGAAAGTAATTGAAGAGAAAACAAATAAAAATGTAATCCAATACTGAACTTGACTGGTGAAAATTATAAACATATCCAATCCCCCCCCCAAAAAATTTATTTTATGAGAAAGTTTTCTAAAAATCATCTCACGTCCTTGTCTTCTTTGCGCTGAAAAGGTTGACTTACTTTGAAGAGTACAAACGAATAATGTATGTACATATATAGTTAATAATGTTTGTATAAATAAAAATGTATACTAAAGAACAGGTCTACTTTTTTTCGCACTTTTTATTAACACTGGAATTTCACCGGATTTTCACCTACAGAAACTAATACAATATGTGTACTATATATATATATATATATATATATATATATATATATATATATATATATATATATATACATATAAATATGTGTGTATGTTTCTGAGCAAACAAAGTTAAAAAGATAGCTCGGATTGCATGCGGGTGTTTTATGATGTAGTGTGTTAAACCTACATAAGCTTAAGTTTCTTTATCGGGATTTCTATGAAAAAGTGACACTCACGTGTAATGTGATTTTTGATGTATAGTATAGCATACTTATCATAAAATGTGTTCGGCATAAAGTGAATATTTTTAGACGTTATATTTTATCTGAAACATATCCTATCTATATAGAGTAAAATGCTATTTTTCCTATTTTCTTGACTAGTATTTTTGCATAATCAGAAGTTTCATATACAATTGTACGCTGTATGCGTCCGATATTTGTACGTGGTTTACCTCCCCTGTAGTTTATTTCTAATCAACAATCTTTCATATTTGCTCGATTAAGACGCTTTCTCTTTGCTTAGTCGTTTTAGCTTAGGATAGGTGTGACTATCCACCCACACACGCACAAAAAACTATCACCCTTTGAATCAGTAAACCATAATACATACGGTAAATATTTTATTAGCGCAACTTTTCCCATTTTACACCGTCCGTTCGCTGTATTAATAATTATCACAACAGCACTTAGCAATTACTTGATTAAGAAAACAACATTTTAAAAAGTAAGATTTTAGATGACAAATAATTCACAAAAATACACAATCTACTTAATCATGACACAATTATGAAACACATGAGAGAGGGTCTTATAAGAGTTGTTGATTTTACTTCGAACTTAATTAGCATACACTAGTAAATTTCGTTTTTCCGCATGTGTGTTTATTAAGAAAGAGCAATTATATATAGTCATCTTAGTTTGAGTGTTTTTCTTATTAAGCTCATATGTTCGTCTTGCTCCGTTTCAAGTAAGAAAATACTAGTTTTTACCGGTCAGATACCATAGCAACTATGTCTACTGCAATGTCAATTAAAACAGTTAGGCGGATTACAATAGAAACCCACGTTTATTCGTAATTTACTATTTTTAATATAACATGCTACTAACGTGTCAATGCTCACTTATATTATACAATTTATTTCGATTTATTTTTTGCATTTTAATTAAAATTTAATGTTTTAAATAACTTTCTATTTAAATGCAGAACCGATTTTGGCAGTATATTTTCGCTTACTTCTTTAATTAATCGCTGATCTTTGTCAAATAATGCATATAAAATTTACTTGATCTACAAACAATTGTTATATGAAATATAATTTCGTTCAAGTGTATGTTAATATGAACTTTTATTAACCTTGCTCTAGACAACATTTACAAAGACAATTTAATATATGCGGCAATATGTTACTGCGAAGACACCCTTACAATCATACACCGTGTGCATCTGTATTATTAATAATGCATTTAATGATTAAAATAACTGAAATAAATACTGTAAGATAGTTTTAAAAACTTGACTTAAATAATAATACGTGATTTTGAGTGAGCAGTTGACTATCATGGGTGCATTATTCTTCGTAGTCAACCTACGCACACCGTCCCAGCTAGGCGTTGATGAACACTTTTTAAACACTTTTTTATTGCACTGCAATTTTTTTAGTAAAATATTAAATAATTAAAGATTTACTAAAGAAAAGTTATTTAACTTCTCCATGTATAATACAATGTTTTATTTATGCCGGTCAAAAATACATGCCTCGATGGGTTGTAAAGATATGAGCATAGCGTAATTGCTATTTAGTCGTAATTTGTTTACTTTATTGGGCCATAATAATAAAATACAATTCTCTACAGTAAACAGAAACCCACAAATTAACGAACGAGCGGTATTGATTTTGGAAGTTCGAGTTCAGTGCGAAATAGGGAACGTCTCCAGGGACCTTCCGATAAGAGCATGTGCGTAGTTTCCGCGTCTGGACATGACCCCGATAAGCACGCGATATGTATAGGAGGCAGTTGCTTAAACGCTGGTCGTGCAATAGGCCGTCTCCTTCATTAAATTCTAGCGATAATTTCTCTGAGGAAAATTCTTGCTGATTGTCTAGAAGAAAAGATAACTATATTAATGAGGTCATTCTGCAAACTTTGAACATATTTTCACAGCAGGCTGTGTTTCTATTCTACAATTGAATTGACGTGTAATATTATGACTACATACATGCACAAATACAGTGCAAAATATACACACGCATTTATATATATTATATTACATATATATATATGTATTCATATATATATATATATATATATATAAATAAATACTTGTTCTACAAATTTAACATGAAACGAGAAGAATACCTGTCACAAGAGAGGTAAAATAACGTCTCTGCAAATAAAAGTGTTGCACTATTTCTATCCACTTACGAAAATTACAATAATATATAATGATACTTAACCTTATGTCTAAAATCTTTATTCTCATTTTCATTTAAATCCATTAAATTATTTTGATTAAAAAATGTAACAAATGTAAAGCCAAAGCTTAAGTTTTTTTTTCAAAACGAATAGAAGTAATCTAATGACTGAATTTAATTCAATAAACATCTTATATTTTTGTGTTAACAAATTATATATTAGTTTATATTATCACCTTTTAAATGTCATTACAATAAGTGGTATCAATTAGTCAATGACGAATACATATTGTTAAAATTTTACAAAAATCGCACGCGGGCTCCCCCTTCCCTACACACAAATATATATATATATATATATATATATATATATATATATATATATATATATAGGTTCTTTCTAAATATTATCTAACGTTAAGATCGGATTCTATATCTACCTGATGAGATCTCAGTTTGTCATAGTTGTTGATCGATAACATATGCATGCCAGTGTCGCAGATTGTGTACATGTTTGTGGAAATAAAAATAATCATATATAAAAGGTCTATTATATATTAAGCACGTTTTATAAACCCGGTTGGCATTCTTTGGATTACTACCCTGTGGATGTTTTACCTGGATTATATATATATATATATATATATAGCGCATGGTCTCAACATCCGTGTTCAATTTCTTTGAAGGAAATAAAGTTAAATTAAGTGTTACGTATATCATTACCCACATTATCATATTAACAAAATACACGTTTACACACACCCTTATATATATATATATATATATATATATATATATATATATATATATATATATATATATATATAAATGTGAGTTTACAAAAGTCTGTAACTAAAGTATTCCCTTATGAACAGTTATAACACGAAATACATGTAAAATATACTTTGGTTCTGGAGTTAAATTATATTTCACAAAGTATTATTGTTATACTAAGCAGCGATTTATAATTAACTGAAAATGTTACAAATATGTGCCTTAGCAGTCTCTCTATATATTTTCGTCATCTTCAACATTGTTGATACAACCACTCACTAATATGTTTAATGTCTCTGTTAGTATTGAAACAATGATTAATTATGTATATAATAGTTGGGTATGATATGAGCAAACTATGATAAACTTGTGGTCGGTTGTCACATCTACGTATTGCAACACTGGAGAGTCTAGCCACACACAAGATACGTTATATAGTTTCGAATCATAAACCAATTGATGCCTTATATATATATATATATATATATATATATATATATATATATATATATATATATATATATATATATATATATATATATAAAACTATTTTTGTATTTATTTATTTCCGGTAAATTATTCGTTGAACATTGTACGTCTCATCGTAAGCTCAAACAGATTTGTTCCAGCGTCCTGCCTTTTCTCTGCGATATGCATGAATATATATTTACTTTTAACCTGGAATACTTGATGCCCTATTATCGCTTAGTTTACTACTGTTACTGGCCACATCCGTATTTTTACACAGATTACTTTCAGATGACTATGGGGAATTTGTTACATCCACATGGTTCCCAGCTCATTCTCGTAATCGTTTGCCGGCCACCCAGAAGCTTAGACGTAATTGGCATGGCATCATTTGTAAAATGTAAGTAATCCATCGATCTTAGTATTGTCCTTCACTTATTGATTTCTTTATTATTTTTGTATCGTCTCACATTTTCTAACTTAACATCTTCCGACGGTCCCATGTGTCTGTGGAGAGGACAGTTTATATTATAACACTGAAGAGTTATTTAAATAGTTAAAATTCTAATTACTCTGCTTTGAACTTTTCTAAAGGTACTCTGTTAATATAGAAAACTCTAATTGATATAGTAATGCTACCAATAAGGCATGTTTAAATGCGTTATTGAACCATCTCATGGGTGTGAAATAGCTTTTTTCCGCAAAAGTATATATATAGGTATCACGACGGAAAATGTAATATTTTTTTACGTTATGAACTAGAATTGTCCCTATATATATATATATATATATATATATATATATATATATATATATATATATATATATTTACAAACATCACCGTTTGCATGACGATGCCCGGGAGTAATATGGACGAATGAATTAAACAGCCGACGGAAGACAAATGAGTCAGATCTTGAAGAAAATAGAAATTGCCCCATTTTCCTAAACATGTCTACTATATTTGTGCTTTCGACTTTTGATTTCGGCGTTTTGTATTAACCTAACGTATAGTTCGGCCAAAGACGGATATTACACGGTACCCGTTCACATTTTTAGAAGCCTTGTTTGGTTTTGTTTTAATCTGTTTTTCTTTTTATCGAGTTACAAAGATTGTAGAAGCACAGTGTTAGTTGAATTTTCTTTAATAAGCACACATTTTAGGCCACTTTATTTTTGACAAAAATGTAAATTAAAATCTATATCTGCCTAATCGTAAATACATCTTTATTTAAGGGGGTGTGCTCTACGCTTTATCTAATTCCTCAAGCTAGTGTGCTGTAATGTTAATGTATGTCTAAATCCAGTTATGTTATTTATTGAGCTGTATTTTTCCAGCATTAGTACCCGGCCTTGTGTCAAACACTGGTCTTGTGAGAAAGTAATAAAATAGTGACTGTATAAATTGAAATGTTACACAAAATGCATAACCCAAATATCATTCGTTCTTTTTAAACAATTTGTGCGCTCCTCGTCCGTTCCCAGTGTTAAGGAAGGTATATTATACCTGCCTGAATGGTTTAAACAGAACAATGATACTCGGTTGTAGTTTATAAATCAACTTATATGTCTTCATTTTGTTTCAATTTGTGTATGCATTTGTGTCGAGTATTGCTCGGGGTTGTAAAGAAAAAAAGAAGGCATCATTTCCGTTGTTTTTCTCTTAATGTCTCTTATGGATTTGTAATAACAGAAGGGAAACAACAATTGCGTATTTTATCTCTACAACCGGAACACCAATAAAAAGGGGATTATCGTCCTGTATGTGTTGTGTTCAGTAATCCTTTATTCTTAAATATTTGTTTAGTATTTTTAATGAATTGATTCTATACTCGGAAATACTGAATTTGAGTTACACTTTAATAGAATTGTTCATTAAAGTACTGAGATTTCAATTTGTATAGAATACAGCATCGAATTTTAACAATATATCTCGGAGAACGAACCCTCTGTTAGATAATCGCAGTACTCGTCTTATGATAGGTTTAAGTAATTCCATGGGCGGTCCACTTTGGCTCCAGATTGATATCTCCGTACAGAGATAACCCCCATAATATGATGCTACTAAACTGTATGTATAAAATCCTTATTCATATATTTATCAACATTCTTTTACACTATTTCGATTCTAGAAATATTTTAAATTGAAAGGTTTATGCTTGAGAAGAAGTTGAAATTGCGTGAATGGTGCTTAATTGGTGTTGAATGACTAAGAATAAAATCCAATCAAAATTTGAAATATCATGAATTTAAAATAAGAGATTGTGCCCAGATTATAGCTTTCAATAGCATTGCAAGTAGTACAAAAGAAGATGAAATGTGCGGACGGTTTTGTATGTAATGTTAACATTTCACAAAATATCAGAGGGATGTGAATTTTCAAGAAAATCCTCAATACCCATTTTACGCTCTTTTCTTAAATCTAAATTAATCTTAATATAGCCAACATAAGGATGTAAGCAACTGTGTTACACATTTCATGACAATCTGTCCATTTGTTTACGATTAAAACATAGAGACGTACGAAACTTCTTATATATAGATGTATATTACTACCTCCTTCTTTCTGAATCTTGTTTTCCATTTACCTTTCTCACTAATTGTCATCTTTTTAATTTCTGTTCATGCTTTCTGCCTTACCCTCTCCATATTTAACTTTTAATATAACTTTTAGGGTTTCTCGTATCAAGGCTAATTTTAAAAGATCCAATAACATTCATAATATCCCCTTCATAATTTAAATTAATTCTAGCAGCTACCAACTTTCGCCCTAACCTTTCCACAATGATTGTAATATCTCCCCCTCTACCTAATGACATTACAACTCCGACAGCTACTGTTTTGCAATGTCACCATTGATCTTTTTGTTTTCCTTTTTCAATGTCTTCTACGTAGCACCACTGTTTCCATTCTTTATCATGTGTGTATGTATGTATGTATGTATATATATATATATATATATATATGTATATACATACATATGTATATATATATATATACATATACATATATATGTATATATATATGGATATATATATGAAGATATATATTTATAATATATATAATTATGTATATATATATATATATATGTATATATATAAATATACACATATGTATGTATATATATATATATATATATATATATATATATATATATATATATATATAGTGTAGATTTCAATTTTGTGTTGAGAATCTGAATAACAGAGCTCAATGTAATTTAAAAAAAACAAAACAGAATTATAAAAAAGAAAAAAATATACACACATTAAGGTTGTATACATTATAACTTATTTCGACCTAAGTTATAATGTAAGAAATAAGTTATAATGTATACAACCTTAATGTGTGTATAGTTTTTTCTTTTTTATAATAATATATGAATATATATATATATATATATATATATATATATATAGTAAATAGGAAACTAAAAGTGATAGTACCATACTAAAATAGAACCATACTAAAATTGTTTAAGCGCAATATACGAGATAGAGCAATTATAAAGATAGATAAACGAAGAGTGATAAACATGTACGGACATTTTAACGGTGGGCAATACAGGGACAATGCACTTTTTCTTTCTAGGGAGAGATCTAGACAATACAACAACACCATTAAACACCTACACATTTTTTTTTAAACTTCGGATTAACTATAACTATAGAGCCTAAGAAAAGGTATATCTAACTTCCTTGACCTAACACTAGACCTCAACTCCGAATCTTTTATCCACAAATATAAACCAAATCTAACCCTTTTCTATGTACATAAGCTATCTAAGCACCCAAAATGAATCATTAATTCAATAGTCCCCTCACTTTCTAATAGAATCTCAAGATAATCCGCCAATAGATCCATTTTCGAACAAACCTCCAGCTTCTATAATA
Organism: Sepiola atlantica; assembly: GCA_963556195.1. Classification (NCBI taxonomy): domain Eukaryota; kingdom Metazoa; phylum Mollusca; class Cephalopoda; order Sepiida; family Sepiolidae; genus Sepiola; species Sepiola atlantica. The sequence continues at coordinate 60,965,265 of OY744536.1, forward strand.
ATGCACTTCTTTATTCTGGATACACTGATGAAATTAAATATGAAAATAATCCCTCTATTTAGAAAAACAAACCTTCAAATGAAATTACACACACACCGGCAATACAGGATAAACAGGGAGCTAACATTACACAAGAACACCAAGACATATATAAATAGACCCACTAAAACTATCAATATCGACAAACCAGCTAACCTTCAAGAAAATAGTAAAAAATCAAAAAAATAGAAGAAAGAATAGTATTTGGTTTTACCCACCTTATTATTACAATGTGAAAATAAATATAACAAAGGATTTTTTTAAATGTTTAGATAGCTCATTCAAACAACCGTATAAGTACATCACTATTTAAAATACAAACTCTATTAAACTTTCCTACTCCACAATGCCCAATATAGCATAAACCATCATCACATATAATAACAAAAAAATAAATATGCCCAACAACCAACACCTACCATACACCCACTAAGAACTGCAACTGCCATCCATCTAGAGATGCCGATTAAATGGTAATTGCATACAAACTAACGTTATCTATGCATGTACTGTCAAACAATTCCTCAAAACACCATTGTGCAAGCCAATACCAACACACAAATTCACCACTCACCCTATAGCCTTCCCCATCTACAACCCCCTGTATCAAACGAAACCGTAAAAAACACCTCTCACACTAACCAACAACCCCCGCTAACTAATAACAGTTTTGATCTCACCCCTCAAAATATCTAATCTTCTCTAACTAAAATCCCGACTTAAATTTGGTCCAGAACCTGAGCATACAAACCCAAAACATTCCCGATACTATAAATAACACAAATACTATACAAAATACGCACTTGTATTGGGGCAAACACCTTCCAATTAAGACCCGAATCGCAAAACATATCTACTCTTTCAAACACAATACTAACAATGCCACTAGCACCTCTCTATCTAATCTAATAAAAAACGTTAACATTAATAACACTCCCTACTCCCTACGTTGGACTATATTAAAAAGATATAATTTCCACACTCCAGGATCCGCTTTTTGCAAACTATGTACACTAGAAACATTTATGATAGCCACATCATCTTAAAACTTAAACATTATTAACTCTAAAAATTAGTTCATCTGAAATTGCAGGCACACACGAAAATTAAAATACAGTAATTTCATTACTGCCTCTGACACCCCTCCTCCCAGCCATCAACCCCCTTTCTAGTATCAGACAATTTTTTTAATTCTACAATTTGTTAATTCGTTAATCTTAAATCCTCCAACCTTACAAATAACCATCCCAACAACATAACATATCCTCCATAGTACACCTAATAACTATATTAACACATAACACTTATTGTAAATTGAAAACTAACATCACTCTCCTTACACACCACCGACCCTTAACCGCTCTAACTTCAATACCATTATTCCTAATCTACACTTTAATTCCTATTTCCTTTTTCATTTTTCTTTTTATTATTTATCCTATTTGCCAACTTTCTCATACACTCTTCCATTTCTTTTTATGCTTTTTATTTTTATATCCCTTGTATCGATTAATCGACCCTGTATATGCTCTTATCCACCGACAATATCTTCATCGTAGATTCCATCTATCTGACCCTTAACTTCGCTCCTAGGTTACTCATTCAATTGGTCTATTTGCTTCTCCTTATGAAGCTATTTATAACGTCAACGCACTAGTAATACATTTAAACTTCACATGATTCAACGCAACCCTACCCCATAATACTTATAACAGAAATCAATTCTTACAAGCGGTCTAACCTTATCCCCGGCTTTATCCCCAACCCTAAGTGTTTAAAATGTTTAACTATACATTGAGCTTGTTTTACTTATTTATTTTTTATTTTTATTTAATTATCTAATTTAACTTTTGGGCTTGTCTCATTTAATTATATTCTTAACCAACTGGGACTCCCTTTTAAACTCTTTAGTACTTTAAACTTGTTTCACTATGTAACACTATGTCTTTGCCCGGGTTAGTACTTTTTCAACATTTAAACTACAGATTCCCATTCACTGGAAACCCAACTGTTCCCATCGGAAACTCTTTTAAAGTTTCGAAATTATTTTTGTCTTTCGCCCAAACAAGATTTAATCACGGCCCCCTCTCTTCTATTTCAAATAATATATACACTCAATGACCTATTTCTTCACCTACGACCAAATCTCTACTAGCATTGGATCTAGTATATACCAAAAATAACCTTATCACCAGAACCCCTCCTCCACTCTCCCTATTCCCTTCCATCAGCAGTCATGGCTATTTCAACTAACTCACCTCCTTCTGCCTTACCTTCCTTCTCTCCAACCCACCACCTAATTTGACCTTGTTTTTAACTTACGGACTTCTTCTCAGCACTGCCACAATATTTCACTGTTAATGCCATTCGTTTACGATTCTAATTCGGGCCAGGAAGTATTGTTTAAAATGGCTCGATTTCTTCATTTTAATTCCGTTTAAGTGCGCTCCATCTACGATTTTAACTAAACATCTCACTATTGGATTTACTTAATTTTTGAAAACTTTCTCATACTGCCTTCATGAAACGTTTTCTTCTCCATCTAAATCTCATTCCATTAAACACCTAACCAACGGACAATTACCATCTCGACAAAGCCCATATCTTTTTACACGAACTTTTTTTCACCCTCCATTTTGTTAATAATATATTTTTCAAATGTTGAATGTTAGCTTTCATACGGCCAACTTATATATCTGTATAACTCCTCTGATGATAACATCTCGATTTTTGAAAAGCCTTGGCTTAAAGAAAGAATAAAAAACATAATTTTATTTCAGAATATACCTTGCACTGAACAATCGATGTTTGAAATAAATCTGGACATTCGTACATGTTTATCACTCTTCCTTCATCTAATTCATATATATATATATATATATATATATATATATATATATATATATATATATATATATATATATATATATATATACTGGTTGTGTACACAAGCCAAACTGTAGAGATCAATATATTAACTTTTAATTTTAGAGCAGTTATTAATTGAGATATTTTCTGAGAAAAAACAGCAAATATCATGAAATAGCAAAATCGGTTTTAAAAAAAACACGATCGTATTCTTATGTTAATACATAAAATAGATTTATCAAAACAGCGCCTAGATGTTATGACCAAATTAATCCTCAGAATAATAAAAACAATTTACTGCGGACATTGCATACAAAGAAACATCCATTATTTTAATACGATACATGCGTCAGTAGAAACCGGCTATATATACGCATTTTTTACTCTTTAATCCTACGCTATAGAGTTCGATATTTAGATTGTCATATATATATATATATATATATATATATATATATATATATATATTCTTATGAAGTTTAGTAAAATTATTGATCGAATGGTTATACAACTATTCTTCCTTTTTAATCGTATTTAAGATATTAACCGAAAGTAGGTTTCAATCTGAAATTAGCGTCATTTTTTCGAAGTACACAACCTTCCATCTATTGATCTGTCTCGGACAGAGAGAAAAGATCTAATCTATTGAGAGATCGATAACAATAGGCGTTAATTTATGAAGACCCAAGTCGTCTTTGTGTTTGATAAGTTTCTACAGGCGTCCATAAATCCATCATTTGTTCCTATAGACGTCAATGTTTCACCTTTGCGAGTGAACATCTGATCATTCTGTCACATTAACTTTTCACAATTAGTGAACTCCTCAAATCCAGCGATGACTGTTAACCGTCTCTCCGGTGTTAGATCAGTGCGTGTATTATATCAAGCGAACGTGTTTATTGCCGTACTGATGACATACCTGTCATCTTTAGATATTTACGCAGTCGAATAAATAACTCCATTTTTGAAACAGATTGAACACAGATGTCATTGTGGCTGCTCTTTTTGAAATACCTGACTTTGAACAGTGTTTAATGCCGAATTGCACATGATACATTAGGGTCGATTTGATCAGTGTGTGTAGCAGGAGTTCATGGAATAGTTCGGTTGAACAATTTGTAATTTTGACATTGTATCAATAAAATATGTGTCTAGAAAATAGGGCCAAGTGCTAAAATTTGCTAGTTAATATAGAAAAGAATACGGATATTCTGAGGATACATCCATAAACTAAGCGCTTTTGCCAATGATTATACAAGTTCAAACTTCATGATCACAAAAGATAAACGATTTTAATTTCAATCAGAGAAGAATGAAGAACATTCTATTTAAAACCGTTGCTTTACAAGCACACTAAACGATATTTTAAACTTTAGGTCCACAAATAACAAATCATTTATTTTTCACAGTCTATGTTGAAGGGCAAAGCAATACTATTTAAAAGTTGAGCTGGACAGAGCAACCCATATGCTATTTCAATCTTATACTAAAAAGAATAACAATTTTTCTTTCAAAATCAACTTTGACATGACAAGGAAAATACTATGTAAAATTATCTCTTCAGAGGCTAATTCATGATTTAAACATCATATAAATGTAATATTATTTTAATGATTATTTTATCACGGTTATGCCATGGACATTTGTAAGACAAATCCGTACATATGTTTAATATGGAATATTCTCCTACTAATAGCTTCTAAACGATGGCATGACATTACACAAAGTAGAATTCATCGGTCGATTGAAGACCTTGCCCTTGAAATATGGTCACTTTAGATTAAGATAAAAATAAAAAATACCTCAGACTAAAATGATTTATTCTCCTATATATATTATATAAATATATAAATATATATATATATATATATATATATATATATATATATATATACTTGTTCTAAAAATTATTCGTCGCACGTGATCACATCTATTCGCTATTTATCTAGCTATATTACTTACATATTTATATAAAATTATCAAAGTATGTTAAAATTTAATTGTTTATATAGACAATAGTATTATCATTTCTGATTACCTAAATAGTAAAAAAGATCAATCGTTGACATTTTATTATACAATAAGTATTTCCCCCTAATTGATGTTAAGCGGCGGGGTAAGTTTCTGGTTGTTGGCTTACACGCTATTTGTTTAACACATCACCCCCACTTGAAATGTGTTCGTCTTTGGGATAGAAAAAAAAACATGCGTTCCTATAGTAAACTTTTGACTGGCAGGATTGACGACAACACACACACACACACAAACCCGCACCCACACCCACACACACACACACACACACATATATATATATATATATATATATATATATATAAATGCATATCGGTTGATATTATGAAGGGTAAGATATTACACTTTGATCTCGGACCACTAAAATCTAGAGTATGTTACCGATTGTGTGTTATTTTTGTTAATAAAGGTGGTTCGCATTATTTAAACGTGTGTTTATATTATGCAAACGCTGTAGATATTTAAGAATAATGTTAACGTTATTGGGGTCATCTGAGAAATAATGCTTTGCTACTTAATATGAAGCCAGAATGTCTGATTATGGGGCAAATTAAATCTGAAACTCAGCTAATTAAAAGTATAATTAATAATCATCATGCCAACTAAATTTTTAATTAATAATCCATCGGTTCGATAGATAATAAGAAATATTATTAATTAGTGAATGGATATTTGATATTAACAAAATGAGAAATGAATTCTGTGCGATGGAAAATCAATTATTTATTTCGGTGTTTTAATGATTAATGAATGACATACCTATCACGTGTGTGTTACAATATGTGTTATATATGCCACATCATAAGTAGTGGAATTCAAATTAAAGTTCTTACTATAGGGAAGCCGCAATTCGGAGCATTGGGGAGAGGAGAGTTACCCGTTAGTTCAGAGTACTTCTATCTCAATTCTGAGAAAAAGCAGTAGTATCTGTCAAGAATCAATGTATGTGTAAATAGAAACTATCACCTAAAGTCGCAAGAATTTACAAAATTGATGGTAGGAACGAATCGTATTCAAAACATATGTACATTTTCGATATACAAAACAGCAAACAAAAAAACGACTGGTGAGGATTTGAAAAATACCACCCATGTGTCCCAGCGGAAAAATTGAGCAAGTGACAATGCTGTTGCACCTAAAGGAATTTATTTAGGACTGCATGGAAATGTATCTTTTTAGTCTGTATATCATTGCGTGTTCTTTTTTGAAAACCGAAGAGAACTTACTGAGAATGCTTATTTAGAAATCCGCTAGCCCGTGCGTCGCCATGATGTCTTTGCCGTCTTCGATCTAAGGGAGACATGTCTTCTTCAAATTACATTGCCTTATTTGAATAGTTATTTTCTAAGAATCAAACAAAATAAATACACATTCACACACGTAGACACATACACGCATTTATATATTTATATATATATATATATATATATATATACATATATATATATATATATATATATATATATATATATATATATATATATATATATATATATATATATATATAGGCAAACATTATTAAATAACACGGAGTGGGTTTGTTTGATGGGACTTTTTTTTATTTTTTCAATTTAAATTGAAAAAATAAAAATATAAAAAAAGTCGCATCAAACAAAACCACTCCGTGTTATTTAATAATGTTTTCCAAAATGAAAATATGCTGCCTAAATACACACACAATATATAAATTCCCGAAACAGTTTTTCATGGTAAACAACTGATGATCCCTTAAAATAGTGTTAGAAAATAACTAATATAATAACTGTAAAAAATAAATTGACTTACATGAGTGATTTTCCACTGGAAGACTTGAGACTATATATTTATTTTTTGTTGTTTTTTTGTTTTTGTTTTTTTATATAGTTTTAATGGTTGAGAAACTTCCGAGACTATATATATATATATATATATATATGTATATATTTACAGGAGAGTTTCAATCACCTAGTAGACACCATCCTACGTGTCTTCGGTGACTCTACAGGAGTTGTTTAAGACACCCTGACATGAGGATATTTCACCCTACAAGTAACCCCTGACAAAGTACTAAAAATAACATAGTATTCAAAGCACATATAAGATCCCATCGACACGGCTATACATTGGCCCATACGAAGAATAGTGCACCTTCTCCAAGTGATGTAGAACGTAGCTGGATACTCACCCAGGTTAGATTAATCATTGTCCTGGAATCCAATACGACAACAAGACCACAAAAAGATATACTATAACATAGTTAACTGGTAAATTGGGGACTGGAAAATTAATGGGTTTAACTTCTTTACTAACCAAATGTTTTACAGATAAAGCGTACTTTAATGGCATATTCGAACATCTAGGTACCCAATATAGAGAGCAAGTGTTAGCCACAGGTAGTAGCCCCTTGATTTCTGAGTATTTCGACTGCAGCAAAATGAAACAAAAAAGAAGAAACACAAACACATACACACACATGTATATATATATATATATATATATATATATATATATATATATATATATATATAAGTTAACATTGTAAATCCATCTGCTTGATTATGCCTATATAATTTAAAAACATTTATCACATACACTTTTGTGTCCAAAATAAACAAAAGTTACTATCACTAGCCCTTTAATTCCTATTCACCTTTTTTTCTACGTGACAAATATCAAATGAACAAAAAGCTTAAAAATTTATATTCCGAAATGCCAGAATTAACGTCACAAAATAAATGGTATTTACGGTAATGATGTTAACATATTGTTACGCGTTTCATACGTGATGATCTTTTTTTTATTGTAGGTTGCTTTTCTGTTGTAAATATAACTTGGATTATGTTTAATTAAAAATAGAATATATCAGAATGTATTAATTACAGGTTATTAATTAAAATCTATCGTAAATCCGCAAAGGAGGAGGATATTTGTTTTCTATATTTTATAGGATTTAAACAATGACTATTTTGATGCAATAAGAACATTCGTTTTTGTAACCTGACTAGAGTTTACGCTGTATTTTTATGAGGATAAATGGTAAACATCGTTAAGATGGCAATGATAACATCAACGGATTGGAAGTATTATTTACGTTCAGATCTACAGTGAACTTAAGAGACAGAGTGTTTAATAAAATCATGTAGTTTGTGTATGTAGTCGTTATTGTTAGATAACAAAGAATATAATCGACACAGCGTACGAAAACAAATGTAATTGTTTTATTATATGGTGATTTATCTACTTTCGTGACTATATGCAGTCTTCTACACATCATTTATATAGAAGAGCCTACGCGGAATGGCGGACAGTCTTTCTGTAACATACCATTATCTACTTCTGTAAATACATACTTTTATAAATATACTACCGTGTTGTCTTATTTGTATAGGTCTTTCAAAGTAATAATACCAGCGACCAGAACTCGGACTGATTTGAATGCAACATCACCCAACATGATGTTATACACTACACTGACAGCCAGGACTCAGACTTATATCGTATACTACATAACTATTCCTACAATAGCGATGTTGGATCCTCAAAAAATACTTAAGTAGTCTGCTAAAAAATAATTATCATTACAACAATAACAGCGAGCAGTAAACTTGATGTTAAACACACAAAGTGTATCAAATCTGTGGAAGGAAATAGTCAAATGTAAAGAAGTATTGATTGAAAAAAGTTGATGTTCTTCGAAGAGAATCAAAAATATGTCATGACATGTCATTACCTAACATGAGGTTTTGAAATTTGAAGCGTTCGATCAGGTAAAAAGAATTACAACAAACGTTCTGTCGATTTTCCTTCACTTTTTTATTGTTTAATCAGGAACGCTATCAAGAAAAAATATCCCAAGAAAAAACAAAAGAACTAATAAAATGTCAGAATATAGAAATAGAAAAACTTCGTCTAGAAGAGAAATTAAAAGAAACACATATACAGTTTAAGAAAAAAACAATTCGAGCAAATGAAAAAGTAAAATAGATGACAAAAAGAAAATGAATTAACTAACAATATTTTATCAACCTAAAATTTATAATTTACTTCCAAATCGTGTTGTTTGTATTAGCGCAAAATGTGTCCATATGAAATGAAACAGTGTAAAAATTGTGGTTGGATGTGTAAAAAAAGTACACACGGCATTGTTAAAATTACATTTATAAAAATGTTGATTGAACTGGCTAAACGCTACGAAGCTGAAAATATTAGGACAATTATGCAGATAAAATTATTAAATACAACTATAAAGCTTCAATTTCATTAAAATTCAGATATGCCAATAATACATTTTCAAATGTGTAAAAGAATTGGGAAATCATTTTTGATAAGCACGGGATAAATTGCTTAAAGCGTCACGCGTTCATGAATTTAATTTAAAGGCGACCGCATCTGTTACGTTACAGTAGAAGAATAAATTTGAAAAAAGAATATTTGTAGACTGGGAAATTTAAAAACATTGCTGCAAAGTTGGAATAAAAACAAAATATAAAACCAGATTATTTTAAGAAAGTAAATGTTTCAATCGTGTTATTAAATCAGATTGACGCGGAATTAAATAAACTCGAAGTAATTAAAATATCATCGAAATAAAGAGCGACAGGTGTGTTTAGCCTAGAATCTACGTAAAAAAAGAGTAGGCTCAGGCCTAGAATCTACGTGTTTGTGCAGACTTATCAACAGGAATGAACTACATTATTACCATTATCCTCTGCTTATTCCAGAAAAGATTTTCGCTAAACGCAACAGAGGAATTCTTTTCAAATGTTGATTAAAGTGATGAGGACGAGGATAGATCGAAGCTACTTTGTATACTAATCCACAGAAGTTTCTACAAATTCGAATGATTACAATTCGGGTAATGGTTGCATCAGCCGTTTTCAACTGTTAATGGACACATTGTTTAGCAGACTGCAATTTGTGACACCCTTCTATGATAACATGCTAGTTATCAGTAAAAAGAGCGAGCGTCTCAAATCACATGTACATAACAGATTTAAGAGAATCCAGGGCTAAATACATCCATTGAATTAAGGAAAAGGAGATTTGTTCATGAGAAATTAAAATGTATTGGTCAAATTATAGCCAAAGATAGTACAAGACCATACCCAGACCGATCTAGTAGATAGGAAATATGCCTACTATGGAAAACGTATCGTAACTACAAAGTTTTCTTTTTTAAGCAAATTATTATAATTTGAACGTTCCTCTTAATGGGTTAGCAGAACATGAATGCACCCCCACCCACCCACACGCACACACATACCCCCCCCACACACATATATATATATATATATATATATATATATATATATATATATATATCATCTGTCTATTCGATTTCTACTATGACTACTTTTGGCGTATCGATGTGATATTAGTGTACAAGTATCTATTGAGACGCGCGGATATCGCTATTCAAGCATGCCAGACTTTTATAGACTATACCACATAAGTGACAGCTGGGGATGCAATACATAAAGCCATTCATTGGATGTACGTCATTTTCCAAACAAGAACTCGTGGGCGATTCAACAAACCTTAACGTAGCATAATTACCAAATTGCAAGCTTAGCATCTTAGGTGTTCCATATTTCATTCATGTGCTGAAGGTGTCACTCCCCGTCTCTTCTTCGCCTCTATCTTCGGCTGCTGTTGTTCTATCATATTCTTTTTAAAACGCTTGCTGTCTCCAAAATTGCTTTCCTTTACATTGACTTATTTAGAGCCACTCTCTCCCATTCTCCAACATCAATTTCAAATCACTTCAAACCGTATTTGAGACAATCTTTTAATCATGTACGAGGTTTTGACTGTAGACAAGTATTCCCAGTTAGTACACCATATATAACCTGCTTGGTTCCTTTATCAGTAACACGAATAATAGGAACATCCTTCTGAAGTCCGCGTTAACATATACTAGCCTCGAGATTTGGAATAGCAAGTCGCTCAAACACTTAGGTGTCAGTGGTAAAGCTATCCCAAAGGATATTTAGCAAGCGCTTAAGGCAATTCTACTGGAAACACTCTAGCAGGCGAATATGAGTTCTGTAATTGGCCCATGTATTGCAACCATCTAAAACAGTTAATACTACACAGGCCTCATACACTGAGATCTTATTTTCCTGTTTGATATAACGCGGTACCTACACCCGCTTTTCTAAAATAACCAAAAGATGCACAAGCCTGTTCAATACGTTTACGTATTTTAGCATTCCACGACCCGTTCCTCGGGATAACACTACTCAGATACATAAAACAATCAAATACAGACAGTATGCCTCCTTCATCAAATATATCCGGTTCCTGATACCGGTTGGCAGGAGCCGTGGTAAAAATAGCCTTTGTATGGGCAAGGCTTATTCTGAAGTATATGCTTCTACACTCACATGCAAGGCGATCCATTATATCCTACATACCATTTTGCGAGTGAGCTACGAGATACACCTCATCTGCATAGAGAAAATCTTGAACAACAGTAGAGAATGTCCTTGAAAACGTCTCAGCACGCTGTAAGTTATGCAGCCGAACGGCTGTGCGAAATCGAAGATACACACCTTTGTTAAAGCAAAATAGAATTAAAACGAAGTAGGTTCACAAGTTTCATAAAGGTAAGTTTTTTTTCTGCAGCAGTTGAGCGATGTAAGCCTTATTGTTACCATACTAAGCTTGATTCTTTCCCTGAACACACTTCTTAAAACATTCTTACGTACCATAACACAATACCTGCTCATGTATATTCTGTATGGCGAGAACAGTTTTCTCATCTTTCAGATTTGCAAACTTTATTCTACAAGGACGCTTGACGTTGCCGAATCGACTTTTCTAATTACGAATGTCAGCACAAACCAAACGATGATCTATCAAGCACTCGGCATTCCTTTTTACTCAACCCTTGCAGACGTACGGTAGATCACGTCTACGGGTGATGATACATCCATGTGTTCTTATACGTTTGTTGTAGGTGGACACATTTGTTAGTTATCTCTAAATCCAGCGCCGAACACATTTGCAGTAAACGCAACCCGCTCTTGTTCATACTTTCACCACGATCACGTCTTGTTAACGCCCTGCTGGATATTCCCTACCTACCCTTGCATTAAAATCCCCAAGCAAAACAATGTTATCATCACACGAAGCAGTTAGGATGACTCTATTATGTTATTCATAAAACTACTCTACTAGCTGATGTGAGATGTCACATGTTGTAGCACAATCATAAATAAGAGTTGCATATCGCTTACAAGATAGAGGCAAACGTTTGGAGATTATGCGTTAATCTACTTAACAAGGAAAATCCGCGAGTTTTGAAACAATCCATTTTATGAGAGCAATTCGTACGCCATGGTCATGTATTTAGCTTTTCGGTTTCTCAATCAAGTAAAGTACATATTAAGAGCCATCCTCTACACGACTACCGTCATCCTACAATTTAGTATCTTGCAAGGCTGCTATATATATGTTGAACGTAACACTTCATGTCAAACAACTTCTCGTCGGCTTTTGAGGATGGTAGAACCCTAGCGATCAAGTAAGGTTCTTACGTTCCAACACCTCATTTGCAAATTGAATTTGGTATTACTCATTACATTTATCTCGCTAAGCTAGACATATATTTGGTATCACCATATGGATCACATACTCAAAAAGTACTTATACCACAACATGATTATCAAGATCAACGCTTGTGCGACACGACGATCACTCTATGAGTATCGGCGACTATGGACCCGGTTACAGATACAGATTTTTTCCCCAAGGCTAAATAGAAGATCTCTAGTAATATTGCCATATACATATGGATGGGACCTAAGATGTTTGGCACCGGTGTGTGATCCACATGCCGGTGTATCATGCATGACTCCCTCTTCTGGATGTTTTTGTCAAGGTTGGCTCACTTTTACCCTTGCTGACATAAACTCCTGCCTACAAGCCGCGGGATCCAGTGGTACAGCACTGAGTACTCACCATTTACATGAGCCTATTTTACGTAGCAGTACTCGCGACGTGCACACATACACACGCACACACACACGCACACACACGCATATATATATATATATATATAACTTTATTAATTTACTTTTACGTACATATTTAATATAGTAATGCGTAAATACATATATAAAAATTAACGCGAAGAGTGGCAATCTTGACTTGCCATTTTATAATATATAGTTTTGATGTTTTGGATTATTTGAATGATTCGGACTAATGTTCTCATCTTGAGTTGTTGAAGGAGGTGATTAGACCAACAGTTTATACTAATGTTATTTCAGGAAATGCAAAAGTTTTCATTTTAACTTTGAGTATAAAATAGCGCATGATTCTAATAGTAGTCAGTTTACTATAATTCTATTTAAATAAAAAAATAAAAATATTGTTTAACCAAAAGAATCTCATTTGAACAGGTTTTCAATTAGCCTTTTAAGTATTTCAACGTGAATAAGTTATGTTTAACCAGTATTTAGACTAATGTTATGAATGAGAATGGCATTCAAAGTATTCGATTACAGTATTCGTATAATTTTCATATCTACCATATTGAAAAAATAGTAGAGTATGTTTCATTCATTCAAACTAATTAAATTAATTAGTGACACATGTGTTGTAATGATCGATTAACTTTTAATTGGTAATCGATAAATACAATGATGAAATATAATGAACTAATTTCTTGAAAATTGTAAGATGTGTTACAATGTAAGATTTAATCTTATATATAAAGGGCAGTGTTATGTGTGCATGTAAGTGCGTGTGTGTGCATATATGTGTGTATGTCTGCAAAAGGCTTGCAAAATAGTCGATAACATTACCATGAATTTGATATTTTCTGAAGTGCACCTCTTTTGGATACATAATATAGACAACTAGGCAAAAAAACACACTTATTTTTCATGTAGAACGGACACACAATTTGTGATATGGGTGTTTAAATATGTCTGTTTTTTCGCCGTACGCTGTGCGCATGCGCGCCATGCATCAATAACACGAATTCTAAATGCGTGCAACTAGCGTTTTCCACGCCATGATATATATTGTTTTCGGTTGGCGCCACGATTATCCGTACAGAACAAACAGCAAGAGGTTGACTGTTCAGTCCCCGCCGTCTCTGATGATTGCGACCAAGCATAGAAATATCGTTACACTTTTGCACCGGGCCACGCTGGGTAACCCCCGCGAGTTTTTGATGAGATTTTAAAAAATCTAATTCAAGAAGCCAGAGTTAAACTGCATCAATGGTAATCGGTAACATCAAGTAAACTTATGTTGTTACTAATGAGCTGAGTTAATGTTCTAATTTCCGAAGTTTTTACTTCTACTTAACAAACATATTTTCCATTTCCTACTGAAAATTACTTAATGTTTTTAAAGAGATCGTTTGATTCATACATACGTAGACAATTATTCAATTAGATATTTAAATACTGGATATAAAGTGTCGGAAATTCATCACTTTGTTTAGTTGTGCTTCCAAGGAATTGTATATATATATATTTATATGTATATATATATATATATATATACATATATATATATATATATATATATATATATATATATATATATATATATATATATATATATAATAAGCTATGAATATATATTCATGGCAATTAAACTACACAGAGACTCCCGCGTTTCATCCCCGAGGGGAATCTCCAGGCTAATATATATATATATATATATATATATATATATATATATATATATATATATATATATATATAATAAGCTATGAATATATTTGTTTCCATAGGTGTGAATCCATTGAAACTCCAGTGTTTATAAAATGTGCACGTTAACAAGTAGATTTTTTTTTAGCATACATTTTTATTTATACCAACAATATATATATATAGTATACATTGTATTGATAAAAACATTATTGCTTACATAAATTAATACATTTTCAGTTGTCGTTTTCAACAGAAGGTCAACTTCCTCAGACCTGATTAGAAATCCATAAGAATTTCTCAGCAGGTCTGAGGATGTGGGGTGTCTTTTTGAGAGGACAACTGACACATGTATACACATATGTAACCAATAATGGTGTTATTAACAAAAGTTATTCTATATATATGAGAGAAAGGGATAAACAAATCCTTTTCAAATTATGCCCCATAAAGTGAAAGACACTGTAAAAAAATCTAATGTTAAAACAAAAACAAAAAATAAACATACGCATTTCTACGTTTGATCAGAATGAGTACACACGACGAGTTTCGACACAAAAAAAGCAATTGTATAAATCCGGCGCTTTACCATATCAGCTATAAAATCAACCACTTATTGTGTGGGGAAATTACATGATATATTTAAATTGAACTATTAATTTGTATAAATTTAACGATATCGATAACCTAAAGTACTCGAGTCTTTTAATAAAGGTTCATTAATTTTTCTCTGACGGGAAATTATAATTTGACGTCTGTGTTTGTGTGTGTGCCTCTTTGTGTGTACGTTTGCATGTTCGCAAAAATATTTTGATACACTCGACACTAACAGTACAATTGACATTTTCTGAATTGTATTGCGTCCGGGAAAATAATATCTCAAAATTAGAAAAAAATACTTACTTTCTTGAAGATCTACGATGCCATTTTCTCGAATGAGGTAGCTCTGTGTTCCTCTATTTGCCAACGTGTTATGTACTAATTCAGAAATAACCCTGAATTATTATATATAATTTGAGAAAAAATGCAAGTCGTTCCTTACAATACAACCGGAAATGAGATCAGAGGAAGTGGGTCCAGAGACAAATTGAGTCCCGCTACCACCCTTTCTTTCTTCCTGTCTTATTTTTCTTCAACATCCACCTTTTGTACCTTCATTTTTTATTTCCCTCCCACTCCACTATTTTCTTCCATCCGTTTTACTTTCCCAACGATATCCACCTTATTCTTTCTTTTTTCTAACCAACTATCACCTTTCCCCCGTCTTTTTTCTTTTCCTCCAACTACCACCTTTTCTTCCTACTTTTCGTTTTTCCTTCCTACTAAAACCATGTATTCCTTTTTTTTTCTCCCAATACCACCCTTTCTTTTTTCTGTCTTGATCCCCTCCTACTACCACCGTTTATTCTTTCCTTTCTTTTTGCTCTCCCAACACCACTGTTTTTTTCTACTTTGATTATTTTCCTCCAACGACCACCCCTTCTTATTTCCATCCCACCACCAACCTTTTGTTCTTTTCTTTCTCTCCGACTACCACCTTTTTCTTCATTTTTATTACCTTCCCACCACCACATTTTCTTCCTTCGTTTCTTATTTACCTCCCACTACAACCTTTGCTTCTTTCCTTTTTCATTTCCCTCCCACTATTACCATGTAGTCTTCCCCTTATTATTTCCCACTACCACCTTTTCTACTTTTTTCTTTCATCCCACTACTACCCTTCAATTCCATTCTTCTTTTTATCCCACTTCGACCCTTACTACCTTCCTTTCTTTTCCCCTCTCCCTACCACCCATTACTTCCTCTATGTTCTGTTTCCTTCCCACTCGACCTATTCTTCCTTACTTTGTTCGTTTCCCTCCCACTACCAGATTGTCTTCTCTTTTTCTCCATCCGACTACCACCTTCTATCCGTTCCTTATTCTCATCTCGGTACCATCGTTTTTCTTTACTTCCTTCTTTCCATCTCACTAGCACCTTTGTTTCTCATCCATCTCTACTAACCTGTCCACCTTCTTTACTTATTTCCCTCGAACTATCACAGTTTAATCCTTCTTTTCCTCCCACTACCACACTTTCTCCCTTTTTAAAAATATTTTCCTCCTACTCCGACCATTTCTACCTTCCTTTCTTTTTCTCTCTCATTTGCATAATCATGTGCAAGTAGGTGCGCCTCAGGCTTACGATATAAAGACTGGAAACGTGTAGATATTCGCCCGTGAGGAAAAGACTGGGTGGGATCTCAAAAAGTAAGATAGTTTTCAATGAAATTCTGATTTGTCATTACAAATCAAAGTGCCTAGAACAGATTTTTTTTACACAAATATAAAACTTTACAAACATTTTTTTTCTTCAGAAAAGCCTGAATCGTTGTGGGCATACACTTGGTCATGATATTTGGTCTTTACCCAGCGCTAGACACTCTCACCAAAATATAGCACTTACTCTATGGGTTGGCCCTCCTTAGATGATACTCAATTTGTTTTAATAAATATTTGATTTACAATATTCAAACGTGGGGTAGTGGGACAACATTTACAATCGTTCTGTACAAGGTTTGTAGTGCCACCCCATCCTCTACTAAATGATAGACTGCCTACTATTTTTTGTGTGATCTGAAAACAAGAAAGCCGCTCTCTAATAGGGAGTCGGAACTAAGACGGTGTCAAAAATAAAGTGAGTCTGGATCGGATGTGGGAATATGTTGTGGTGTTCTCAAAGTGTGGGGTGACCTAGGGCAAAACAAAGTAATGGGGAGTGGATATATCTTGGAGGCTCTCAAGTAGCAACCAACAAAAAAAGGGGCAGAACTCATCTACTCTACCAGATAAGTGTATTTGTCAAAGAGAGATTGAGGTGTGGATTCCGTAGAACCACGGATCGCGTGTGCTATGCCTGAGCAGAGAACGTGCTCATTCCTGGCGCCTCGACGGATGCACTAAATAGTGTCAAGCACCCATCTTCTATCGAACCATATTCGATGTAATCTCTTCCAATCGCATATGATCTTTGTCTCTAAGCTGGTGTTTAAAGTAGACCATTTGCTCCTGATCGGAAACAAATCTCACCCCATGAACTTCGTCAAGACGTAAAACCCACGTGACCATTATCGCTACAGCTAGGATTGCTAAAAAAAACATGTGTTTCTCCCTAGACCACGGCAGGGCCATGTTATGGACGACTAATGCTACATTCAGGGCCATCGGATGCTCGGCGTCGATGCGAACCGTTACCTCACCGACATACTCCTAGAGTGGCAAAAGTTTACTGTATGTGAAAAATGCGTGCTCGGTAGTTTCTCTTTCGCGATCGAGAGAGTACACAGTTTTTGAGAAACTTTGACCTGCCACCCAAATCCAGTGAGAGCGGATCTCCTTCTCCGACCATCCGAGCCGCTTTCCAAGCGGATTTGAAGCGGACCTCTCAACTAACTTCCAATACAGCATATGCTTAGGCTGCGTAATATACCTGAACCCTGGCAACGCCTTAAGCGCGGCTCAGCATTCAGTGAGGAATGTTGGTTCCCCCCTTCGGTCTACGGCAGGATTTGATCTCAAGGTAAGGTATGAGATTTCGAAAGGATTTCTCAACAACAGGAACCTAAGAAACATCCTATGTCAAGGAGCGACTCAGAAAAGCCAAACTTTCGCCATGTCTACGACTTTTCAGTATTCCAATGACCCCTAGTTCGGACGTCGAGCACAGATTTTCTTCAGACATATGGCTTTCCTGTTTTCAAAAGAAGCGAGTAGAGCAAGCGGTTGAAAACCAAAAAGCTATCCACAGGCAGAGGTGGTATTGCCAGTCGGTAAATGATGAAATAAAAGGCGTCAGTGGTGCACGCCACCGATGATGCGCACTTTGACTAAATTGCCGACCAATTCTTATCCAGCAAGAGGTCCGGTCCGAATAAAATGCCATGGATCCGAAGCGGGCCATCCGATCAGCTTTAAATACCTAGTAGTGCGACTTCGCCGCTCAAGCTACCCAACCGCAGGCCGGTACACTTACTGCGATTGATTACGCAGGATCGGTCTCGCCGTCCCGTCTCTTAATTTGCGGAGGATGGGCTCCAACCTCAGGACATAAAGCAAAGGCAACAGCTGACATCCCTGACGCACTGACAAAGAAACGACTCCGAAATTTTACCATCGGTTGATGATACAGGATGGAGATCCACTTGCGGAAGTTTGGATTAAAACCAATGCCCTCCAAGACAAATTCCAGGAAACGATCCTCGACCCTATCGAAAACCTTGGACTGATCCAAATGTATCAGCTCGGCTTCCGTATCATCTTCAACACCCTCTACGATTATGTAAATCAGATGTAAACAGTTTTGAATCGATCCCCCCTTCACAGCGAAGTTCTGATCCGGTTCGACTAAGTCGGCGGCAATGGTCTACAAGCGGTTGGCAAGAACTCTCGCCAAACTCTTTAACTTTGTGCTGAGCAGGGTTATGGGCCTATACTCATCAAAGTAACACCAATGATGCCGACCCTTCGTATTAAACAATGTGATCACTCCATTGGTAACCTGTCCTGTGATAGAGCTCTGAGAACAGTAATGGTTGAACACATCCTTCAAAAGTGGAATACAACATTGGTGACAGCCTCAAGTAGAATTCGTAGGGAAAATCATCGAGTCTCGAAGATTGGTTTCCGGCCGAGCTGCTTCAACACGGTAATGATCTCACGCTCCGTAACCATGCCATCACAGCAAACCGCTCAGGTCATCTTCAGGCAGGGCGACTCGCCTAGATAGCTGTCAAACTCTTCGACGCGGAGTCTGGGTAGTCGGATAAAGTGCTCCCTAAAATGCTCTTGGAATTCGTCAAATATCTCACGAGTCAACTCGAGAGTATCTCCTTCCAGGTTCTTGACTTTCCGAATATAGCTTTCCGAATAACAACGTACAATGTGTACAGCTTCGTTCGAGACTCTCTTTTACCTAGCTCTACCTACCTGACTTTCGTACTGCTCGCTAACCAAACGGTTGAGGTCCCACTTAGTCAGGTGTGCAGTTAGGGAATCTCCCCACCACCAGCCGGATCAGCTTATTTTGTCAACGTTTTTCTGCATTTGTCTACTTTTGAGCGAGGTGTTGGGCATACTTGAGAGCAAAGCGTCTAACCGTAGCTTTAGTTTTAACCAAGTACCTGCTCCTTTATTCTGTTTCTCTTTCTAATCTTTACTTTACTTCTGAATGAATAATATTGGAGTAAATAATTAAATACTGAGTTTAATGTTTACATGCAGTTATCTCCGTATTTTATAAATCGAGTTTTAACTATTGCAGACATCTTTACTACCTGGAGGTAAAGGGGTGGTACATTTTCCACGAAAAGCAACGTTAGTATGTACGAATTTGAACAAAAAACTATTGTATTATCAACGGATTAGGAAACAAATGCAACTAATTTCCTAAAACAAAACCGGGAATCACATCAGAGGGAGGATGCGGGATGGGTAGAAGAAATTCAAAATTAATAGACGCTAATTCGGTGGAAATACCGTTACCTTCCTTCAATTCTCGCTTCCCGACCCACTATTCCTTCCTTCCTCCATGCCTTACTTCCTTTTATTCTACATTTCCCCCTACACCTTCGTCTTCACTCCCACTAACACCCTTTCTTCTTCGCTTTCTTCTTTCACTCCTACGACCACCCGTTCTTCCTTCATTTCGTATCTCTTCCTTCCGTGTTTCTTCGTCCCAATACCACCCGCTCTTCCTTCATTTCTTATGTCTATCCCACCGCCAGCCTTTCTTCGTTTATTTTATACTTTTCCTTCTACCACCCTTTCTTCCTTTTTTCTTTCCTACTATTATACTCGTTACTTCCCATGTATTTTTCTCCCACTACCACCCTTTCTTCTTTCCTTACTTCTATTCCTTTCACTACTAGCTTTTTTTCACCTATTTATTATTTACCTTTCTATTTAAACCCTTTCTCTATGTCTCTCTTCTTTCCTTCGCAATGCCATTTCTTCTTGGTTCCTTTTTTCTTTTCTTTCTACTTACAAGACTTTCTTTGCCTCTTCCTTTATTCCAACCTACTACCACTCTTTCTTCCTTTCCATAATTTTCCCTCCGACTACCACACTTTCTTTCTTCCTTTGTTCTGCCCATCCCACTACCACCTTTTCTTTCTTTCATTTATTTTATTTCTATCCCACTACAACCCTTTCTTTCTGTCTTCTTTTTCGTTCCACTACTACAATTTTTTCCTACTTTTCTTCTTGCTCCCCATCTACGACACTTTCTTGCTTCCTTTATTATTTCCCTCCCACTACCACCCTGTGTTTGTGCCTGGGTTTTTCCTGTTGACTTCTGAACGCTCACTTTTCAAACTTTTATCGGCTGTTCTGCCGTAGCACATTTCTCAGCGTTCTAACTGCCGAGCGCTTCCTCAGATTTTCTTATCAGATCTTGGTATTTGGTGCTGTATTTTCTCTCTTTCTTTAATCCCCCGTCCTCATTAAATCTTCTATTGTGGCTTTCCTTATTTCATTTTTTATTATGTCGGAACATTTTACCATTCTGTATCACATATATATATATATATATATATATATATATATATATATATATATATATACATGCGTGTGTTCGTATGTGTTTGTCCTGACAAGCCAATCAGTTTAAAATAGTTTACATGTGTAAAAGTCAATCTATTTAAAATGCAAAATCCATTCGTATTTGTTGTCATATATAGACGTGTTCCCAATATTTTCGTTCATTAAAATCAGGATATTAAAAGAAAAAAAAGAAACATACATCATTTTCTTTTACACTGACAGCATTTTTAATTTGTTGAGTTGCGAAATACAAAAACAAAATGTCACAATCAACAACACAAGTGTACAATCATGAGAAAAAAATTGCAAAATCCATCGTGGATATACAAAAACATCGCGAGAATTCAATGCAAGACACGAATCAGTTGCGGTGAAATGTTCGATGGTCACGTGTCGAGTTGGCAGGCAAATTATAGAGAAACGTAAGAAATATTGTACTAGAATTTCTATGTGGACCAGGAAAAGAAAAACAATTGAGTTTTGGTATTTTCCTTTTTTGTTTATATATTTTGGAGTATATATATATATATATATATATATATATATATATTATATATATATATATATACATATATATATTATATATATATAGTATATATATATATATATGTATATATATATATATATATATATATATATCTAGATTTTAATTTTATATTCTTTTTGAAATGTGATGTGTAGATAGGCATAGTGTTTGCCGAGTAAACGGTTATTTAAAAAAATCTAAATATACAAGTCGACACAAAACTATGTTATCCTCATATGAATTGGTCATTTTTGTTGTGTTATTTTAAAAATAATTTTGTGAAGTATTTCAAAACAGTCGAAGATTTTCTAACGAAAGATTCTGTCATGAATTTTGATGGATGGAAATGAAGTTAGAAATATACAATGAAGAGCACAATGAATCACGTGAATTACGTGTGGGGGAGGATCACTAAGATGATACATACATTTAAATCTCTACCTCTCTCTTTCACCTGTTCTTGTTCTTCGCCCTTTTCTCTCTCTCTCTCTTCCTCTCTCTCCCTCTTTTTTCTCTATCTCTCTCTCTCTCTCTCTCTCTCTCTCTCTCTATATATATATATATATATATATATATATATATATATATATGGAAAGGAAGTCCACATGTTAGAAGCATGGATTATAATGTGTTAACGTGAAATATTTTAAAATTCAACAATCATGCAAATTTTAAATGAATAATTCATTTATTTAATTATTTTCGCGAATGTTCGTTGTAAAATACAACCTTCTCAAGGAGGACTGTCTTATAGTGTTTTTTTTTAATTCTTTTCTTCCTTTTAAATAAATGAATTTTTCATTTAAAATTGCAACGATTGTTTATTTTAAAAATATTTCTACTTTAATATATATATATATATATATATATATATATATATATATATATATATATTTGTGTTATAATGGAATAATTCCAGGAGGAAATCCATGTATGTGAGCTCAATGTGATAAACAGAGCAATAATAAACTGAAGTGTAATAACACGAAATTACGTAATTTTCGATGCAATGATTTATTTCAACCTTGTGGTTTTTTCAAGCCTCCGATCCGGATAATTACATTTTTTAAACTGAAAGAAAAGAATTAAATTCACAAGTGCCAATTCAAATATAATTGAAGAGAGAGGTGGTAACAACCCATCCAATACATATTAAGAAGGAGGACGAAATTGAAGCATATTTTATCCTTAAGTTTAACTTGGGAGGGGAATTACATAATTTCCTACAGATACCGAAGGGGAGGGAGGTGGAGGGGCTCTGTTATTCAAATGAATAGGGTCGTGTCAAAAAGTAAGTGTGTATTCTCATTGCTTTATGACACCTACTGGCTAGTGATACATGTATATTGTGAGTTGAAGGAACGCGCCTCAATTAAATTCTGACACAATCACATCTACACGCATACATAGGCGAGCATAAATGGGTACACATCCTATGTACATACATACACACATTACCACTCACACATAATCATAATACGCATAACCATATATATATATATATATATATATATATATATATATATATATATATATATATATATATATATATATATATATATATATATATATATATATATATGTTAAACACACACTAATTTTAAACGACCAGCCACACTTACAAATCCGGTCAAATTCCCTCAAAGAAACACTGAGTTATCAAGCCAGAGTGAAAAAAGAAAGAGAGAAAAAAGAGAAAGATATAGAAATGATAGGGAAATCTAACGATTACATGTGTGTCAAACACCCTAAGTTATTCTGAATTCGAGAAGGGAATCTATTTACAACATGATCGACGACCTAACTATTATTTAAAACAATACCCATACACACACAATATAGTATACACATGTAATCATATATACACACACATATATAAACACACACACATATATATATATATAAACCCACCTATCCACACGCATATATGTCTACCAGAAAACACACTTACACCACACATATACACACAATCACACTATATTCTTTATTGTCAAATATTAATACAATATAAAATCATAAAAATATATTTTATGAGTAGGATTATAAATATCTACGTCGATTAATTCATTTTATAATTTATTGAATTAAGCTGTGTTTATATATTATTCTTATATTATTTTATATTTTATATTTTCGATTAATTTTATATATATTAAAATCTTTAATTATAACATTTACACTCATTTTAATTTTATAATTTGGGTTAAATAAACTTCATTATTTTATTTTAAATATCATCTAATAGTTACTTTTATCCGATTTTATTACAATTATGATCATGTCGGACCATATCAAATCATCACTCCCGTAGTAAAAGCGAAAAAAGCCAATACGCGGTGGCCGAAAATCATGCTTATCGGAATCTATATATCTATTATATATTAAACACTTTTGCAACAATTTGGCTTTGTTGATTCTCCAAAACATATTTGAAACGATTCAGTAATACACCTATATACATATACATACACATATACGTCTATACTTACATACAATATCCAACCATACCTAAAATATACATACCTAAACACACATACACACACATATAAACAGCACACATGCGTAAATATCTATATACGCAATTATACATATAACACTACCCATATAATCATATTATACGCACAAAGGAATATAAATATCTACGAATATATATATATATATATATATATATATATATATATATATATATATATATATATATACAAATAATACGATATAAACTCGTTTTACTAGCGTGTTATCATCAGAAAAACACTCTTAAAGCTATCTTATTTTAAGTAAATTATCTGAATATATGACCATAACAAACACTTCCCACCAATTAACACATACACACACACACACTCACACACACACATATATATATATATATTTATATATATAAATATATATATATATATATATATATATATATACGCATACACACTGATACACCAATAATATATATCGACAAGTAGATAACTATGTGTCCATAACAGGTACTTATATAAATACTTATGAAGGGGAGTCCAGGGAAATAATAATCGAGTATTCAATTTGGTACCTCCACCGTTAGAATTCTAGAGGTCCATCGGATTTCGAGTTATTGGTTATTTTAAATTTACATTTATGTCTGCATTTGGCCATTAGTTCATTTCGTTTTTAGTAGAACACAGTAGGTGTCATAAAAAAATGAGACTTACACTTAATTTTTTAAACGACCCATTTCATTTGAATAACAGGGCCCCTCTTCCTCTTTCCCCTTCGGAATCTGTAGTAAATTATGTACTTTCCCCTCCCAAGTTAAACTTAAGGTTAATATATTCTTCAATTTTCCCCTCTCTCTCAATATGTATTGGATTGGTTGTTTCTACCTCTCTCTTCAATTATATTTGAATTGTCACTTGTGAATTTAATTCTTTTCTATCAGTTTCAAAAATGTAATTGTCTGTATCGGATGATAGAAAAAAACAAGGTGGGAATAAATTATTGCATCGATAAGTATGTAATTTCGTGTCATTATACTTAATTATATATATATATATATATATATATATATATATATATACATATATATATATATTATATATATCTATATATATATAATACATATATATATTTATCTAAATATCTGTATATATATATATATATATATATATATAAACATACGTATATATTTCATGTTTTTCATTGTGGTGCAAAATGTTAGAGAAATTATATAAAAAAGAAGAAGTATATATTTCATGATTAAAATATACGAGATAAAAATATGCCAGTCGACTGGTTTCGCCCATACTTTAGGAAGGCTGTATTATAGGAGTTTGTAAAAACAAACCAAAGAAACGGGAAATTATATATTTCAAACCCCAAACAGCGTTATGTTATTTACAATAGATGATGTATCTTAGATATTAATCAAACTCTCTCCCAATTGACACTCCCTCTCGTTTAAGACGTAGGTCGATAATCTCCAAGATTTTAAGATAGAAAATTGAGTGAGCACAACTCAAGATGGTAAATAAGTTTGTGCTGAAGTTTGTTGCGCCTGACGGGGTTTTAAGCAAATGGTATGTCATATAAGACCCGTATGTGTTTCTTTAGAACGTCCGTTGGCCAGAAGTTTCCATTCCTAATTTTTCCAGGGATGTGTTGCCGTACCTTCTCGTCCAATCTTGACATCTGTTTGCCCACGTAGTTAGCACTGCAACTACATTGTAAATGATAAGCCAAATATGTGTTGTGGTTGTGGTGTGGGGGTTGAACATCGTTTCAAGAGGACGTCAGCAAGGGTTTTGTACATAACACAACACGTATGTTCCACGCAAAATAGCAATTTTCCAGGGCTGAACTATACATATATTTATACACACACAAACACCGTCATATATATATATATATATATATATATATATATATATATATATATATATATATATATATAAAGGGAATGGGATTTTGCTTGAAACATTGCTGATAAATAAGTATCTGGGTATTTGTGAAGGCAGAAAACCAGATACTTTAGATAGCGTATAAACAAAAGCAAACAGTTGAATCCAATATTTAGGGTATAAATCTTAACATTTTGTTTTATTTATTTTCCAATATATCATTCACACCATATCAGTAAATGTGGGGCACACTGTTAACATATTTATAAAATCTGAGATGGTGGAAGATCTGTTGATCATTTCCCCAAAAAAAGCAAAAGCGTAATCGGTGTAAGGGAGAAAATTCAAGATGACTTCTACTCTGAAAACAGGACTGCACAAAAATAATAGGACGGCACATAGAGACGATTTTATTAATTCATGTTTATAACAATATATATAGCATTTACAATTACCTTCAATTAAATTCATGACATCATTTTTGTCAAACGCGCATTCTTTGTCTGTTTATTTTAATGTGCATTTAATGAGTTATTTTTTTTCTCTACGTATTTCTTAATTTCATTTTTTCAATCTTATAATATTTTTTAAATTCAAAATAGCTGCGATATATTCTATTTATTTTTTTTAGTTTCATAAAATAGGTGGATAGATGTGGCTATAATTCGAAGATATAATTTATTTGGGATCATCTGTTTTTACTTTATTTTATTAATTATTTTTCAATTATAAAATCAATATTAGACATATAAACATATGTGTGCTATGTATGCATATATATTTTTAATTTGTAGCTATGTTTCGTAATAGATAAAACTAAAGACAGTATCTAAGGGGATAACGATAGCATTAAAGTAGATCATGTTAATCGTGATGGACTGATATGAGGAAATATAATAAAGATACCTATTTATTTATTCATATATCACATTTATTTGTTAACTTAATGTTATTATTTTAATTTATGTTTCTAGTTTATTGACGTACTATATAGTTATTACAATTTATTATTATTATTATTATTATTATTATTATTCATATTTGTTATCTTATAATTATTTTACTCACTTTAATTCAATTTTTATTGTATATATATTTTTTAAATGTATTTTTAATTTTCTCACATATAATCAGACAGTAACGTAAATATAGTTAACGTGTAATTACTGTGTATATATATATACGCACACGCACACATAC
This sequence comes from Sepiola atlantica, assembly GCA_963556195.1. NCBI lineage: Eukaryota > Metazoa > Mollusca > Cephalopoda > Sepiida > Sepiolidae > Sepiola > Sepiola atlantica. The sequence goes on from OY744536.1 coordinate 60,992,527, forward strand.
AGATGCAACTCCACATGTGTAAAACTATACATGAGTTAACATAGCACTTACATCATGACACTAACTAGTCAGCCATTTATAGGAGCAGCGTTTAATTTAATCATTTACTTATATATTCTATTATGATTCAGCAATATATATATATATATATATATATATATATATACATATATATATATCAATATATACATATATATATGCATACCTCTGCATATATGTGTAGATATCTTTACTGAAAAAGACATGCTGTAAACAGTGTGGCAATGTATTGTGATCTAATTAACAATACTCATAACAACAAATATGAAATTCAGACAAAGATGTGAGACATGAAACATTGTAAAGGTTGGAATTAAAGAGTGTGTGTTATATAATGAAGGGAAATTTAAGCTCGGAATGGTATTAATCGTATGCCTATGTCTAGAAATAAGGATCTGAAGTAACAGGGATTTACATTGCTTAAAACATGTGGTTTGACATATACGTATGTGTAAATATATTCAGAGATATATTGTTAAATAATAACAGAATAGATAAGAGATTATTCAATTAAACATTATGCCTACTAATCTCTAACGATTCACTGTGATGGTGTGCGTGTTATATTGTTACAATGCCTAAGAATACTATACACTCGATACATATATATATATATATATTTATATATATATATATATATATATATATATGTGTGCCATCACACATGAGAATGTATTTTTATATATATATATATATATATATATATATATATATATATATATATATATATAGTAAGCTATGAAAATATATGTATGACAATTAACCTACACAGACCTATACGCGTGTTATCCCCGGCGAAATCTTCAGGCTAAAATGCATGGAGTTATTTTGCTAGGTGTTTTTATATACACGGCTTGCTAATTAACCAATACAATTCTTTCTAGTTCTCTCAGTCAATTGTTGGGTTTCCCCCGAACAAAAGTGTTACTTCCTATATCATGTTCTAATGTTCTGTTTTCTATAGATTGACCTATATGATGTTTACTTTTTTGTATCAATTTAATGGTTAATTTATTTTAATACGTGGTATTTCTATTTGCGGTTTTAAATTTTATCTTGTTAGGGTTTTTTAAGGTGTTTTTTATTTGTTTATTTATTTATTTATCTATTCATGTATCGTTAGCCTAAATGAAATGTATTTCTGTGTAGACAGCTGTTTGCTATCTCACTTCTACAGGTTAATAGATTTCGGGGTCCTTAAAGTTTAGGATTTCAAATTTTTCATTCAGACATAATCTACACGGGTCGTCTAAATGTCTACATGTACTGGCCGGTCGTATTATTTTCCATTCAATTATTGGTGAGCGTCCATTTTGATTGAGCTCCCAATAGTGGTTTGCTAGTGCTGTTTTAATTTGACGTTCTCTATGTGATTTTGTGGTCATAATATCTGGGTTTAAAATCTACAGAGGTCATACCTACGTAGTACTTCTTGTTATTCGGTCTTTCCTTTACAAATACTGTGGCTTGGTATACAATACTTTTTGTTAGGCATTTATTTTGTAGTGAACAAAGTGTACGATTTATGCAGTTACATCTTTTCTGTTCACTGCTAACTTTTTTTTATTTCTATTTTTTGTTTTTACTATTCGTATTTTGTTTATTTACATTGATATTGTTTATATTTTTGTTCTTCTTGGTGTTATTTTTGCTATATTTTTCACTGTTTTTATATAATTTGTGATTTTCTCTTCGTCTCTGTTGTTCGTTTTCAGTATTTTGTTATTGTGTGCCTTAATTATCATTTTTAGGTTTTCGCAGCAGCTGTGGGATTGTTTTAGCTTATTTTTATTGAATATTTTATGCAGGGGATTGGTGATGGTGAAGTGTTTTTCAATCAGATTTAGGAATTGTTTGCCTAGTTTACCTTATAGCATCTGGTTATAGGGCGGTGTATAGTAGATTATATTTATTTTTCTTTTATTTTTAATTTTGTTGTAATCATTAGTGTCCTGTTTCTTATATTTAATTTCGGTATTTAATTATACCTTTTAAAAAAAATTCAATTTTTCTGATAGTCTGTTTTGTATTAAAGTCAAAGTAATATGAATAAATGTTCTATAGGTTTCACAGGTTTCACAAACGTTTTCAATCCTTCGTAGAAGTATACTCAAGTGTAAAAAGCAAATGAATAAAACAGCTAAAGAAAGAAGATTTACATTATCCTCTCTCTCGTGTTGTTCTGTTTATTAGCTTTTTACACCTGATGATGATTCGACGAAGAATCGAAAACGTTCGGGAAGCCTATTAAACTTATGGAACCTTTATTAATGTTTGTTTTATTTTAATACAAAAAAGACCATGAAAATTGAGATAATAATTAAAAGTATAATTAATCAAATTAATTATGTTATTTTAAAAATCGTTTGCATAAATAAATTAATAATGAAACACACACACACACATATATATATATATATATATTATTCTCTTATACCACCAAGATTTCAAGACGGTGTTAATCTAAGTTCAAGTAGCTGACATATTTTATTCTCTGGAATGAGGCAAGATCATGGAAGTCTTACTGCATTAGGTAAGTATTAACTAGGGAGCGTGAATATCAATGGTTATTAACTTTCCTGTTGTGCACCGAATTGTGTCTCATCATCTGTAACAAATTCAAGATGCCTAAAATTGCCCATGGACAAATTTGATACACCTTTGGTCAACGCATAGTCATATTTTAAATTATCATGCTGCTCAGATCACAAGCTTGTTTCTTTATAATCTGAAGTTACATATTCAGTCTTTATCTCAAAGAGTACAATACTGCAAGTGGAGTCAAATATCTGGATTTCAGATCAAGAGTGTTTATTAATATGAATACAATATTTACATCAACAATGCAACAGTACATCCGGGGCAAATTGCGAAATTTTACAGCAGACTATGCAGAATATAAATTACGTATTTTCAGCGTAGTATACCTATACTAAAAATTTAGTTGTAAGTTGACATTTCTGAAAAAGCAGCAGATCTACGCTGAATTGATGGTAAACAATATAATTCTTGATTACAACACTCTATAACTCTCGATAGTCATATAATACACTATTAAGGTCTGAAAATGGGTCCCGTCACCAATACAATTTCCAAGAATATTACAAAATTGTGGATTGAACACGGATACTTTGCGCAATATGTAATTTGTCGATGAAAATCTCATAAACAATCTGTCAAATAAGATTATACATCATCTAATTATGAGCCATATAACTATTCTGAAGATTTTTAGTAAAATTAAAGTAAAGGGATGGACAAAAGACATCCCTTTTACGTTCTCCATTTTCCTGATCACAAGATCGCTAGCAAAGTTTAACATCTGAAATATCTCGATGTGTGAATGCATCGTAGACATTTTTCCAAAACATACGTCGGTCATGCAATGTTAAAGTGTATACACACACACATATATATATATATATATATATATATATATATATATATATATATATATATATATATATATAGAAATCCAGGTAGGCTAAACATCCACAGGGTAGAAATCAAAAGGGAATCAAACCGGGCTTATAAAAGAGTGCTCAATAAAAAATATAGAGCTGTATTGTGAATGCTTTTATTAAAACATGTACAAGGTCTGCTACACTGGCATGGCGATGTTATTGATCTACAGCTCTCAAGAGCTGAGGTCTCATAAGGCAGATACATTTTATGATCCAACCTGGTCGTTGAATTCCAGGTAGAAACTTTCTTCTTGAAATTCAACGACCAGGTTGGATCATAAAAAAAATGATCTGCCTAATGAGACTTAAGCTCTTGAGAGCTGTAGATCGATAAGATCGACAAGCCAGTGTAGCAGACCTTGTACATGTTTGAATAAAAGCATTCACTATATATATATACATATATGCATGTATATATATATATATATAGAAACATTCAAACACACATACATATATGTATATCAATGCACACACACACACCCACACACATATATATATATATATATATATATATATATATATAGAGAGAGAGAGAGAGAGAGAGAGAGAGAGAGAGAGATATACATGCGTAAACACCTATAAGCATATATGGAATTACATACATAGATACGTATACATATATATATATATATATATATATTCATACCCGCACAAACACACCCACACCCACACACACACACACATATATATATACATATATATATATATATATGTGTGTGTGTGTGTGTGTGTGTGTGTGTGTGTGGGTGTATGTCTGTTTATGCGTGTATTATCGTTAGTGTTTCCATGCATCCGTTTAAATGCCTTTTAAGTCCATATAAAATAATGAAATAAAATCAAGCAAATGACCAGTCTTCACTCCGTGCATTACACTCTGTTTATAAAATACGCATTTGAAGGTTCTGTTATATATTTATTTTATCATATTTTGACAAAATATTCTAATTAACAAATAACTACTTAAATCGTATTTTCTTCAAACATTTCAAGAAAATACTTTTTTTTGTTTCTAGTGTCTTGTGAAATTTAAATTTCAAGTTTTTGATCAAGTCATCTGGGTTGTTTTAATTAACAATCAACATAGGGAGTGTAAATCGAATCTGGTCGCTACGATTATTTCTTAGTATATATTTTTTAAACTTTCATTTAAAAATATTCTCTCAATTATTGTTACACCACATTTGTTATGCCCAATTATATAACGAGAATTCATTATTTTGTATGATATAAAAATGTATGATATAACTGTGATAGTTTTCATGTATTAGATACTTAGGGAAAACAATACATAGACATGAGTGCACTATGTATTAATTAAATACATAAAATAGAATGAACGAAAGAAAAATAAAGTAAATGCCAGCAAGGGAGGGGATATAATATAAACACATCAAGATGATTAAGGATTAGGTTAAATGAAGCAAACACCAAATGGGAAATTATATAAAAGGGAGGGGTAGACATGATTTGTGGCGAATGAAAGAATCATATATTATTATTAAGATAGAATAAATAAAGTAGAATAAAATATAGAAAAAGAAATAGAAAACTCGACATACTCATTAAAAACGAAGGTCGACGAGGGAAATGAAGCAGAACGGTAAAGCGAAATAAGGTAAATGATTATGACAGATATAAATAGATGACGAGAGATAAGGAGAGCGATGAGTAAAAGATATGTGAGAGAAATGCTTAGAAAAAGAAATAATGAAATGATGAGACAGACTACGGGAGACAGGGAGAGGATAAGAGAGTTGTGAAATCGTGTCAGGAATTTCGAGATAACAAAAAAGGTCAAGCAAGAATAAAAGGGTCACTCGAGTGAAATTAATTAAGAACACTGAACAAAAGATTTCATTAACACAACTGCTATCAATCTTAATTTGCGAAGTAGAAGAGCCAAATAGTCATTAATCTTATATAAACACACTCACACACATACATACGTACATACATACACCCACGCACCCACGCGCACACACCTACACCCCCCCCCCACACACACATATATATATATATATATATATATATATATATATATATATATGTATATATAGTTGTTTTTTTCTACAAGAAAACACACACCGGACCAAACACAAACACACACGCGCAGCGCGCGCACACACACACACCAAGAAAAACGTAAATAGAACATTAGGAGCTGACGGTGGTTAAGTGGATAACGACACGGACTGAAGACCTGGGTATATCAAGTTCGAATCCAGTCGGTTCCATAGTACAACTTTCACTTAGGGAGGTTGGCAACCTTCTCGTTGTCTTTCCCGTAAGTACCCAATGTTTTTCCAGAAAGATGTATAACTAGGAAAACATCAAGTAAACTAATGCCAACGCCAGCATCATGTTATTCACACGAAAGAAGAAGTGTGTGTCTAAATGCTGGTATGTGTGTGTGTGTGTATATATATATATATATATATATTAGGGTAGGTCGATTTTACACTTTTTTTTAAATATTAAAAAAAGGCACGTACCGAAAGTTGTATATAGACCTATTAAATACTCATGCAGAAAATTAGATCAAAAACTTCAGCGGTTTTTTGAGCGTTTGGTATCAAAGATCGTAGACAAGAATATACTGAAAATTCCTCGTTTTTGCAAGATTTGCTTGAATATTGGTGTGAAAACCAAATAATTTTAGCATTTAATATCAGGGAATGTCCTTTTATTTGATAAAAATGATATGAATTAAAGAAATCTTCAAATTGAAAATTTGCCCCCCCCCTCATTTTCAGTGTCTGCTTTTGTAAACTACCTTTTAACGTTATGAATTAATCAGTAATATTTGAATACCTAAAAAAATGATTTTTTTCTGTTATAAGTGAAAATATAACAAGCAAAGAAATAAGGAAAAATCTAACACTATTTTAATGGAGCTTAATATAGAGAGTCAAATTGCTCCATATAAGACCCCTTAGACAAAAATGCTGGTCTCAATTTCTGACTCAAAACTTTGGCTGTAATGTGTTGATGCCTTGCTTCAAAACCATATACAGTTTGTGAAGCTTCTGTAATTAACTTAACTGCCCGTTCCACGCCCTGAGAATGTGAGTGCAAATCTGGCAAGTCAAGCTTGATTCCATTCATCAACGATTCTCGAAGTTCAGATTCAGTAAAATCTTCCGTCATTGGTGGTTCAAAAATGCCGCATAATTTTAAATCTATTAATTGTGTCCAATGTGTGGCATTAACATTAATAGGTGGTATTCTTTTTAATCTTTTTCTGGTTGACTCCTCACTCCTGAAAGAACAAATTAATTAATTGAATTATTAAAAAAATCCAATCTGTACTGCTTTAATAATTATGGTGAAATTAGATAAAATCTTTAAAAATCATTCTATAAATTGGAATAAATAATTGAGTCAGAGATATATGAATAAATATTACTTACCTAATGGCCAAAATTCTTTTTAAAGCTTCTTCTCTTACTTCAATCTCCTCAGATTTAACCATGGAATATAGAAAGTTTTCAGGCAGTAAACAAAATGTATTACCTTGTATATTTCTAAATGTGATATCTTGGATTTCCTGAGGCGGCTCCTTAATCCTCTGGATCATATTAAAAATGTGCACTTACTGATTGTGGAGTTTACTATTTCTTTTAATTTCAAACCAAGAAGTGGCATACACATTTACAATAAAATTTACTACATAGTGTAGTTTTGTTGTGTGCCTTTGTGGGTATGCACCACGAGTCCATAAACGCATGAGCCTGATGGCCAAAGTTAACCATCTTGCTTGGTTTAAAGGACCAATTTTCCAGTAGGCATATCTAGAGTCAACCTTACCTCTAGAAATACCTACTGTGTATTCATAAAGGAGTCTTTGGTCAGAACTAAGATCATGTATTTCATCAATTTTAAAAATTGACTCTAGAGGATTGCTAATAGTGGAAAATGATATTTGGGGTAAATCATGGCAATCATTTGAGCATAATTTCCCCAGTGGGCTACTGAATGTTGTAGGGCCCTTTGCGCAACCATCTATGTTTTTAAAAAGGGCTCTAAAAGGTAGTTCATTATGATGCAAAGAGCAACTAATTGTGTGAAGATTTTTAAAAAGTTTTTTTTCTAAAATTGCAACCATTCCACCTTCGCAACCTGTGTTGGTATTAGTGTTGTCAACAAGTATAGCCTTGATACTGTTCTCACTGTGGAATTCATGCAAAACATCCACCACTTGATCTGCATGAACAGCACCTGTTGCACCACTATTCGGAAGAACTCTATGTGTCAGATATTTACTTTCACATGGTGTTTCTTTTGTAAAAGTTAAATGGTGTTCTGGTCCCTTAGTTTTTTTCATAATTCTCTGTCTATTTTCATCCACAATTTCCTTATACATCAATGTGTCCTTATCCATTCTCCCATCAACTCCAATACATATATTTTAGGTGGGGTAAAAACTCCTGGCTGAAATAGTTTTATTTATCTACCTCCAACAAGGTAAGATGTGACACAAGGTCAGGAAAGTGGGATTAGATAACCCTGCGCTATAGAGGTGAGCACTCTGGCCATTACAAAATTGACTGGGCAGCCCCGTCGGCATTCCCCTGTAGGGGCGCCTCAGACAGTTAGCAATAAACTTACTCCTCCCCAAAGAGGAAAGGCAAAGCCTGGGAGGATGCACCTCCTAGAATTGCACAGGACGGACAAGCCCCAATAGACGGGCGTAAATCCAGACCCAAAGGCCCGGACGATACCGGTTTATTTGGTGGGGTAAAAACCCCTGGCTGAACTAGATTTTATTCATCTACCCCCAACAAGGTAAGATTGACAAAAGGTCAGGAAAGTGGGATGAGAAAGCCAGTGCTCGAGAGGTGAGCACTCTGGCCATTTAACAATTGCCTGGGCAGCTTCGTCGGCATTCCCCGGTAGGGCCGCCTCAGACAGTAAGCAATAAACTTACTCCTCCCCAAAGAGGGAAGGCAAAACCTGGGAGATGCACCTCCTAGAACTGCACAGGACGGACAAGCCCCACTAGACGGGCGTGAATCCAGACCCAAAGGCCCGGATGATACCGGTTTATTTGGTGGGGTAAAAACCCCTGGCTGAACTAGTTTTTATTTATCTAACTCCCACAAGGTAAGGTGTGACAAAAAGTCGGGAAAGTGGGATTAGATAAGCCAGCGCTCGACAATTCAATATATATGTGTGATAATTAAACAGAGAATCAACACGGGAAGTCAAATTCGCCCGATGAATTTTCAACCGGTGAATACCATAAAAAATATCCAATAAATAAAACGCCTATGTAAACAAATAATTATTTATATATAACATTAAATATCATAGTGTTTTATTCCTTTTTAATTTGAATATGTACATTTAATTTCTTAAGAAAAATAATAATAAACTTTAAAATATTTAGTATTAAGTAATGTATTACTTTTTTTTGTTAAAACCCGGGTTTAATTTAAGGCGACACATCTGCCGGTGAAATCTCGGCAGTGAGAAAAAATCTCGATTTATTTGATCTTAAAGTTGCAATGCTCAAATAAATACAAAATTTTGAAGAAAAATATTTCTTGTGGTAACTTTTGACATTATTTGGCAACTTTCTTCGAGTGCGATAATTTACAGTTTCAAAATCGACCTCCCCTAATATATATATACATATAAAATAAAATAAAATATAGTAACACGAAATTACATGATAATCGATGCAATCATTTATTTAAACGTTGTGATTTTGTCAAGCATTAAAGTGAGATGATTACATTTTTGAAAATCCACAAAAATGTACACACCTCACTTCGATGCTTGACAATACCAGAAAGTTTAAATAAATTATTGCATCGATGATTATGTAATTTCGTGTTACAATATTTTCTTATATTCTTGCTCTGTTTATTACATTGAGATTTCATACCCGGAATTCATTTCATTATAACACACACTATATATATATATATATATATATTTATATATAATTATATATATATATATATATATATATATATATATATATATATATATATATATATATCTATACTTTGAATAAAAAGAAAAACAGTTTTCAATGAAGGAGTTGTGCCCCCCCCCCCTCGAGGACCATCATAATATTATCAACATTTGCTGAAATTTTTAGAATAAACATCATTTTTGTTAATTTACCTAGTGTTTAAATTTCATTAAAATCAAAGGAAAAACAGTTTTTGTCGGGGGGGGGGGGCTCTTAATATTATCAACATTTTCTGAAATTTTTGGAATATACATCATTTTAGGTCATGTACCCAAGGTTTGAATTCCATTTGGCAACAGAAAGGATACTAAACTACTCCGCTCTTCCCCCCAAATTAAAATGAAGCCACCCTTGCTAGACGGTCTCATAACAAAAGAACAACCACTACAGTAACCCTCTATCACAGGAAGATATAATACGTAGGAGGATAACACCCAGCCCCTAAAAAAAGAGTGAGATAATTCATGGGAGGACAGTCCTATTAGAACAGAACCGATACAACACTACCCTCTCTTAATTAAAAGATAACAGAATACCACATTAGACTATCTTTTTTTAATAAATGCCTCGTAATAAAAACATTATTTTGTTATAGTTGCTTGGCTTTTTTGCTAAGATCGCACTCCCCATGATAATTTAATTAATGTATTTAAATAGAATGTATCTATGAAAAAAAGTATTTCCACAATTTGGGTATATTTTAAGTAAGATGCTTCAGGGAGTAAATGTGGTATGCTGGTTACTGAGATTATTCCAGTTAAGGGTAGGAAATAAATTTGTATAACTTTGATCAAGGATCACAAACCATGTCTATCTTTCACACACTCTTGATAGCCTTCTGCTTAATTTGTTCGAAATGTAAATGTTTATATTTTGTGCAAATAAAAACATTCAAAGTGTAGTATATGTTTTAAGCGTCTCATTTACTATTTTGCTATCAGCGAAACTATTGCTTCAAATAAATATTTAATTTAAAAGCGATAAAAAAAACGGTATCGTTAACGGGAGAGAGGGGGCGTGAGCAAAGGGAATGGTAGCGAGACAGAGTCAGCATGTCAGAGAGAGAGAGATAGAGAGAGATAGAGAGAGAGAGAGAGAGAGAGAGAGAAAGAGAACAGCCAGAGACAGAGAAAGGGATAGAGAGAGAGAGACAGAGAAACGAGAGAGCGAGAGACAGAGAGAGAGAGAGAGAGAGAGAGATAGTGAAAGAGAGAACGAGAATGGGTACTTTATTTTCTTTATTTATTATATCAAAATTTTCTCGCCTTTTTTTTTAAATTAGTTTACTCGGTTATTTCTTTTATAAGTAAGATTTAAGTTGCGTATTAGTTTATTTTTGTCGTTTTTTTAGTAAGTTTCACCTCGATTAATTATTTAGGTTTTTACAGTAAGATTTACCTCGCGTGTGACAACAGTATTAAATAAATGGTCATTGATAAAAATAAATTACGATTTGCCGGGCAATACTAGATGTCCCTGCTAGTTTAAAATAATTAACTTTTCAAACAGAAAACATTAACACTTTTGTAATTTCTAAACAGATTTATTTATCTTTCGAATGTGACCTGGAGAAAAGAAAAAGAAAAAAGTAAAAAAATTTCCTTGACATTGACAATTTAGAAATATCAATTTAGTCGCTCTAAAGAAAGTAACGTTTAAGCACAAATTCTAAGTATTTATTCAGAAAAAAATACAATATTACGAAACAGAATTATTGTTATGAAATTTAAAAAAAATATTGGATGAACAAACAGTACTAAATAATAGTTGATTAATGAAATTAACTTTTAAATATGAAAATTAGTTAACTTTGCAAGCCTGCTATCACATCTACATAAACAGTATATAAAAATGGTGCGTCTATTGAATAAGTTGAATTAACTTTAAATATGTTGTTTTTACATTACTGTTTGGCACAACTTTCGCATTTATATATATATATATATATATATATATATATATATATATATATATATATGTATCACAATATGACAACATAGAGAACGGACATCTTTACCTGAGCATGTCGGGAATATTATTACAAACATCAAAAGTGGTATAAGTGTCTAGCCATACACACAACTTTATTTTGAGTAAATATCTCATTTATCATTTGCATGGACATGTAGGGATTAGGGAAAAAGTACACTTACTCTGGATTAAGTGACACAGAATATATTAAAGAAAGTATAAATATAGCATATACAGATGGTGATTGAATGTATGTCTGACTGGCAGGATCTTTGCACGTATTGGTCCATCTTGATCTAGTATACGTAGCTGCGCATTCGCTTTTCATCCTTTTTGTTCCCAGGCTGCCAACATGTACACCCTTCAGGATTCTCCTTTGTAGTTTTTTGGGGGGGATTACAACTCGCTGGCTGTACAGGAGTACATCGTCACATGAAGAAAAACTGTTTGAAATGTGTGGGTCCTTCTCGACCAAAACTAGTTTGTGGACATTCTTTTCTTTTTTCCAAGACAACTGACAAATTTAGGCGATCAGAGCGTATAGCATTATTTATTTCTGTACGACCACGATTCAAGTTTTCCATTTTTAAAATGTTGTTTCCGACAAAGAATAATTCGAATTACAATTATCAAGCGATTGCATTGCTTTATGAGTATTTTCTCAATCAGAAAGCAATGCTATGTTTACACTATAAATCTAGAGTTTTCCATTGTATTTAACATTAACAACAGTTGCTTCCTTTTAATAACTGCACTTTTAAAACTAATAATCTAGTTAAGATAACATTTTGACAAAGGTAATTTGAATGTGTATTTATATAAAAGTATATAGATATTTTATTGATGACACCATCTGCATACCAAGTTCTATTAAGTAAAGGGCTATGTATGTATATATTTCTGTGTGTGAGGGGGTGAACTCTTTAGTTAATTAACCGATCCTTATGCAATTTTAAACACAAATGTAAGGCCGAAGAATATATACTATGAGTTGTATTTAGAATAATCTTGGTTCATGCCGACGGGGGAAATCCTTAGAAGGTTTCTGTGAAATTCAAGATATTTCCGATGTTGACAACATGTTTAACTATCCGTATCAGGGATAGTTTTATTAATATTCATAAAAAAATAATTTGCTTTGCAGTACCTAAGCTAGTTATTAGTAGCCATAATATCGACACAATCTCTGAGTTGAACATTCAAATATTCCTGATTTGCTTGCAGCCATAGTTGTTAGAGATAAATTCAAAAAGGTTCACTTAATAAAGCTTTGTTATAAATGTTACTCCATGAGTATTAATTTTTATTTATACAAACATTATTGTTTGCATATGTGCATACATGTTTCGGTTGCACTCTTTGCAGAGAGTCAACCTCATCAGACCAAGGATTCAGAGTAATGAGATTAGTTTGCAGATTTTTTCAGAATAAATCCTTGTTTGGGATTGGTTATTTTCTATTTCTATTTCTTATGAATTGGTATCGGATTACCTATTTTACTTGTTAACCGTTCTTCAGCCTTTTTTACGACCTAACCATCCCTGTTTTTTTATTGTCCTCTTAGCCATGACTACTTTTCAACCCTATTTGAATTCCCAAATCCTACAAACACATTTATCTTATCTATCAGTAAAATACGCACATATAAATAGATTTAATAGGTACATAAGTACACATGAATAAACAGACATCAATATACACACACATCTAAACATGAACACACACAGATCCACTTTCAAGCAAAAAAATATATCTAAAAGCACGTACTTGCCTATGAATATACTTTTAGTATATAAAACAGTTTCAATATATAAATTAATTTTAATACTAGAAAAACATCCGCCTGTACAATACCTAAGCACCACGCCTATATACATACACGAACTCACATACACATAAATATAACATATATATATATATATATATATATATATATATATATATATATACGTATACAAATACACACATGTACATACACCCATGTACATACATACACACATGTATACATCCACAACGCGAATATAGATATACATGCACACATACACACACACACATATATATATATATATACATATATATATATATATATATATATATATATATATACATACAATACCAATGTATACACACACCTAGACCCCACACACCAATATATATATATATATATATATATATATATATATATATATATATATATATATATATATATATCATATACAAGCAAGTACATCGAATATATCACCCCGATTATCTATTATATAAATCCCAGTTGTATGTATGTATGTATGTATGTATGTATGTAAAGCTTCTCCTCCGAGCGTACCCAACAAACGGTCACACGGGTGGCATCATTCCGGCCAGCCCAGGGGCGTGTAATATCTCAGAACCGGAAAAAAAATTGACTCTTCCGGGGTCGATTGAGCACTTTTCTCCAATGGGGGAGTGGCTTTTAACTCCATTTTTCAACGTTGTTTAGTACTAATTTAAGAATAAATCAATGCTATCATGTATAATTTGAAAAATAATGCAAAGTCACGATCAACCAGAAATGACGTCAGAGAGTGGCGGGAAGAAATTCACTCACACTACAACCATTTTTTCCTTTCTTTCTTTTTTCCCCTCTCACTCCCATACTTTCTTTCTTAATTATTAATAGACGCTAATATTCCCCCCTCCCTTTCCTATGGCCGTTCTGTTATCATGATAGGCATTACCTCCTCCTCTCAGGCCAAATTGGGGGGAGTCGGCATTCGCCGGTGTGAGCGCCTTAGGCCAAATTTGGAAGAGGGGAGTATCGGTATTCGCCGGTGGGGAGCCTCAGGCGAAATTTTGGGGAGGGGGAGTGTCGGCATTCGCCGGTGTTAGCGCCTCAGGCGAAATTTGGGGGAGGGGGAGTGTTGGCATTCGCCGGTGTGAGCGCCTCAGGCGAAATTTGGAATAGGGGGGAGTATCGGTATTCGCTAGTGGGGCGCCTCAGGCGAAATTTGGGGGAGGGGGAGTATCGGCATTCGCCGGTGTAAGCGCCTCAGGCGAAATTTGGGGGAGTATCGGTATTCGCCGGTGTGGCCCCTCAGGCCAAATCGGGGGGGGGGACTGTCAGCATTCGCCGGTATGGGCGCCTCAGGCCGAATTTGGGGGAGGGGGAGTGTCGGCATTCGGCAGTTGGGCGTCTCAGGCCAAGTCGGGGGGGGGGGGGATGTTGACACTCGCCGGTATGAGCGCCCCCGGCCAAATTTGGGGGAGGGAGGGTGTCGGCATTCGCCGGTGGGCCGCTTCAGGCCAAATTTGGGGGATGGGAGAGTATCAGTATTCGCCGGTGCGGAGCCTCAGGCCAAACCGGGGGGGGGGGGGGGGTGTCGGCATTCGCCGGTATGAGCGCCCCAGGCAAACTTTGGGGGAGAAGGGAGTGTTGGCATTCGCGGTGTGAGCGTCTCAGGCGAAATTTGCGGGAGTATCGGTATTCGCCGGTGGGGCGCCTGATACCAAATTTGGGGTAGAGGGAGTGTCGGTATTCGCCGGTATGAGTGCCTCAGGCCAAATTTGGGGGAGGGGGGAGTGTCGGCATTCGGCGCCTCAGGCCAAGTCGGGAGGGGGGGATGTTTACATTCGCCGGTGTGAGCGCCTGAGGCGAAATTTGGGGGAGTATCGGTATTCGCCGGTGGGGCGCCTCAGGCCAAATCGGGGGGGGGGGGGAAATGTCGGCATTCGCCGGTATGAGCGCCTCAGGCGAAATTTGGGGGAGGAGTATCGGTATTCGGCGGTAGGGCGCCTCAAGCCAAATTTGGGGAGGGGGTGTGTGCATACGCCGGTGGGGCCTTAAGCCACATTTAGGGGGAAGGGAGTATCGGCATTCGACGGTGCCGCAGGCGAAATTTGGGGACGGGGGTAAGTATGAGTATTCGTCGGTAAGACAGATCCCGACCTTGGCCGTGTATCAGCCCGTACTTTAGGGGAGAGGAAGTGCGCCAAAGGAAAAGTGATTAAAAAATAAAATGATAATCTGATTTTTGATTCGACAGTGTAAGATCGACACCTATCAGATAGGACTAGATAATACAGTTAATCTCAAGGCAAAAAATGCCGAGAAGAGATACTACACTTTGATCTTAGCCAAAATGCCAACAGTTATTTAGGCAGGTTTTATTTACTCCTCCCCAGGAGTTAGGTACAAAGCCAGTTTTATCTTACTCTCACAAGTAAGATGTGACCCAAGATCGGGTCGAGAAAGTGGGGTTTGAAAAGCCGGCGCTCGAGAGGTGAGCACTCTGGCCATTTAAAAATTGGCTGGGCAGCCCCGTCGGCATTCCCCGGTAGGGGCGCCTCAGCCAGTAAGCAATAAACTTACTAACTCCTCCCCAAAGAGGGGAGGCAAAGCCTGGGAAGGTGGACCTCCTAGAACTGCACAGGACAGGCGTGCAGTATCCATCGGAACAGATACTACACTTAGATCTTAGCCAAAAGGCCAAGGTTTTATTTACTCTTCCCCAGGAGTTAGGCACAAGGCCAGTGTTACCTTACTCCGACAAGTAAGATGTGACCCAAGATCGGGTCGGGAAAGTGGGGTTTTAAAAGCCAGCGCCCGAGAAAGTCTCTTCAATCGCAGCTACATCTTCCTTACGGGCCACGAGATCCTTTAGCACGCGAGTAGCTTTGCCTCGGGATCTCATGCACCTCACATTCCAACAAGCCAAGTTCAAATACGTGATCCCCATTAGCTACTCTCACAGAGGGGGCTAAAGTCATCGGGAGTGAGGATGCCGAAGGCCTGACCGAGACTGCCGGTCAGCAGTTCGGACGAAATCCGTCCGTCTCGTGCCAAACCTCCCACGTCCAAGGGGAAGGTTAGTTTCAGTGCCCGAAAGAAAGAGGGGTGAACGTAAACAGGGACCCTCCCAGGACATCGAAACGATAATTTTTTAAGGGAAGGGTGCTCCTCGTCAATCAGTTTAAAGCCCGGGCATGCTGTCTTTCCTTCCTCAACCATCCTCCAGAGAGCATTTTTTCTGCTCCCCTTGTTCTCTCTAAGGAAGGTGGTTATCATGGGAGCCTCCCGGACCTTCTGGGGGCTCTCAACTAGCTTTCCTTTCACATGGGTTAAAGCCCGCATTTGCTTTAGGTACTGCCTTTGCCTCCCGCTTAGGTCTGGTCTAACCTGGGAGGCGTCGGTCAAACAAATCCTCTCCCCCGGCAGGAAGGGAGACCTCTTTGTTCTTCCCAACCTTACAGCTGGTGGAAGAGGGGGCGTTTGTGTTGGAGCGGACTCTTTGGTCCCTGCTGTTTCCGCAACGGTCGTTACGGGTGTTTTTGGAGAGAAGAGCGGAGTCCTGTACAACCGGGGGTGTTTGTGCCTGGATAGTCGGAGCAGTTTCACAGTCTTCGGCTTCCTTGATTTTTCTGGCCTCAGAGTCTTTTTCCTTAGGATCTACCGGCCCCTCCACTGCCATGTTCTCTTCGGTAGCCGTTGACTCCTCCTCTGACTCCGATGACTGTTGGAGCTTTCTTTTCACCGACTGGGAGGGAACCTGGGCTGGAGCTGCCACTGGTAGGTTGGGGTTAGAGAGAGTTTACTTTCCTTTCTTGGAGGCCACAGTGCTCCCTTCTCCTTCTCCCTCCTTGGGCTTCTCCGCCGCTACTGTTGTTGCTGACACTGGAGCTGGAGCTTTGGCTGGGACGGGTGCCGGGGTCTTTGAGATGTTTCTCTTGGGCAGTCATTGGACATATGCCCCGGCGTCTGGCAATGCCAACAATGTGGCCTCCGTCCCCCCACTATTATGGACATCGTCCAGCTCTCACACTTGAGTTGAGCAGGAATCTTCTTGAATCCCGCACTCTCAAACCTCATGCGAAATTTAAATTCCCCCGTTTCGATGTTGCGGGGGCCACGGACCGGAATAGCCTCTTCGACATCTCCATACTGTGACATTATTGCGCCTAAGTGATCAGCGCTGACACAGCATGAAACGCCGAGAATGGTGACATTCGCCCTCCTCTTTTCAAGGTATTCCGGCTTGAATTGCAGGTCTCTCCAGCAAAAGTCGCCTTTTGCTACCTTGTCCGCCTCCTGCTGGGTTGGGAGCAGGATGTCCAACATCGCATAAGACCTCTTCATGATGTAGGTCGCCAGTATTTTCAGGTCCACCAGCATCCGGAACATTTTGTCCCTGGTGACTCAAGTGAGTCCCTTGAGTTTCGCATCTGTTGTCACCAGGGAGACTATTCTCTTCTTCAGGTTCTCCAGAGTACCCGGGACAAGTCGAATAGTACTGCCCTCCGTGTACTCCTTGTACTTTCCCCTGAAAAGTTCCCTATAATCTTCCGGGGTCTTTTTTGACAGGGGACCCCATGTAGTGGTCTCCGGCATCGTTTTGGCTGGGAGCTTTGTGGTGGACGTCCTGCTCCGGACTTTTTGTACTCCCTCCTCCTCTTCTTCCTGCTCAGGCTCTCCCCCTCCGACTCCGCCGATGAAGAACCCCCTGTGGAGCATCCCAAAACAATTTTGGGTTGTACCGCCCCTGTGCCACTCCCAAATCGAGAGATTGGGATTTTCTTAGCAAAGGGGCTGGGTTTTTTCTTTTTGCAAAGAGTTGACCCTTCTCAAAAGGAGTGTTGTCGAGACCGGCAAAAAACTGCCTACGAGAAACGGTCACTCCTGGGATTTCCTTGAAATCCCCCCAAAATAACTCTGGGCCGCCATCAGAGACGGAACCTGAAACTGGGTCGTCACTAGGCGTGATTTCCCCCGACCGGACTGGAGTGTCGCACGGCACGACACTTCCCAACAAAGATCCAGATGTGCCCTGCGGGGCAACACCTCCTGGGGAGCACTCGAGCGTGTCTCTCTCCACCGACCGGACTGGAGTGTCGCTCGGCGCGACAACCCCCGAACTCGCAACTGGGGCGCACACGTCCGTGCAGCCTACTAGCACAGGGGTGCCCTTCGGGGCCACACCCCTCTCGCTGTCCTTAGCCTCCATCGAAATCTTGGTCTGTCTGCTGCCCACAACCCGCCGATTCGGAATAAGGGAGACCGTCGCCTAATATGGACGTGAGTCTTCCCTGAACCTGCCGGCTGCTTAAGTTGGGACAAGCAGTCAGACTCTGCAAAAAGAATTAATTAAAATTATTTGCCAAAAAAGCGGCTACAGGAAAGATGGCTCCCCAAAAAAGGGGAGCCGAAGAGACAAAGCTCTACCAACGGGGAGCTGCCTCTCCAACGGGGGAGGAATTAGTTAGGAAGAAAGAACATAGAAAAAAGAGAAACAAGTGAAAAACTAGCTCTACCAACGGGGAGCTGCCTCCCCAACGGGGGAGGAATTAGATAGGAAGAAAGAACATAGAAAAAAAAAGAGAAAACATCCCCAAAAGAGGTAGGAAAAAAGTGAAATACTCTCTAAGAGGTAGAGAAGAGAAAAGTGACAAAAGCCCCCAAAGGGGGCTTGGTCAAAAAACGCTTTAAGCCTAGCCAAAAGGCCCGGTAGCGGGGACGCCTGGTCTTTGAGAAGACGAAAATGTCGCAACTGAGAACAGATACTACACTTTGATCTTAGCCAAAAGGCATACAGTTATTTAGGCAGGTTTTATTTACTCCTCCCCAGGAGTTAGGCACAAGGCCAGTTTTATCTTACTCCCACAAGTAAGATGTGACCCAAGATCGGGTCGAGAAAGTGGGGTTTGAAAAGCCAGCGCTCGAGAGGTGAGCACTCTGGTTATTTAGGCAGGTGAATTCCCTCGGACAATCTTCATCTTTACTACAGATGAAGATTTTACAAACCTTGGGAATTCACCAGACCTTAGGCATAGCGCCTGTTATGTAGGGGTCGGGGGTCGGTGATAAGTGAGACAAGCTGTTAACATTTTTTATTTTCAAAAAATACAACAAAACAGTAAAGTAAACTTTTGCTTAATCTTAACCAGATTCATGCACCAAAATACCGCATTCACTCTGTGGATGGATCACTACTTAAAATATCCCCAAAAGTCATCCTTGTAAATAATAATTGTCGTGGGAGTGGGATAAAATATTTAAATACACCATAAAATAAAGAACCAAATAAAAAGATAAAAAGGGGGGTTAGTATGGCCTGTCTTTCTCTAATTGCTAAGTTTTGGACCACCCGCTGGTTTCCGGTTCAAGACCGAAAACAAGCGGGTCGGTCCCTAAATGGGAGTGGGAACTTAAAAGAGGGGTATTCAAAAATAAATTCATCGGGAATGGGATCAAGGGTGGATGGCGGATTCCAAGATAGTAATGCCAAAGGCTCCAAAAGACCAGGGACAAAGTAAAACAGTGGAAGTGGGAATCTTTGGAAGTTCTCTAGTGCCGGCAAAAAATAAAATAGGGACAGGATATCTCTCATTCCTACTAGTAAGGAGTTGCTCTTTTAGTTAAAAAAGTCTACAGGGGTGGGTTCCGTAGAACCCAGTGCCGCGTGTGCCATAACTATGGAGGGAACACAAACTCAAACTTGGCGCCTCGTCGGATGCACAAACTAGTGTCATGCACCCATCTCCTATTGAAATCCATGCGATGTAATCGTTTCCAATCGAATCTGATTTTCACTTTAAGTTGATGTTTAAAATAAACTACCAGATCACGATCGAAACAGATCCCACCCCATAAACCTCATCAATACGTGTAACCCACGTCACTAGTCTCGCTACGGCTAGGATAGCCAGAAACACCATTCGTTTCTCCCCAGTCCACTGCGCTGCTGCGTTGTTGATGACAGATGCGACATCCAGGACCATCGGCTGTTCGGCGTCGATGCGAGCCGTCACCTCCCTGGCATATATCCCCAGAGACGTCGAAGTTTGCTGCAGGTGAAGAATGCGTGCTCGGCCGTTTCTTCTTCGTCGTCTTCACAGCGCGGGCATAAGCCATCTCTGCGTAATCTGCCATAGAGGGGCATTGCGTTCCGAACCAGTCGCCAGGTCAGAGAATACTCAGAATTGTTGAAATAACTCTGGCCCGGCGCCCAACTCCACTGGGAGCGGGCCTCCTCCCTCGACAATCCAAGCCGCTCCTCAAGTGGGTCCGAATCGGTATCATCCACTAGATCCCGATATAGTCTCTTTCTTAGACCGGGCAAGGTTACTGGACCCTGGCAACGCTCTAAGCGCGGCCCGGCATTCGGTGAAGAACAAGGGCTCCCCTCTCGGCTTACGTCGACCTTTGACCGAGAGGTCGGGTATGAGGTTGGGAAAATAGGTCAAAAAGCTAACAAAGCGTAAGAAATACAAAATATTTATGTGATTTACTGGAGTATTTATAACAAATCTACGACAGTGCAGCGGTCTATCCACTAGATTGTTCAAATTACATTAATAAATTCACAAGTAATATTAACTATTATTTTCTTTGAACAAACATTGTAAAATACTATTTAACAAATTTTTACATGAGTTTTGATGATAAACAAAAAATGTTAGACTCCCTAGGCCGTTTTTCTCTAATTCAACATAGCTTTTATACGCCATTTTTTTAACCGAAAATGACATTAATGTAGTATCTGTTTAGTATTAGTGTAGTATCTGTTTTGATTTGCCATGAATACTGCACCCCATAGACTGGTATCGTCTTGGCCTTCGGGGCTTCATTCCGCCGGTATATGAGTTTGTCCTGTGCAGTTCTAGGAATTCCTCACTCCCAGGCATTTCCTCCCCTCTTTGGGGAGGAGTAAGTTTATTGCTTATTGTCTGAGGCGCCCCTACTGGGGAATCCCGACGGGGCTGCCCAGACAATTTTTAATGGCCAGAGTGCTGACCTTCTCGGTCGCTGGTTTTTCAAGTCCCACTTGAATTTATTTGTTAGAGAATAGCTAAGGAAGAGCGATAACTCACGTTTAAAAACACATTTAGGTTTTTAAAACAAGGTTAGAGAATATACATAACATATAAAAGTGTATTCTTATGTAAAATTCACAGAGTAAGATGATGAGAGTATTCCCGAATCTATAAACCCACACATTAAGGGTCCATGCGGCATATTTCATCAGGGAGGGGGCGGCTTTTAGTTATTTTTCATTATATTTTATAGTTATTTGAAATTGCTGAGTCATATTGTAATTTAATTACGTAATACCTCAAGTTCATAAAACAATTCATCATTTATAATGAAATTTATTTGTTAGAAGATAGCTAAGGAAGAGCGATAACTCACGTTTAAAAACACATTTAGGTTTTTAAAACAAGGTTAGAGAATATACATAACATATAAAAGTGTATTCTTATGTAAAATTCACAGAGTAAGATGATGAGAGTATTCCCGAATCTATAAAACCACCCCTTATGGGTCCATGGGACATATTTCATCGGGGGGGGGGGGGGGCTTTACAGTTATTTTTCATTATATTTTATAGTAATTTGAAATTGCTGAATCTTATTGTAATTTAATTACGTAATACCTCAAGTTCATGAAACAATTCATCATTTTTAGAAAATTTATTTGTTAGAGGATAGCTAAGGAAGAATGATAACTAACGTTTAACAACACAATTTGGGTTTCTACAGAATATGGGCAATGGTTGCTTCTCCAGTATAGGGACCAGATGTGCTTCTACAATATAGGACCCAGCACCGAGGGTGCTTCTACAATATAGGACCATGAAGCTTATGTAGAATAGGGACCATGGGTGTTTCTGCAGTATAGGGGCCAGGGGCGCTTCTACAGTATAGGACCCAGCACCGGGGGTGATTTTACAATATACGACCCGGAGGCTTCTGCAGTATGGTTCTTAGATATGACCAAGGCACTTCGGAATTTTTTTTTTCTTTCTTTAACTGAAAATATTTCTATGTATGGGGAAGGGTAAAACAAAATTGGGGGGAAGGATTTTTTTTTTCATAAAAAATATTCATATGTATGGGTTAGGATGAATAAAAAAATTTTAGGGGGGCGTCAAATTTTTTTTTTCCTTTTTCTTTTTTAAACTAAAAATATATGTATGGGGAGAGTAAAAAAAAATTGAGGGGGAGGGGGTCAAAATGTTTTTTTTTCTTTTTCATTTAAAATATTTACATGTATGGGGAGAATGAAAAATATTTTTTCTCGGGCGGGGGGTAACATTTTTATTTTTATTTATTTGAACTAAAAATATTTCTATGTATGGTTGGGAGGGGTCAACAATTTTTCTTTTTTTTCTGTAAAATTAAAAATATTCTAACTATGGGGAAGGATGAAAAAAAATTTCTTTTTTTTTCTTTTCTTAACTGAAAATATTTATATTTATGATAGTGACAATACAGGAATGAACACTATTTTGTTTTTCTGACACGACAGGGACTTCTAATGAGTTCTTAGGTATGCGAACTGGGCTGGAGATAGGTACATATACAGTATGCGTACCCTTGCAGAGTTAGGTAAGTATATAGTATGCGCACGAGGGCGGCGATAGGTACTAATATAGTATGCGCACCGGACCGGCGATATGGTATATATATATATATAGTATGTGCACTTGGGTTGCAATAAGTACGTATATAGTAGTGCACAGCAGTGGGGATAGGTACATATTTAGCATTCACACCGGGGTGGCGATAGGTATGTATTTAGCATTCGCACCGGGTCGGCTATATGTACATATTTAGTATTTGCACTGGGGCAGCAATAGGCACATATGTAGTATGCAAACCAGGTCGGCAATAGGTACATATATAGCATGTGCACATGGGCGGCGGTAAGTACGTATATAGCATCGGGGCGGTAGTAGGTATGTATTTAGCATGCGCTCCACGGCGGCGATCGGTACGTATATAGAACACACACCGGGGCGGCGATAGGTACATATATAGAACGGGCACCGAGGCGGCGAAAGGTACGTATTTAGCATTCACACCGAGGCAGCGATTGGTACTTATATAGTATCTGCACCGGGGTTGCGATAGGTATGTATATATTATGTGCACTGGGGCGGCGATAGGTACGTATATTGTATGCGCACCGGGGTGGCGATAGATTCGTATATAGTATGAACACCGGGGCGGAGATAAGTACCTATATAGGAGGCGCAGACAGAGGTGGTACTTTTTATATAAATATGTCATACTATTGCCCTGGGAAACGTAGGATAAAATAGTGGGGAAGAAACAGCTTTCGCAAAAGACAAAATTAGAAAGTAGCGGTGAAATGGGGCGACCAGGGAAGAGAAAAGTAGAAAGATAAACATACAGCTATAGAGAGATGGAGAGAAATAGAAGTTTCAATATAAAGATTTTACACACGATTTTCTTCAATTAAATGTTTTTATCACCCCGAGAAACGCTAGTCCCAATATAAAGACTAAACACAAATATATACGCGTATATCCATAGCTGGATACACATAACATACATGCACAATGCATAGAAACATATACACATACATACATACACACATATAAACGTATATACAGCAAACATATATGCAAATGAATAATTATGCCTATTACCTACCTATACGTACATAAGGAATGAATATAGAATGCAAATAAAATATGAATATAAAAATAAAATTAAAATTATTCATCAGTTTAAATATACTTGGCCAAATAAGATATCAGTACGGTATCAATACCCAAACATACATATATATTTCGATCAGATCACGCATGTATACATATATACACATACACATATATCTCCTACATAAACCATACAATTATATATCTATACACCCTCACAGATACGCGTACACCTTCCTACCCATATATCATAAAAATACATGAAATTACATAAAATCATAATATATGCCTTTAGCTACATTGCACACACATATGTGAGTTTACACAAATATAAGCGTGCATGTACACCAAACATGACCACATGTACACAAGCATCCATAATCCAGTAATTAAAACCATTTATTATTGATCCAATCTATCTCAGCTCAAATTACTTACATTTAAAGATAAATACCCTAAGGATAAGTAGGCCAACAAAATATAGCGCATGTAATTACATTAGGTAATTCTATAAATACATAAACACATATATACGTGGTAACCATGCCTATGCACTGTAAACCATATTATAGGTTAATGTGTAGTAGTTTTTGGATGATGTATGTTCATAATTATAAAGGCATTCGCAGTTTAAATTAAATAATGATAAAAATAGAATTGAATTAAATGAAATAATCAGTAAAAAATAAAATTAAAGTAACAATAATAAATAGAAATAATAAAAATAAAAAGAATAACAAATATAAAAAGAATAAACATAAAAAATAAAAAATGATAAAAGATAATAAAAATTAATAATAATAAATAAAAATTAAAAATAAAAAAATAAAAAAATAAAAAATAAAAAATAAAAAATAAAAATAAAAAATAAAAAATAAAAAAAGAAAAAAAGAAAAGAAACGAAAAATATTAATATATAAATAAAAATAAAAATAAAAATGAATAGAGTTGCTAGCATTTGTAGTTGTATTTTTATATTTTATATCGGCATTTACGTACCCGCTATTCTTTAAGGCAGTGTTGTAAATATGTTTATAGTTGTTAAACGTTGTTTCGTCTGATGAGTTATTGCTAATTCTACTTTCTATTGACTTGGGTATGTGTTTAATTATTGAAGGAGGGTGGTTTGAATGTGGATGTACGCATATGGGGCTGGAATTTTCTTTCATGAAGGTTTTATATTTGTTTTCAGTTAGGTAAAACGTAACATCTAGGAAGTTAACTTGTTTGACATTACCGGTTATTTCCACCTTAAGCCCTAGTTTATTCATTTCTTTATGGATTATCTTTCTTTAGAATCAGAGGCAGGAAAATAATCTTGTTTACACACCCATTCGATATGATGTTGAAACAAAAATTGGTAACAAATTTCTACAACTTATAAACAAACACTTCCCACCTCGTAACACACTCCATAAGCTATTTAATAAGAATACATTAAAACTAAGTTATTGCTGTACAGACAGCACAGAAAGGATAATTAAAAAAACATAACAATAAAATACTTAAAAGGAATTATACTAATAGTGATATTGAAGGTAATCCTACAACTAACAATTGTAACTGTCAAAGACAGGATGAATGTCCCTTACAAAACATTGCGTCACCGCATCGGTAATATATCGTGCGGAAATCTTCGCTCTTGAAAATCCAGGCGATAGTAAGTTCTATATAGGAAGCACGTCAAGAAGTTTTAAAGATAGTTATTACACACATAAATTATCCTTCAGAAATAAGAAATATAGTAACATTTCGCTGTCCCGACACTTCTGGAAATTGATAGACGAGAAAAAAAAACAATAATTAGATGGAGCATAATAAGAATGGCGAACACATGTAAATGACTCTCATCACCCTGTTTCTTATGCCTGGGTGAGAAACTTTAAATTGTTTAATTTAAAGATAGAGAAAAATTACTCAACGTCAGAAACGAACGAATTTTTACTGCAAACATTTAAAGGAGCACACGCTAAGCAGACTTTAGATTACGAATAACTACGACCACTCTACAGTTACATCATTGTTAGCATAACAGACACCCAATCTTAATTTTTAATCTTATTTTTATTTTTATTTTCTTTTATATTTTGTTGTCATTTATTTTTCATTTTTTTAAATTTATTTTAATTTTATTTTTTATTTTTTATTATTTTGTATTATCTTTAATTTATTTTTTATTTTTATTTTTATTTTTTTAATTCTTATTGTATTTTTTATTATTTTATTTATTTTTTTATTATTTTATTATTTTGTATTATCTTTAATTTATTTTTATTTTTTTATTTCTTATTTTTTATTTTTTTATTTTTGTTTTATGTTTATTTTCATTTTTATTTTTATTTATATATTAATATTTTTATTTTATTTTATTTATATATTTTGTTTTTATTTTTTATTTTTTATTTTTTAATGTTTTAATTTTTTAATTTTTTAATTTTTTTATTTATTTATTATTATTTTTTATTATTTTTTATCATTTTATCATTTTTAATTTCTAATTTTTAATTTTTATTTTTATTCTTTTTATATTTTTTATCATTTTTATTTGTATTATTTCTATTCATTAATGGTACTATAATTTTATTTTTTTCTTGATTATTTTATTTTATTTTATTTTATTTTTAATTTACATGATTATTATCATGATTTAATTTAAAATTCTGATTCCTTTATAATTTTGAACATACATCATCCAAAAACTACTACACACCAACCTATAATAAGGTTTTCAGCGCATACGCATGGTTACCACGTATATATGTGTTTATGTATTTATAGAATTAACTAATGGAATGGCATGCGCTATATTTTGTTGGCCTACTTATCCTTAGGGTATTAATCTTTAAATGTAAGTAATTTGAGCTGAGATAGATTGGATCAATAATAAATGGTTTTAATTACTGGATTATGGATGCTTGTGTACATGTGGTCATGTTTGGTGTACATGCACGCTTATATTTGTGTAAACTCACATATGTGTGTGCAATGTAGCTAAAGGCATATATTATGATTTTATGTAATTTTATGTATTTTTATGATATATTGGTAAGAACGTGTTCGCGTATCTGTGAGGGTGTATAGGTATATAATTGTATGGTTTATGTAGGTATGTATATGTGTATGTGTATACATGTAAACATGCGCTATCTGATCGAAATATATATGTATGTTTGGGTATTTATACTTTACTGATATCTTATTTGTCCAAGTATGTTTAAACTGATGAATAATTTTAATTTTATTTTTATATTTATATTTTATTTGCATTCTATATTCATTCATTGTGTACGTATATGTAGGTAATAGGCATAATTATTCATTTGCCTATATGTCTGCTGTATATACGTTTATATGTGTGTATGTGTGTATGTGTATATGTATCAATGCATTGTGCATGTATGTTAAGTGTATCCAGCTATTGGTACACGCGTATATTATTGTGTTTAGTCTTTATATTTGGATAATCGGGGTGATATATTCTATGTACGTGCTTGTATATGTTGATGTATGCTTATGTATGTGTGTATGTATGTATATATATACATATGTGTGTATATGTATGTATATAGGCGTGTGTATACATGGGTATTGTATATATATATATATATATGTGTGTGTATGTGTGTATGTATACACATACATATATGTGTGTGTATATGTATGTATATAGGCGTGTGTATACATGGGTATTGTATATATATATATATATATATATATATATATATATATATATACATATATATGGGTGTGTATATGTGTGTATGTATATCTATATATGCGTTGATGATGTATACATGTATGTATGTATGTACATGGGTGTATGTACATGTCTGTATGTGTATACGTATATATATATGTTATATTTATGTGTATGTGTGTTCGTGTATGTATATAAGTGTGTTGCTTAGGTATTTACTTGTACAGGCGGATGTTTTTCTTGTATTAAAATTAATTCATATATTGAAACTGCTTTATATACTAAAAGTATATTCATAAGCAAGTACGTGCTTTTAGATATATTTTTTGCTTGAATGTGGATCTGTGTGTATGTGTTCATGTTTAGATGTGTTTGTATATTGATGTCTGTTTATTTATGTGTACTTATTACCTTTAAATCTGTTTATATGTGTGTATTTTACTGATAGATAAGATAAATGTGTTGGTAGGATTTGGGAATTCAAATAGGGTTGGAAAGTAGCCATGGCTAAGAAGGCGATAAAAACAGGGATGGTTAGGTCGTAAAAAAGGCTGAAGAACGGTCAACAAGTAAAATAGGTAATCCGATACCAATTCATAAGAAATAGAAATAGAGAATAACCAATCCCAAACAAGGATTTATTCTGAAAAAATCTGCAAACTAATCTCATTACTCTGAATCCTTGGTCTGATGAGGTTGACTCTCTTCGAAGAGTGCAACCGAAACATGTATACACATATGAAACCAATAATGTTTGTATAAATAAAAATGTATACTTATAAACAGCTCTACTTGTTATTGAGCACTTTTTATAAACACTTGAGTTTCAACGGATTTAGATCTACAGAAACTAATACAATACATGTTCTATATATATATATATATATATATATATATATATATATATATATATATATATATATAAATTTGGTGGAGATTCATTTTTGTAGCATCTTTAGGCTATAAAAAGTAAAGAAAGAGGCAAAATGCTTTTAAAAAACCATGTTTTTTTTCTTTTATTCATAGTTATTTAAGTTTAAAATACCAAAGATACTTAAACAATGAATTTGGTAAAATTCATACCTACCAGCGCCCATACGCGATTTAAGTTCAATTTAAAATAGACATTTACACCGTTTGTCCACACAACATCGGACGTCACTTCCAAAAGACTAGGAAGGATTATTACGAAAAAAATAAGGTTAATACCTTTTATTTGTCTAAAGCTCTGTAGAAGCTTGTTATATCAAGCCAAATATTAGATATAATTATCAAGATTAAATAACAGAATTTAAATGTTTTTTTTTATTTTGATTCTTTAAGTTTAACATTCTAAAGATGCTTAAAAATAAACTTACCAAAATGTATCCTTACAAGCAACCATGCGCGATTAAAGTTCAATTTTAAAGAAACATTTACACCGTTAGTCCACACAACATCGGACGTCACTTTTAGACGACCGGGAAGGATGATCTCGCTTCCTTCATTAATCTTTATAATTGTTTCATCTCGTATATTGAGATTAAACAATTACATTTTTTAACTTACTCGGAAATCTATAAATTCTTTAAACATTAACTTCTAAAATACTATGTCCGGATAATTACATCTTGAACACGTAAATTTCAGATGACCAATCGTCTGAGCGTTAATTTCTAATTTGAACGTATTTAAACCTTTTGAATTATGTATCATTTTGTCAAAAACCCGTTTAAATACGATGACACTCCTTCTCCGAACTGTTTACTTACTGACCATAACGCTACAGTATTTGCTTATTGAAACCCCACCCCAACTCTTAACTTAAAACAGGCCAGCAAATAAAATGATAGTAATGACAGTATATTGTTGCTTACTAGCGATGATCTGTACTAAACAAGGCGCCATACCTTACTCCCAGCATCAGCCTGAGTTCCATCTACAAAACCTACTCTTCCGACTTCTCTAATTTCACACTCCTTTCCTACTTTTTACTGGCCTTATCTTCGACAAGAAAATATCTCTCATTCCTTACATCCGATCGAAGTAACTACTAACCCTTTCCACTGCCTGCCTGCAACATGTACACAATTTTAAACTCAACTCCTAAAAAATATTTTCATTCGCGGTCCACGGAAGTATTTAAAATGACCTTAATTCTCAAAATTGCATCCTAGTCAGTGCTGTTCATCTACGGTTAAACTGAACATCATTCTATTGGATTTACTACATTTTGAACATTTTTAACGCAGTCTCCACGAAACCCTTTAATCTGTAAATCTTTAAATCTTTAATCACCGGACAATTTGTCAACGGGCAATCACCAACAAGACAGACTCTACATTTGGATAACCTTTTATAAACGCACTCTTTCTTTCCATTAATTTATATTGTTTTACATTTTTTTTAAATTTTGAACTTTGGCTTTTCCCCTGCCAAATTATCCATCTATGTAATTCCTCTGATGATAACATTTTAATATTTGAAAAGGCTGGCTTCAGAATAGAATTATACACATGTTTTTATCGAGTACACATTGCATTGAACAATCAAGGATAACATTGATTTGTCACCCTTACATCTTTATCTCTCTTCCCTTAATTATCTTTATATATATAGATATATTTATTAATATTAAATAAAGTGTTACAACAACATCCGGACCAAGGTTTCAGATCCGAGAAAATCGGACCTTCATCGGCGGAGTCGTAGAGCTTAATGACCGCCAGCAATTTCAAAATATTGCCCGTTGGAAAGATGGAACACTTTCAGATTAAAAATTGTCACGTGCATGGAATATACGTGGTCAGTTATGGAAAAGTTTCAGATCAAAACAACAGCGACGCTGTACATCGAAAAAGCAAGAAATTAAATGGGAATAACGTTAACTGTTGGACAGATGGGAACCTAGCAGGTTTAAATGGTCACGTGCGTGACATTACGTAGCCCGTTATGGAAACTCCGCTGATGAAGGTCCGATTTTCTCGAATCTGGAACCTTGGTCTGGATGTTGTTGTAACACTTTATTTAATATTAGCAGGACCCGTGTCCCGGCGTTGCCCGGGGAAATATAACAGCCTGATTTTAATTTTTAAGTTAAATAAATAGATTCAGAAAATAAATCATTTCACTGGAAGTAATTTAAGTAATTAAAATAGGAGCCTACCCTTGACCATCCTACATAAAACTTCCCATGGCTGAAGCAAGGTGAAGTCAAGTTTAGACCAACCACTGTCAATGATTGTCCTTGAGACTTGTTAATTGTCATGGCAAAACATAATTTAACTGGGAACTGAAACCTTTTAAATTCTATTGCAGAATCCGACGAAATAATAGGTATTCTGGGAAGGAATGTCAGTTTGCTCCTTGCCCCACCAGTTAGTATTACAGCTTCTATCACATGAGGTTTGCTGCGTTTAACACACAGTCTTGTTCAATTACATAGCCTTGGAACATCAATATTCCGGAGTAACATAATTGGGCATCCAGCTTTCAGCTTTAATTTGTGTGTTGGCATACCAAGCAATTCTAATGAATTGAAAAATTCTGTAGGGTATTGTACAGCCTGGTCGTCATCGAGAGTAGAATCCACAGAAGTGAAAGTTTGTTCATCACCTGGAATTTCATCAAGCAGTTGTTGATTGATGACATGTACCATGTCATTTTTAGTAGCTAGAATTGCTCTCTCCGTTAGCCATTCAGAATGCACATAGTTTTCGGCTATATTTGGATAAACTTTGCTATAAAGTTCTGTGAGTGATGAAACAATTGAGCCAATACCTGGAGTAATAACAATCGTGCCATTGTTGGTTGTTGCAAGCTTGCCATCACCTATTTTTAGGAGTAGGGAGGCAAACTCACCAGCCATTGGGTCACTATTGAGATGTACAAGCATGTTTGTAAATAACGTTACAGTCTTAATATACTTCCACAAATATGACAATTTAATGCAAGCATTAAGCTCATCAGCGGGACTTCCACGTGGAACAATAGGAAGCGTTTGTCGGAAGTCACATGATAATAAAAGTGTTATGCCACCCATAACAACATCACGTTTCTTGAGATCACGCAATGTTTTATCTAGAGCCTCGAACGCTTGTTTATGTGCCATTGTACATTCATCCCCTACGAGCAAGGAAAAATTCTGTAAAACTTTAGCTGGATCAGATCCTCTTTCTATTTGACAAATTGGATCAGCATCTTTTGTTAAGGATAATGGCAACTTAAATGTTGGGTGAGCTTTCCTACCACCAGGAAGAAGAGTGGTTGCAATATGAATTTGCTCATTATTTAGTTGCGCGATACCACCTCGAACAATTGATGCTTGCTCATGAGTTTGATAACTAATTTCACGCGTCCATGCAGTAATGACCGGATGTGTATTAGATCGATTAGGTGAGGTAAGACCCAATTTTGTCAGTGTTTTACCATTCATCCTATAAGTCATAGCTTCTATATGTACTAAAGCCATATTGAAGATGTCGTCTGAAAGTGTTATATGAACTTCAGGCTGTTGATTGCGTTTCCTAAGAAGGAAATCTTCAGTAAAAGCTTCTTCTGTGCATCCCAAAGTCGTTTTGGATGATACACTGCACATGATCGCAAACAAATGTATCAAATTGTTTGCAGAATCAGATATAGATGCTTCCTGTGGTGTAGCATCCCAGTGGTTATCATCTTCAAGTAGTCCAGGTGCACTACATGAATCCCTGAATGTAGTCATAACTTAACCATTGATCGTTTTTAGGTCATTAAAACTTTGTGTACGTCTAACATTGTGTAGAAGCAGTCTCAAACGGAAGCAGTGAAATTGATTTGGATGCACGGTGCATACCCTACCAAAAACCTCTGTTTTTTTAACGCACGGATAGCCTGGAACTGGCTTACCCTGTAATCGTCGCTTGAGGACCTTAGTTTTTGTGTCCCAGGTATAATAAAGTGGAACTTCTGAGTACAAAAGTGTACATGTAAGAAAATCTGTTTGACACAATTTGAAGAAAGCTGTTAGAGTTGTTGAAGGTGGATTTGCAACTCTATCTGCTACAGTACGTTCAGTAAAGTATATCCGCTGTCCATTTTCTAGATGAACCGATAGGTGAATAACTGGGGGATGATATACATGTATGTGAACGTTAAGTATTCTCCAAATGGTTTTATTGGTTGATATGTAACGTCCCATTTCGTATCTCTTCACTTCATCATGAGCATTACTTTCAATTGTGAAGGTATCTTGATCACTACCTTTATTTACATATTTACAAATGTATTTTATTGATTTCACGCTGTTGCAATATTCAACATTGATATGTGCATCAAAAATCTTACAAACCAGTTTATTATGTGGTACAACGCATCAGTTGTCTACAGGAACTGTTATGTTGCCAGGTAGGGTATCTGTCGTCTCAATACCTCCAGCTAAAGGAGATAGTCGTCGATATTGTGGGTAGCCATTTATATCCGATTGAGTTTCACTGAAGAAGTGTCTGGAATATCTCTTAATGCAGTGTCCATCTTTGAGACAGAGTGAACATCTGTTTATGTTTCCACATGGTCCATGAATCATATGGTGCCTAATGATATCATGTAAAAGCGGATCTGCCACTGCATCCGGAATTTCCACACTGATAACTGAATCTATGTCAGAGGATCTCAATTTTGGTTGCACCTCTATTATGCTCCATCGCCATCTGAAATTGTTGGATATATACATTTTCTCTGTGAAGCATGCTTTGCAATGCAAGAACAATATCTAACTTAGTGTTTGAGAAAGAGTTATATCTAATCGCCCCATACATTTGCTCGCCAGAAGGTGAATCGTAACATAAAACGGGCAGCACTTTTCACGGCCACCATCGTCCGCCACCAGGCATTTGGCTCATGTGAGTCAATCGCAGTCATTTAAAAATAGAGAATAGTCTTTATTATTATAAATTATCATATAATAGGCAATTCCCCCCTCCCAATACATTTTTTTTTTATTTCGGTTTAGTTTTAGTTTTTTTACTTTTCGAAATAGTAGAATTAACGTTGATGGATTTTCCGCACATTCCTGAGTCTTTTGTTGATTTAAATATATTGTACAATTCGGTGTGTTATGCCCCCCCCCCTCGAATACAATATTCTTCTTTTCGGTTTATTTATATTTTGTTACTTTTCAAAACAGATCCACCACATCAACCTATCAATCCCCCACACCCCGCTGCTAGGTATTTGACTCATTTCACTCAATCGCAGTCAATTAAAAAAATAGCGAATAGTCTTCCTTATTGAAAATAATCATATAATCGTCATTTTATTTCCCCCCGACCATCCGAATTTGTAATGCTCTGCAGGTTATATTAATTATGTGTGTGTTTAAGTGGTGCTCATTTTCCATTTGTCTTTTCAGCCAACGAAAATGGAATTCCTATACAAAGATAATGGGGGTGGGGTGATTTTAATAGGGCTCTGTAGGCCTCTTTAATTAATCGCTGAGATTTCAATTCCCCCCCCCCCAACATTGGATTAAAAAAAATGTATTTAACGTTGAGGGAACTTTTCACAATGAAGCAATTGTTAGTGTAATTTATTTATTAATA
Source organism: Sepiola atlantica (assembly GCA_963556195.1). Lineage (NCBI taxonomy): Eukaryota > Metazoa > Mollusca > Cephalopoda > Sepiida > Sepiolidae > Sepiola > Sepiola atlantica. Next base: position 61,026,675 of record OY744536.1, read on the forward strand.
ATTTATAAAAGTAATAATATGTATTGTTATTGAATGAAATAAACTGTATCAAAATAGTGAACAGTTATTTTGAAAATAAAAAGTTATCATTTAAATGAATAGCCATTAAAAGAATGGGAAAAATACGTGCGAGGAAGAAGTATGGACCGTCATTCGGCTAATCTATAACCTTTCTTTTCCGAACGTATTACGTTGGGTCAAATTCTGTAGAAGTAAAGTTTTTTGTTTTTCTTTTAGTGAGTAAAAACGTAATATTTTTATCTTATTTTTTATAGTTGAAATTTTTCATTTTTGTTATTATGTAATCGGTGTCCTTTAAGTGTAATGATTAGAAAAACGTAAAGGAAAAATGTATCTATTCGGTTTGTTTATGTTTTGTTTATTTTCTCAAAGTATTAAACGGTTAGGGAACTTTTCCCAAAGAAGCAATTGTTATTGTATTTTAGTTAGTAATAATTTATAAAAATAATATTTGTTTTTTTTTTATTGTACGAATTAAAAGTTTCTCCAAATAGTCAACAGTTATTTTTGGAAATGAAAAGTTATCATTTAAATGAATAGACATTAAAAGAATGGGAAGAATCCGTGCGAAGCAACAATTAGGGGATGTCATTCGGCTATTCTGTAACCGTGTTTTTTTTCTTAACGTAATCCGTTGGTTTTTTTTCGTAAAGTATTACGGTTGGTCAAAATCTGTAGAAGTAAATTTATTTGTTTTGTTTTAGTAAGGAAAACGTAATTTTTTTTTTTTTTAGAGACGAAATGTTATATATTTGTTATTATGTAATTGGTGTCGTTTATGTAAAATAATGTGAAAAACGTAAAGAATAAATGTATGTAATCGGTTTGTTTATGTTTTGTTTATTTTCTCTAAGTATTTAACGGTTAGGGAACTTTTCCCCAAAAAGCAATTGTTATTGTATTTTATTTAGTAATAATTTATAAAAGTAATAATTGTTTTTTTATTGTAGGAGGTAAAAATTTCTCAGAATAGTGAACAGTTATTTTTTAAATGTTAAGGTATAATTTAAATGAATAGCCATTAAAAGAATGGGGAAAATCCGTGTGAAGTAAGAATTAGGGATTGTTAATCGGCTAATCTGTAACCGTTTTTTTTTCTTAACGTATTCCGTTGGTTCAACTTCTGTAGAAGTTGTTGTTTTTTAAGTAAGGAAAACGTAATGTTGTTTATGTTAGATGTATAATGTAAATAGCAGAACAGAAACGGCGTATTACCTGAAGTAGTCGTAGATCGGTAAGGGAAATCGGCATAACTCTTTAAGCGTAGTGAATTTCGCAGGCGTTTCGTAAACGGTATACGCTGTTCGAGGCTGAGAGTATAAGATTGCGTAAGCGTATTTAACGGAAGTGACGTAGGCACATGTAATGAAGGGAGCGTCTGTTATATTTTCTGTGCAACGTATGCTACTGTGTTGTAAGTTGAAGACGGACGTAACATAAATAATAAGGTGTAAAATGTGTAAAGTATCCTTTGTGTAGTTGTACCCGGTGTAGACTGGTAGCGTGGGAGGAAAACAATATTAGAGAGAAATATTCTTGCTACTTCCTGTATGGTGTCTGTTTTGGGGAGAGTGACTGATGGAGGAACGAAAGTAGTAATTTGCCCGAGGTGGCTGTAAGAGTGTAGAGTTTGCTAAGAACACGCTACAGCGAATAAGCTTGATGGTGTCGTGATTGTAGTAACCTATTGAGTTCGAGTTTATTTTCCTATTCGACGCGAAGGTACAGGGAAAAAACGTCTGTACTTTTTATATAATATTGATAAATATCATGCTCTTATTAATTATCTAGTTAATTTAACTTTTACATTAATAATTGAGCACTCTGCTGGGAAAGTCTCCCAATTAAGAAATACGGTATATATATATATATATATATATATATATATATATATATATATATATATATATATGAGAGGATTTAATGAATTAGAACATTACAATTGTTCCAAAAATTAGAAAATCAAGTCTAGTATGGCGTACGGTCGGTTCCAAAACATTCTAGAAATACTTTATTTCATTTTTTAAATTAACAAAACTACTCCAAAACGAGTCTTCACCAGCGCCTTTAGCACTACGTCTTGCAAAAATTCAACGAAACAAAAAAAAAATATATATTCCTGGAGGAAACAGATACGCCAGTGAATGATCATCAGTTAGTAAACTCTCCACGATGGAAATGCTGCGATGAGAGCTAAAAGGCAGACTTACAATCCGAAGTAACATAACATGAAACAGCTTTTATATTTCATGGTTGTAGTAGACTATGTACATCCAGAATTGCCCTCGACAAGAAGATGCTCAGAACAACATCTCAAGATGGCGCTGCCTTATAGTCGTTCCGACTGACGAATGCCAATGCAAAAAAATTCATTTGAAATATTACTCTCCATTTATTCGTAATACCATGCATTCAATCGGACACATGAACTGTTTCTTTTTATTTCTTACGATTAGGCAAGATTATAAAACACCATTCGCTTCGCTCGTTTTCCTTGGTGATTATATTTATTTTTAATACTAATACTACTAATACTACTAATTATAATACTATAATAATAATAATAATAATAATAATAATAATAATAATAATAATAATAATAATAATAATCAGTATTATTATCATCATTGTTGTTATTATTATTATTATTATTATTATTATTATTATTTAACAATAATATAACATTATAAAGGATGACGCTACCATCAGTCAGTTATAACCGAATGAGTTTTTCGGGGCGTAAGTGAATTGCTATTAGAAATGCGATGTAATAAATCATGATGAGAAAAGGGTGTGTTCCGATGAATAATGAAGAGCATTCAAGTGTTCATGAGTTTACGGGAATTTCCTCATGCGTTTAATTCTCCAGATAAAAGCGCGGGAATTTCCTTTTCTTTCCAACTTAGGAATTCATATTTCAGAATCGATAATGTTTCAGTGAAAATAATGCCTGTCATTTATTTTGAAAAGAAAATAGATTTTCGAAGATTTGATTTGAAAAGAAAATACAAATATTATTTTCAAATGTTGATGGTACAATTTTCTACGATGTTTTATGATATATGATATGTTCTTAATCAGTCAAAAGTAAGCATAATAGATTTCGAATTGTGCTGCCAATAAGGTAGTCCCCTTTACAGGGTTAGTAATATTCTTACATCTGTTTATATAGCAACCATTCTCTTGTGCGTAGAGTATTCTTGTCATATCTTGGCTGGTGCACACTACATTAAGATCTCCATCTTTGACATGGTACAAGAAAGTGTGTCTTACCGTTGAGATGCCGGAATATTTTCTACTTTGAATGCTTCTCTCTCTGGGCCTTTAACATCTGGAATTCTGTCCCTGCTTCCTGTTTTCATAACCGTACACACATAAGGATTTTTAAACGTAATGTGAAAAATACATTTACCTGTACAGCTCACTATCAAATATGTCCCTCCAAAAAGTTGACTTCTATTTCCAGTGAATAAAATCTAAAAACTAAAAATTACTCTTACTGATAAAAACGTTGAGAGTTTTTTTCAGGGGGAGGGGTGCACTTAAATTGAGAGTTGTGCAGCGAGATGTCTGTTTTCATTAGTTTTAAATTACTGTATGGCAGTACCGTTAGAAAAAAAGGAGAAGGGAGGAAGTTCCAAAGTCCAGCAGGACGAGGAAAGAAGCTTTTGGAGTAGCAAGCTTTTCGGCATCTGTAGTCCTCCACAGTGGATGGATGGGATTTGGCAGATTGTCGTGTTTGTCTAGTAAATTTGCGTCGTGGAGGCACCAGGGCAGCAAGTTCATCAGAGCACAGTCCATTGAAGTACTTGTAAAACAAGCACAAGGAAGCAACATTTAGGCGGTGGGATAGGGGTTTAAGCTTGGTGGGTAGTGAAGATTCTATTAAGTTGGCGACTCTTTTTGGGGCCTTGTCAAAGAGGGAGAGACTAGTGGATGATGCACCAGCCCATATGTGACAACAATTCTCCATGGATGGGCGGATGGTGGCTTTGTAGAGATATAGGATAATGTCAGGTGTGAGTAGCTTACTTTGCAATGTCTTCAATGTATTTGTTCCAATTCATGTTATCTGTGGAAGTTAGGTCGAGGAGTCTGAATGATGAACTCTCAGGTAGGGTGTTATTGGCCATGACAATCGGTGGGTGAAGAGGTGTCTTTTAGTTATTGAAGGAATAGCTTTGTCTTTGCGACATTAAAAGTTACCGTCCATTTTGTATCCCAATCCACTACAGAATGGAGATCATTTTCTAAGGATTCAGCCATTGCCTCAGATATGTGCGCGTCGGTTTTGCCCACATGACGAGAGTAGAGCGTGGTGTCGTCAGCAAACATTCCTCTGTCTCAATTACATAAGATAGGTCATTTATGAAAATCAAGAACAGTAGAGGTCCTAGGATGGATCCTTGGGGTACACCAGCATTTAATGGCATGTTGCTTAGAAAAACGACCACCGATGACACGCTGCATCTTTCTTTTTGTTAGGAAGGATTTAATTATATTAAATTGTTGCCCGGTAATACCATATGAGTGTAGTTTTAGGAGAAGCCCTTCATGGCATACTTTGTCAAATGCCTTGGATAATCAAGCACTACCGCCCTAGCTTCACCTGCCTTGTCGAGTGCACGATATATGCCTTCAAGCGATGACAGTTAGGATATCTGCGGTTGATCGTGTATGTCTAAATCCATATTGATGATCAGAAAGAAGTTTAGAATAAGCTAGGTGCCGGACTATAGCAAGATTGATTAATGATTTAAAGATTTTAGCAAAGATCTGGAGTAGACTGATGTGACGGTAGTTTAAAGGATCGGTTCTATCTCGAGAATTCCTGAATACTGGTACTACAGAGGCAGTTTTCCAACTATGTGGGAAAAATATTCAGCAAGGCATGTGTTGTATAGTTCGGAGATGCCAGGGGCCAGCTGAGCAGAGCATTTATTTATTACTATTACTGGTATAAGATCATACCCACAAGTTTTGGAGGTATCAATGTTTTTGATGATGACTTATACCTGAGATGGGGTGATGACCAAGTTCTCAAGTGTTGCCTCAGTCCGCAAGCGGAATTTCGGGGGCGGGGGGTTGTTTGCCCAGTCCAAAGTGGAGTTAGAGACAAAATGCTTGGCCAGTAGTTCAGCCTTATCAGTTACCGTGCAAACAACATCGTTATTATTTGATAGCTGGGAATTGTCGATTGCCCATTTTTCATCACACTATTGTAGATTTTCTAGACATCACGAATACCAAGTTGCTGTGACTTAATGCGTTTTAGTTTATCTGTTTATACCTTCTCTTTGCTTCATCTCTCATTACTTTGTAATCATTTCTTGCCTCTACAAAAATGTGTATTTTCGCAGTTGACCGAGTTTTCGGAATGTCTTCTGCCTCTCAGCAATTACAGGTGCACATTCTGAGGTGAACCATTAAGAAGATGGGGCTTGCTGAATATTTTTCGCATGGTGACATAACCATCAATGCCTGCATAGACCCATTCGGCTAGCTCATTTGCTCACTGATCAGCAGGGAGTGAGAAGGTATCTTTATAGAGCTGCGTATGTTTCAGATAGGACATTAACACATCAAAGAATAACAAAGTATAGCCATGTAAAATCAACAAAAACTTATTACGACAATACAAAATAAAGATTGGACAATGAATGAGAGTTAAAATTATTTACACTACTGGTGGAAGTAAATGTTCTAATCATAGTGATATTTGAAGTAAAAAAAAACTATAAATTAAAAATATTTAAAACTAAAGAGTTCATTCTCCTATACATACTAATAGAATCATGTGCGTACTGTGATAATTTGTTACATCTTAACGTAACATGGGCCTGCACACACATCGAGAATAAGCAAACCGAACACACTCTATATACAAACATAATTCGATGCCAATATTTATTCATACTGGAGTATTACAAACTCAAGATTCCAGGCGTCCCTCTACACAAATTTGTGCATGAACTAGTCTCTATTTAACAACAGGAGTAGTCGGGTGACGTCGGGTCTTGCCGTCGTAGATCAAAAATGGAAAAAAAGGAAGAAAACAGAGTACAATGTCTAAATATTCATTGACACAATTCATTGGCCGAAATATTTGGTTTATTTGTAGAAAGATAATCTTGGCATTGAATTATATATATATATATATATATATATATATATATATATATATATAACGTAAAATATAATAACACGAAATTACATGATTGTCGATGCAATAATTTATTTCAACCTTGCGGTTTTATTCAAGCATCCAACTTAACAATTACATTTTATTATATTTTACGTTATTATTGCTCTGTTTACCACATTGAGCTCTCTTACCCGGATTTCTTCCTGGAATTATTCCATTATAACACTATATATATATATATATATATATATATATATATATATATATATATAATACCTATTTGTTATTGTTTATTATCTATGTACGTATACGTTTCGTCCTTAATAATCGGAACTCATTAGCATAGAGATATGACCATTCACTACCGGTCATGCGATTCGAAATCCCGGATTACTCTAATCCGACGCCTTAACAACTCGGCCAATTTTTAATAGCGAATAAACTGTGATAATGTTAACACTTTATCGGCTGCTTAACGTCTGAGAGCGTGCTACTTTTTTAATGAAAGGAACGATGTATGTAAAGCTAGTGACGTCATATATATATATATATATATATATATATATATATATATATATATATATATATATTGATATGCATATACCGTGTAGATAAACTATTGACTACCCAATTAACACAACTATTTTAAACCGTTCATAATTAATTATCAATTGATATTATTAATTTGAAATTGCATGTGCGCATTCTACTATCTATATGCAATAGTTAATGTATATTAAACAATAATAAATTAAAGTTATTTAATAGATAAATCGGAAAAATAACAAAAGATCCTTGAGTTTAAACAGCCAGCGCTCGCTCACTTACTACCCGAAGGTCGTGGGGCGTGGCTCGCTATGAGTGAGACATACGCGAGAAGAGATAAAGGGGAGAGAAGGAATAGTGTGGATGTCTCGTCGCTCTCTCTACGTGTTCTCTCCCTCTCTCTCTGTAGTTTGTACATACTCCGGGGGGAAAATAACGTGTGTATTAGTTAAGTTACTGCATTATTAATGAATTTTAGCATCACACTTATCGTTTAATGTTTACAAATACTTTTATGTATTCTCCATGAAAACTGAAATAAACAGTTTAGTAGCACTGTGATCTATCAAAATCACGAAAATACATCTAGATTCGTATTAAGTATGATTGTTGATAAACATCCTCCAGTAAATTACTTATTCCAATTGTCGTCTCCCTTCGTAGAAAAATACAATTATTTTAGAATTTAAAGTGTGGGGAAAATTTTGGCGTACTTTTTTCGGGCTGTTTACAAAATATTGTTTTTCCATAGAAATTAAATCTGCAACGTTTGATTAGGGGGGTAATTTTAAATGATTACGTGTGGTTTAATGACCCTGCCCCAAGAAATTATGATGAGTAGTAAAACACACTTAAGTTCCATTAAAACAATAGAATGAACCGGAAATTTGGGATAATTTACGTATAATATATATACAACTGATCCCCTACTATAAATTATAAAACATTCGTGTGCCCTATTTCCGTTTTTCACGGTGTAAACACGTAATCGAGATTCAACTTTTTAGACAATTACGTGTTAATAACCTGAAAAATCTGACCGAGTAACAAAAAAAAACAAACAAACAGTTATTTGATAATGTATAGTCTCCACTGTTTTCATGTGAATTTAACATCAAATGATACTCTATTTACCGGTCATTCAAGGGTCTATGGAACTTAATACAATTGGTTAGTGTTATAAATACATTCGTTAACTGCCCTAATAATTTAGACTTACCTAAAGATAAGAATCGCATTTTTAAGGTGGTGGTGTAATTTAGCTGAGGGTGGACAACCACACATTCACCATTTTTTTTTAAATCATAGAATGGCTGACAAAACAAGAGAATTCTACCCCCAAGGATTAAATAAAGGGTTCTGTTCGAACTTCCGTCCTTATTCTAGAGTTCGACAGACATATTCCCGAGTTCGAAGCGATACACCTTTTTTTCTTTCTTTTTTTTAAACATAGTTCACCCCAAACAAGGCAGACCGCCACTGTAGACGTAAGGGGCTACTGAGAAAAAATAAAAGGGGAGAAGATAGGGGCGGTCAACCTAGACTGGGATCTGCGCAGCGAGATGTCTGTTTACATTAGTTTTAAACTTCTGCATGTCTGTACTGTCGGAGAAACAGGGGACAGGAAGAGAGTTCCAGATGCCAGCAGTACGAGGAAAGAATCTATTTGAGTAGAAGTCTCTCCGACATCTGGGGACCTCCACAGTGAATGAATGAAATTTAGTTGATTGTCGAGTTAGTCTAGTGAATTTTCGTCGAGGGGGCACCAGAGTAGCCAATTAATCGGAGCATAATACATTGAAGTATTTGTAAAACAAACACAAGGATGCCACATTGCGGCGATGGAACAGAGGCTAGAGCTTGGTTGATAGTGAGGGTCCAATTAGGTTGGCGATTCTTTTTTGGACCTTGTCAAGGAGGGAGAGACTAGTAGATGATGCGTCAGCCCAGATGTGACAACAATACTCCTTGCATGGGCAGATGGTGGCTTTGTAGAGATACAGGATAATGCCAGGTGTGAGGAGTTTACTACCACGGTAGAGGGAGCAAACCTTCTTTGCGGCAGCCTTGGCAATGTCTCTAATGTATTTGTTCCAATTCATGTTACCTGTGAAGGTTAAGCCGAGGAGTTTGAATGATGAACTCTCAGGTAGGGTGTTATTTGCCATGACAATCGGTGGTTGCAAAGGTTCCTTGTAATTATTGAAGGAAAGGAGCTTTGTGTTTGCGGCATTAAAAGTTACCAAGCATTTATGACCCCAATCCACTACAGCCTGGAGGTCATTTTCTAAAGATTCAGCCATTGCCTCGGATATGATTGCGTCGGTTTTACCAACATGGCAAGAGTAAAGGGTGGTGTCATCAGCAAATAAACCAATCCCAGACTCTATGCCATCAGGGAGATCGTTTATATAGATTAAAAACATCAAAGGTTCAAGGATAGATCCCTGGGGTACACTAGCATTTATGCCATGTTGCATAGATGAGCGGCAATCGAGGACAACCTGGAGTGTTCTTTTGTCTAGGAAGGATCTAATTATATCAAGTCATTGCCCAGTAATACCGTATGAGCGTATTTTCAGTAGAAGCCCTTTATGCCAAACCTTGTCAAAGGCCTTGGATATATATAGCGCTACTGCTCTAGCTTCTCTTGCCCCGTCGAGTGCATGATACATGCGCTCAGAGATGACCGTTAGGATGTCTGCAGTAGATCGTGCTTGTCAAAATCCATACTGGCGGTCGGAAAGAAGTTTAGCATTAACTAAGTGCCGTACTATCGCTAGATTGATTAGGGATTCAAAGATTTTAGCAAAGATCGGCAGCAGACTGATTGGGCGATAGTTCTGAGGATCGGTTCTATTCCCAGAGTTCTTGTAGACTGGTACCACAGAGGCAATCTTCCAGCTATCGGGGAAGCATGATTCACCTAGACACTTATTGTAGAGTTTGGAGAGGACAAGGTCCAGTTCAGCAGATCATTTCTTTATTACTATTATTGGTATAAGATCAGGCCCACAAGCTTTGGAGGTGTCAAGGTTTTTTATGATGTCTCCGACCTGGGATGGGGTGATGACCAGGTTATCTAGTGTGGATTCGGTCAGCAAAGGGAATCTGGGGAGGGGGTGGTTATCTGAGTCCAAAGTAGAGTTAGAAGCGAAGCGATGGGCAAGTAGTTCAGTCTTATCAGTGGCCGTGCAAGCGACATCATTGTGGTTAAATAGTGGGGGAATCGTTGATTGACCATTATTCACTACACTATTGTAGATTTTCCAGAAATCACGAATACCTAATTTCTGTGATTGGATGCGATTTTTGTTAACTCATTATACTTGCTCTTCGCTTCTACTATCACGGCCTTGCATTTATTTCTTGACTTTATAAACTTATTTCTATTAGTAGCTGACTTATGGCGACCGAATTTATGGAATGCTTGTTGCCTCTCGGAAATGGCAACTGCACATTCCGAGGTGAACCATTGAGGAGAGTGAGGCTTACTAAAGAATTTTCGCATGGGGACATAGGCGTCAATGACTGCTTTGACCCATTAAGTTAATTCGTTTGCACACTGGTTTGTAGGGAGTGAGAAGGTTTCCCTCCATGGGGCGTCACTGATGTGATCTCTGATTGACTCAAAATCAGCCCGCTCGTAGTATCTTGTTGTTTTGAGCAACGGTTCATCAGCTTTTGGACGACTTCTTAAGGTAATATGTATCATTACAACAATGTAATCATCATTCCCGAGTGGGCTATGGGCTTCCGTCACACAAGCCTCGGGCATTGAGGTCAAGAAAAGAATTGAGGCTTGTTGGGCTACTCGATCGGGGATGCGGGTCGGAAAGTCGACAGGCTGAGAGAGGGAGTGAGCTAAGGAGAAATTATACGTAGAGTGGCCGGCTGCGTCAGTAAGGCTGGAGAATCCTAACCAGTCACGGTGGTGGGCATTACAATCCCCAAATACATGTATCTGGGCATTCGAGTCAGTTAAGAGTGCTCTGTCTATACTTACAGAAACAGAGTTTAGCAGAGTACAGTCCTGGGTCGCTGGGGAGCGGTATAAGAAATATAAGTAACTGACGCTGTGATGTAAAGTTAATCTAAAGCACATGTAGTCATAGTCATCTGATTCTAACCTATGTTCTCGAGTAAGGGGGAGGATGTTCCGAACATAAACTCCTAGCGCATGCATATGTTTGTCAGAGTCTTTACGGTAGAGTGGGAGGTAGTCAGTAATGTCAAAGTGGTGAGAGGAGATTGACGATTTGAGGTAAGTTTCACTTAGAGCTACGATATCCGGGGAGTTTGTCAGGAGAAAGGATTATACGTCGTTGATATTGGTTCTAAGTCCCTGGATATTTGTGAATGCGAGCCTCAAGGGCGGAGGCGAAAGTGTTTTTTGTTGGGTGTCTGGTTTAGGTTTGCTTTTATTTTTTTGTAATGACATGTTTGTTTTGATTATAGAGTGGGTTGGCCTAGGTGGGTACTTGTTTGGTGCCAATAAGCTCACACAACCAATCCATTAGTCTCGACCTGGTCCATGGGGGTTGTGGCCTCGGGAAAGCCCACTGCAGATAATTGCAGGGTCCCTTTCCATGCGTTACATGGTGCATACAACAACTCACGGTATTATGCAACTGATGATAGAGCAGCCGTTTTTGGCGCTACCCAAGAGTCTGGGATCCTTCCTATCAGTCGGAAACAGCAGCAAGACAAGCTGTCTAACCTGTACCCTCAACCTGTTGGAGCAAGAGAGGCCTAGATTGGCAATGTAAGACTTAGTGTTAAAAAACATTTTCCCAAGTTGCCCAAATAGAGAGAAAGAAAACGGCGTTCATTGACCTAGTTAGGAAACAATGCTAGGTACTGGGTGTTTCCAGGCGTCCCAGCGCTGTTACCTCTATGCCTGCCTAATAGACAAGGAAGGAGTACAAGGGCCGGCGATAGGCAGAACCTATCTACTCTTTAAGCAATTGTAGGTTTGCAAACAAGATATTCTGTTCGAAATTCCAACTCTAGGAAGGTTGTCGATCAGGGCTAAGGAAGCCTCCCTCCCTAACGGTTTACTGCCACGGCGTAAGTAGCTGGTAGCAAGTTTTTTTTTGTCAGAGATTTCCTTCTCTTAGATGGATAGCCTTACAAGATCTTACGGGTCCAACACTCCGAGAAGAGTTAAAATATCCAGCGCCCGTTTACTAGTCGGGTATTTCCTATCCCCCGCAGGTTAAAAAACAATTCCAATATTGCGTGCGTGATATATATATATATATATATATATATATATATATATATATATATATATATATATATAAGAATAAGTTCAATGTATACTAAAAAGGGAACAGAAAGTTGAAGATAGGTTTCCCTCTCGCAAGTAAATGTACATAAGAGAAATAAGAAAGGCCAGAATGAGATTTTAAAAAATACAGTGGGAACTGAATATGCATTAAAAAATTAAATAAAAAATAAATAAATAAATAAATAAATAAATAAGTTTAACAGGGTAAAATACTGACCCGTTTGGTAGCATTGTTTGAAATTAGTAAAATGCCAAATACATTCAAGATGGCGAAGCAGGAAAAAACTTTGAGGAGACTATAAAATCTGCCGTGTAAATGGAATTTGATGTAGACGGCCGCTTTGGAAATGACCTTCTCAAACGAATTCATATCGGGTACTAAGGAGCGGTCGAGGAAGCTTTTAACAAAAAACGGGGGGGGGGGCATCGAAGATTTGTAGTCTATTAAGAGCCACGAGTTATTTATAGATCAATCGCTAAGAGATAGTTGGATACCAAAGTTAGGTAATAGAGGAAAGAATAGAAAAAAATTGAATAAAAATAAAAATTAAATTAGAAAAAGATACAGATACATAAATAAGTAAACAAAAGAGAAATAAAAAATTAAAAAAAGAAAAAGCATTGATTTACAAGGGTAAAATACTAGCATTGTTTGAAATTAGTAAAATGCCAAATACATTCAAGATGGCGAAGCAGGAAAAAACTTAACTTTGAGGAGACTATCAAATCTGCCGTGTAAATGGAATTTGATTGAGACAGCCGCTTTGGAAAATACCTTCTGAAACGAATTCATATCGGGTACTAAGGAGCGGTCGAGAAAGCTTTTTACAAAAAACGGGGCGGGGCATCGAAGATTTGCAGCCTATTAAGAGCCACGAGTTATTTATAGATTAATCGCTAAGAGATAGGTGGATACCAAAGTTAGGGAAAAGAGGAAAGAATAGAGAAAAATTGAATAAAAATAAAAATTAAATAAGTAGAAGATAAAGATACATAAATAAGAAAAGAAAAGAGAAATAAAAAATTTAAAAAAAAAGAAAAAGCATTTATTTAACAGGGTAAAATACTAGCATTGTTTGAAATAAGTAAAATGCCAAATACATTCAAGATGGCGAAGCAGGAAAACACTTAACTTTGAGGAGACTATCAAATCTGCCGTGTAAATGGAATTTGATTGAGACGGCCGCTTTGGAAATGACCTTAATAGATCAGATACATCTGTAAAACACACATGCCATAATAATACTTATAGAAAAGACTGAGACGAGCAACATCACATTTGTGAAGAAAGGGTGGGGCCAACCAAATTACAGATACACTTCTGAACCTTATCAAGAATCCTCAAATGGGACAAAGATTCACAAGCCCAAATATTACAACAGTGCTCTATACAAGGTCTGATAGTAGATTCGTAGAGGTGTGAGAAAGTGTTTGGAGCGATAAAAAGATTTTTGGGGGGGTCATTTTGGTAAAAGTTTTTATGCTTCAAGTTTTTTATATCTTCAAATATTTATTCATGGTGTTTGGTTTAGTTGTTTTGCCGAGAAGATAAATGTTTTTGTTTTTAGCTTTGCAGAATATGACTGAGTTTTGCAAATGGAAAAGAAAGAACAATAACATCTACGTTTGGTGCATTTTAAGTCAGGAAGCCGGTATCTTCAGACAGTCTGATCTAGTAGCACCAGAGCAATAGAGAGAACCGCGACTTTACGAGAAATAGAAAGAGCAATGGATGTAATGTATGAACTTCAAGAAGGATTGGATGAGAAAGAAAGACCAATAAGTTTCAGATTCGATTTCTCCTTAAGAACAGAGCCATTCATGAAAATCTCAGGAAGACAAATGTTACGATTGAGTTTTAGCAGGAGTAAACGAGACAAGCCATTTCGTACCCCAATCCACAACCGAACCCAAGTCAACTTCTAGATCAGCTGAATATTCGAACTGATCCCAGGGAGATAGGCAAGAAGAAACATCAGAATAGAGCGTGGTATCATCATCATATATGTTAATCTTCTGAATAATATTCTCTGGGAGATCATTGATATAGAGAAGAAACAGTGTTTAACCTAGAATTAAGCCCTGCGGAACACCAGTATTGATAGGGAAAGAGGATGAGGAGACACCATCCAGAGTTACTCGCAAGTTTTTTTTTATTGGAAACAATTCAGTAATTGGCTAAGTCTTTTTTATGGCATATGAACCCTTTTTTGAGTTTGTAATGCCAAAACGCAATATATATTGTAAACGTCCTGAGTATGACCATAAAGTGCTTCTGATGGGGAGGCCCTTACATGAGAGCTTTAGGGAGTAGGGAGTCACCCTTAGTTATCACTACTCCTAGGTCCACTCTGACCCGGAGTGGTCATACCTGTCAGAGTTATTCGGGCATGACACTAAAATGCCTCGGGCACCCTTGGGCAAGGTGTTCACTCCGACCCCATCTCTATCACCTTGAAATCCATCCCAGCCTTGTCTATCTTTTTTTCGTCTACTCTATTTCCCAACTTTATCAGCTACTTAAGCTCCACCTCTTCCCAACCGCCCTGGATATGACACAAAACTGCATCCAGTGGTGAGGCCCTAATTTGGGTGCTTTGAGGAGTGTGAAGTGACTCCTTTTTTACCATTACTCCAAGGTCAACTCTGACCAAGAGGAGCATTATCCGTCATGATCCCATCTATGGGTTAAATGGAAACGATCATGTAAAGACTGTTTATTTACAAAATATACAAATACAAGCCAAAATAATCTACAAACCAATCGTTGTATACGTAGGCATGGTTTGGGCATAAAATGACCCAACAACAGTTGACCTATCATAAAACCCAACAACAACCAACAAATATATTGTAAACAATGATTCACCTATTTTTGCTGTTTTACGGCATATCAGCTAGGGAAGTTAACTAAATTTATCATCACTAACCCTAAGTCCAAGCAGACCGGTAAAGTCATAACACCACCCGGACTTATGGTTAGTAGAAGAAAGGAGGCATGTTTATTAAGACTTTTAACAATGACATATTTTATACTAAGGTATAATAGGAACATTAGCATGGCCAAGATTTGAAACATGCAAAATTCGTTACGTGTCCTTCAAACCCTGTCTGGTCCGAAAGGGCTGATCATTTTACATTAAATTTACATGCAAAACTCATTTTTTGTTGTCTTATTTATTTTTACCACTCATTTTTTTCAGGCTGTTTACATCTAATCGTCTAAAAAAGGAGAATCGCATTTTTCATTTTTCATGAATTAGCAGAGGGTGCAAAGCTATAATTATACCTGAAGAAAACAGGAGGTTACAGCGACCGAAACGTTGTGATGATAACACTAAATGTACGAAATGTAGTCCGAATCACCATATAAATCTCTGAGTATTTTTAATACCTTTCCTTCTTATCAATTGGTGCCCAGAGGGCATGTATGTTGTGTTACTATATATATATATATATATATATATATATATATATATGAGAAAGGAAGGAAGTAATCCGACGTAATAGGAAATTTTAAAAAATAAAAACAACACGAGATATGTTTTTTTATACTTTCATCAACGTTTCGTCTCTATTTTAAGACTTCCTCAGGATGATAATTTTAAGAAAAATTTCATGCAACTACATCGAAATGTCAGTGATGGAGGAGAGTTAAGTCTGTGAGAAGTCAGTGGTGCCGAAGAATTAAATGAATATGGAAAGCTTTCAGGGGTTACCATTAAGGCAGCAGTAACATAAGGCAGGGTGAGAATATTAGTGAATTTGCCTGTGGGTGGGAGAGATTAAAGGGGGCATGAGATTTTTGTTGTGGTGAGCTGTGGCATGGATTTTAAGGGTCTTAGGATAGGGGAGGGGAGGGAAACTCTGTGTGTTTAGCATGTAGGTGGCATCATAGTTTTAGAAAAATATCAGTAGAAATGAAGATAACTTGAAAATGGGCAGGGGTGGGTAAGAGTGTGAAGTAATAGTCAAAAGGATAGGAAAGGTGAGAGATAAGAAGTGAGACTTTTGTTGTTGTCAGGTGTGAATATTTTTTTTAGACTAAAGGGAGGGAAGGATGAGTATTGACCAGGTGGCTATGTCAGAAATGTGTGAGTATAAGTGTGTTTGAAAGAATGTGTATACATGTGTTGTGAGCATGAGAGGGAAGAAACATAATTTTAATTTTAGGGGGAGAGATAAGTAAAATGTTGTTTCGTTAAGGATGTGTTGATGGTTTGAGAGTAAATTGAGAAAGCAAATCCACACATGAAATAGAGATAAAAAGCTCAATACCATTTTTAGACACACTTATAATAAAGTCAAAACACAAACTAGAATGCAATGTACACCGCGAAAACACTCACAAAATCTACCATATACACTTCTACTATAACCATAATAACAAGATAAACACCGGTATCGTAATAATATTTTTCCTACGAGCTCTTAGAATCTGGCATCCTCAATATATAGATGAAGAAATGAAACACATCATTAATTCCTTAAACACATTGCAATACCCCGCACATTTCATACTAAATGCGAAGAGGAAAGTCTCACAAATATTCTTAAAGAACAATAGACAAAGACATAAAATACCAAACACATCTCTCATAGACATACCTATTCTTTTACCCACGCATTCCCATATATATATATATATATATATATATATATATATATATATATATATATATATATATATATATATATATCCCAACTTTATAATGAAAGACAATGTTAATTCAGTTGTATACCTTTTAAAATAATTATATTCCCCACGCAAAGGTTGACGAGTAAAATACATACTGTTTTCTAGCTTCAGAACGAAAACTTAGCAGTGAGGGGAATTGAAAAATATAATCTCAGACAACTACATCTAGACTTATCATAAAGCCTTCAATGAATTTTGAAAAAAACAGGAATAATTTGGTATATATTTTTAATTAAACTACTTACGTCTTTTTATGATATTATATAAATAGTTTAGTTATAGATCTAGAGAAATCGCGATTGCGTAATCAAGCGATGCATGATAATCATAGCCTATACACTAGTAATTATATATTATTCAAATAATTAGTCCAAAGAAACACATTCTATGAACATTATTTCATAAACAGTTTTTTGGTTCAGTAATATGAGGTTTCCACTAACAATGGAGGTTAAATCAACACAATTGACAGAGCGATATATATATATATATATATATATATATATATATATATATATATATATATATATATATATATATATATATAAATGATAATTTATTTAATTTTGACTACACAATTGGGTTTGTTTCACGAGAGCAGTTTGAGGGACTCCCGAAATAAAAGTATGCCTGTCAAGATAGGATCATACTCACACAAAGTGTTTTGAAGGTGATAGAAATTTAAAATAAAATTAAAAATAAAACATACAAAAATACAAGTAAAAAGAAAAATAGAAAAAGGAGAAGAGAATATTAAAATATAAAATATAAAGATTGAAGGCAGAGATAAGAGCTACACGAGACAGAGGAAGGAAACAGAAAGAGAAGACGGGAACGCAGATATGGCCGGGTGAGAGAAAGTCTAACTATGAAAGCACATATTTCCGGGCCAACGCGCATTAACGCTTGCCAAAAGATGCTCCGTCTGGGTCAAGCCTACCCGGATGAGCTAAGTGACAGATTATCTTATTTGCTAATTTGCCTATGAAGGAGGTGGGTGAGGAAAAAGTGACCCTGTATAGAGAGCAGGTCGATGAGGTGGGGAATGGGATACAAATGCTGAAGGTGCTAATAACAATGGAATTTAAACAATTAAAATTAAAATTAAAAATGTTTATACTCAAATAAAAATAAAATCATGAATACAGCAAAATATTATACTAATATTATTATTATGTTTGTTACTATTATTGTTATCATAATATATATGTGTATATATGTGTGTGTATATGTGTATGTGTGTATGTGTGTGGTTGTGTGTATATATGTATATATATATGTATATATATATATATATATATACATATATATATACACACACACATACACATATACACACATATATATATACACATATATATAATGATAACAATAATAGTAATACAAATAATAATAACAAGCCGCGTATGTGACTCGATGTGGGGAGTGTAAAATGCAATAAATTTGGGCAATTTTAGGCAATTTGACCCCTCCTTTGACCCACTGCGGGCGAGAACCAGAATTTTTCTGAGATCAAGGATGCACATTTTATATCTAGAACAATTTCCGTTACATTTTGGCCAAGTTTCAGAAAAATTGAATGCATGGATCAAACGTTATGGGAGGAAAGGATCATTTTTTGCCATTTTAGGAGGCTCTTTTACCCCCTAGGGGCGCGAGCCAATTTTTTCCAAGGTCAGCGATACTTATTTTCTATTAGTAACAATTGCCTCTACATTTTGGCCAAGTTTCAGAGAAATTGAATAGATGGATGAAAAGTTATGGGGCAAAATATGTCATTTTTTGCAATTTCGGGGCCTTTTGACCCCCTGGGGGGGGGGCCAACCAGATTTTTTTTTCAAAAATTGGAGAATGTCACTTTTTAACCTGACCAAAGTTACAACTTTATGCAAAATTTCAGAGTAATTCAATGGATGGTTGCGGAGAAAAATCCGTACGGACGGACGGACACACGGACGGACAGACGGACGGACGGAAATGCCTCAAAACATCGGTCTCCCGATTTTATAAATCGTGGGACCAATAATACTAATAATACTAATTATCATGATGATAATAAAAATAATAATAATAACTATAGGTGTACTCGGTAAAAATAAAAATTAGTATTCTTTCCCGAAGCCAAAGCTTTTCAAAGATCATCAGAGGAATTACATATATGGATAAGTTGGCAGTAGAAAAGCCAACATTCAAAATTTGAAAAACTATTAAGTAATGGAGAGTGAAAAAGTGCGTGTCAAAAGCATGGAAAAAGTTCAAGAATGAAGTAAATCCAATACAGACATGTTAGTTCAATCGTAAGTGGAACGCACTTATTCGGAA
Organism: Sepiola atlantica; assembly: GCA_963556195.1. NCBI lineage: Eukaryota > Metazoa > Mollusca > Cephalopoda > Sepiida > Sepiolidae > Sepiola > Sepiola atlantica. The sequence goes on from OY744536.1 coordinate 61,045,701, forward strand.
GTAATTTTGAGAATTCGGGCCATTACACCCTTTTCTCGTTGCATAAAAACAAACTTTATTGAGTAGAAGCTTATCAAATTCCATGACATATACAGTGTCAAGTTTCTTGTTATCTAATCTATGATGAACATTTACACACTAATACCTTTTGAAATGTATAAATCAATCAATTACACCAAAACTAAGTTCAACGTTGTGTTGCTAATCATATGCAATGATTTGTTTTAAAAGATTGTCTTGTATCGAGATTGCATGACATCAAATAGGTTGACTTTGCAGTAATATTGACATACATTCTCGCTGAAAAATTGCTCCCATTCTCTACCCTTAAAATGGGTTTGATAGAAGAGAACATGCACATGTTCAATATCTGATAGTGTATACTTTAAAATATATGACAATGTACAGTAGTGTTTAATATAAGTTACTATTATTTTTGTTTAACAGACACAGTATAATTCATGAGAAAAAATACAAAAATTTAAAAAATACATTTTGTAGTTATTTTATCTCAATACAGTATACTGAAATGTCAAATATTTTTGTGAAGCAACATTTTCTTACATCACAATTAGTTTTTATTGCGTGCCAGTATCTCGGCGTCTGCCCCGTTTTCAGTATCAGACATTAAACTTGTTTTGTTTTTTTGTTGGTTTTCTTTAATGCAAGACACATTGTATTGTATTACTACTGTTTTCTCGATGTACACCATTTTCAAATATCCCGCATGTGGTCGAACGCTAGCTTTAAATATCTTACCGAGTGTTTAGCTTTACTACGTTATTTTGCAAACAGCAGACAACACTATTTCATAGTTAAACTCTTTTAGTGTTTCTCTGACCAGAAAAAACGATGGCTCAACTATAGTATTCAGATAGTCTTATTTCAACACTTAAAGATTCTACTGGAATGTTTCATTTTCTGACTTAATCTTAATATTACGTAAATATTTCCACTTTGAAAATTTCATTTTACACACCGGTATCTGAACCCTTAAATGTTTTCTGTTTCAAATATGACACATTCCAACACAATTCCTATTTACTATAATATTCGACGTAAATGTGTCAAACGGCAACTTGTTTCACATCTGCAACGAGCATGTTGTCGAGCGTAAGTAGATATTTATATGACGTTGCATCTATACACCCGCTAAATATTTAATCAGAATATTTGATATAACGTGCGATTGTTATCGGTTTGTCATCTTCCTAATTCAAGAGGTTAACATTGTTAATCTTGTCATAACAATGGTAAGTAAACATTACTTTCTGATTATCTAGTGTACAATGACTATTTAGATGGTTATATTGTAGTGTTTCTTATGAATGTGAAATGTTATGCTATTTGTTGCATATTGTCAACATCATTTATTTTTGTTCAATAAAGACATATATTTCCCAAAATCATTTATACTACTTTATATTACTTCCATGACACATATTTCACATTTGTTAAACTAATATAAAAAAATAAAGCAATTATAGCTTACTATTACTACATTATGAAAGACATATAACATCAGCTGACACTAAATATGACTTCCATTCATTTAGTTTGATATACCGTGAGTTTTATGACTCGCATTTCAGAAAAAAATGAAGAATTCATATACTACCAATAAGTAAGACGAAGATATAGTCTACATTCTTACTATAATGTGGGATGCACACATATCAAGCGTTATTTTGAGATGGTTATTTATGTTTGAGGAACTGTTGCAATGGTACATTGAAGGTTGGAGTTTACATAATAACATACTCTCTTTCTGCACGCTGCGTATATCTCACTTTTTTATCATTGATATATATATATATATATATATATATATATATATATATATATATATATATATATATATATATATATATATCACTTTTAATGAAAAACATAACTAATTGAATAGGTCAACACTTCAGTCCGCGGATTGATCAATTCATTAATTATAAAGAGAGTGAAAGAGAATGCACATGTGATTAATCATTTAAAGAACATATTATAATGGAAATATATTGTTTTTGCACTGGGTTTAAATTGCTTTATTTAATAATCAAACATTTTATCAACTATTTTTCTACTCTCGCTGCACACATTTTTAGATTATTTGTTATTCATATACAACGACTTTTCTATCTTATAATTAAGAAACATATCATTATTGATCAACAAATTAAGATAAATATACAATATATAATTAATAGGAATAACATTATGTCGCATTTTTTTCTTCTGTCGATACGATAGTTTCTTTATCGTTTGGCAGGATATTAAAAAGTAAATATTGATCAATTATTAAAACAACATTAGTAAAAACAAGCAAATAAAAAACTCAATAGTATGTTTAATGTCGAATAAAGATCGAATAGATATAAGTTATGATCCATTTTGAGATTTTAAGATTATTAGGATGTCGGAGATTGCCAAATCTGATATTTGATCATTTGCGTGTTTACTGTTAAATATCCTATGGAATATAAAACAGTAAACACGAAAATAATCAAATATAAAACTTGGCAACGGTAATATCTATATCATAAGACGAAATTCCGATCGAAGTACCAGCGTTTTTCAGGTGTTTGTTTTCACTCTGGTTCTTTGTCATTACGAATTACTGAGCAAGAATTGATTACAACGGTATCGTATGTAAGAACTCATGTCTGTTATCTATATTTACGTTTGACTAAAAAATGTTAAATACAAAACTGTAGAGCAAAATAAACATCTGTTACGTTCGTGATTTAGAATAATTATTGGTGGTCGTCATGAAACTATGTGTTCATTATATCTGTCAAGGAGAAAAGTTCCAAATAAAAAGTTACAATTAATTGATGTTGAGTGTTTTATAATCAACCCCACGAAGCACGAGCATCTCTATCCAATATAACAAAACGTATGCGATATATCTGAAAACATAAAAAAGGGATAAGTACTATCTTTGCAGGAAAATCAAAGACAACTTTCAATATTTCAAGTACGTAACATACAAGAATGTCACTCGATATTTCGTTAGATACTCTAGTCAGTATTTTTTTATATGTGCCCTACTTCGCACATATAGAACTTTTATTCCCTTCTTGACGTGGTAATGTCTCGTGGCCTCGTAGTTATATCGCTTGCTAGCGGATTCTAGGTTTATTCTGTAGCAGGGTTCGAACCTTGCGACTAAAAATTAATATTGGCATATATATATATATATATATATATATATATATTTATACATATATATATATATATATATATATACATATATTTATTTATATATATATAAATATACACATATTTATATATATATATATATATTTATGAATAAATATTAAGTTATTTATAACATACAGACGTTAGTGTTTACAACTTATTGTTCTCATACGTGCCAAAAAAGTAACAATTTTAGACGGAAGATAAATACTATACATTTACTGATTATTATTTATATTTATATAAATGATTTGAAATGAAAATAAAATAGTTTACATGGTGATAATGTATAGGTGCAGAAATACATACCCTCCCCATATAACTCCGTATAATGCGGATGTTAGCTTTCACATTGCAGCTTACTGCTACCTACACGTGGTTTTTTCTCCCATCGAATTGGGTTTCATATCACCACTTGAAAGTAAATTACATTTATCACAAGTCCGGTTGTAGCAAGGTGTGGATATAGATTAATCGTAATATCGATTAAGTTAGTAATGCCTAGAAAAAGGAGATGATCTAAACTATCACTGACCTATTCTTTCTAAATATTGGTTTACACCGGAAATAACAAGTTACAGTATATATATATATATATATATATATATATACATATATATATATATATATATATATATATATATATATATACATATATATATGTGTGTATATATATAAATATATATGTATATATATATGTATATATATATCTATATACAAATATATATATGTATATATATGTATATATATAAATGTATACGTATACACATATATATATGTGTACATATATATATATATATATATATAGAGAGAGAGAGAGAGAGAGAGAGGGAGAGAGAGGGAGAGAGATGCATTTATATACATACGGTTTTTATATGTTAATCATTAATTGTAATTATTTATCGATTAAATATTTATTTATTATTATTGTTACTGTTTGCTTTTGTGTCCTTTATGTAATAAATAAAGGATAACAAGCTAACAGTAACACCAATAATTAAAACAATATTTAAAATAAATAATAAAAACATAACAAAACGTCATATTAACAATCATAATAATAATAATTACAATAATAATACTAATTATCATACTGATAATAAATGTAATAATTTAATTAGTAGAAACAGGAAGAACTGAATTCAAATAAACCTGGACACTTACATACATACTCATATATATATATATATATATATATATATATATATATATATATATATATGTGTGTGATTTTATGAAGGCTTACCAAAGCATTCCTTTCAAGACACCAATAATCACCATTAAAGATATTTTTTCTTACAAATACTATTTATTCAAATTAAATGTTTTTCCTACACGTGTTTCACTACCAAGCAGTTACTTGCTTGGCAGATCTTCAGGGAAATTATAAATGCTCTGTACTCTGTAATCGAGTATCATCGAGCTTGTTTTTTATTGGAACAACCCCGGTCTTCACGGAATGATCTATTTTATAAGTGAAAAATCTAAATCTCTCTATATATATGTATACAAAGGCATACATATGTACATATATAGATACATATATATATATATATATATATAGAGAGAGAGAGAGAGGGAGAAAGACAGGGTAAAGGAGAGAAAGAGAAAGAGAGAAAGAAAGAAATAGAGAGAGAGAAAGAGAGAGAGACACACACACATACACAAGATATATGTAACAATAACAACAAAAGTGTCTGATGCATGAGACAGTAACGTATATCAGTATCTACTTATCTTAAAAAGAACACTTGTATATATGACATACAAATATAAAAATACAGAGCTATGATGTAACAACAGGGTATTAACAGCAAATACTTACTTAGATACATTTAAAACGATAGGCCCTTTCTCGTTAGATTAAAAACAAAAAAACAATCCACTATAGTTTATTCAACGGCGATCATTAGGGGTCGATCGATAATAGAACGTACACAGCAAATTATTTTTTGGAAAATATATGGAAAGAGATTTCACTTATAGTTTGATTAAGAAACTGTAAACATGAGCCTATTTAGCTGCGACTATCAGGAATAGTTAGCAAGGTATTCAGTTTGTATGGGGACTGCTTTACTATAAAAACAATCATAGTATATAAATTCATGTATCAGACCTTATTTCTTTCGGGAATAAAACACAGACGAGTATGTGTAACTTAGTTGTCAGAGGTATTTTGTTCTACTAATACGAAGCTCTATGGCTCTATTAAGCACTGGTAAAGAAAGTACTGGAAGAAAAATATATACGTGATATATTTTTTTATGATATAACTGTGCATATGGAATATATATATATATATATATATGTGTGTGTGTATATATATATATATATATATATATATATATATATATATATATATATATATAATCCAGGTAGGGTAAAAGTCCACAGGGTAGAATTCCAAAAGGTAGAAGTCAAAGGGAATCACACCCGGCATATAAAAGACTGCTCAATAAAAATATAGAGCTGTATTGGGAATGTTTTTTTTGTTTGTTTTTTTTTAATAAAAAAAATTAACTATATATATATATATATATATATAGATTGATAGATATATATATATATATCAGTGATCTTTATCGATTGGTGTACCTCACATTCCGTTTAACAATGCATCTTTGTTAAAGGCTTAACGATTTAAATTAATGTCGCTATTTGAAGTATATTTGCAATAAAGAGCGAATATAAATGTATACCGCATAAAACCTTTTCCAAAATAATGCATGAAATGAACTGAACAGCATCCAATTTGTTGTTGTATTTCTTCGCTACTGTTTTCTTACTATTAAAATGAATTAGTCTTCTTTATCTGTTAAATAAAAAACACAGAATTCAAGAAATCAACGTAAAAAGAAAAAACGTAAAGATGAAGAATTAACATTGTTTTTAAAATAATGCTGATGTTTCATTCGAAGAAAATAATTCAACACCTTAATAGCGAACAGCGGGTTAAATAAGACTCCATTAACTCGGCATTTACGGTAAAATAAAATAGTTTTAAAACCAATCTAAAAAAAAATCAGTAAAACAAAACTATAAATGGGACAATTTGTACAGTTTAATACTGATTATCTATCGGAATCATTTAGATGAATGGTGTTAATATGTATTATTTGTATTATTAACTGTATGATCATGTTAATGGTACATTAGACACCATTACACAAACACACATATATATATATATATATATATATATATATATATATATATATACATATATATATATATATATATGTATATATATATATATATGTATATATATATATATATGTATATATATACATGCATAAATATACATACATATATATACATACATATATATACATACATATATATATATATATATATATATATATATATATATATATAGTACTATATATATATATATAGTACTATATGTCATGTAGAGTAGTAGGGGCGCGTCAGTTTACAACCAGAGCGACTGTTTCGGGAATGTGAAGACAATACAGTCAAAACACTCTAGCTCTCAAAGCAGCACTAGCAAAGTTCTACAGCCCATACTTATAAGAACGGGCTTCTCATCAGACGAGACAACGTTTAACAACTATAAAAAAATATTTACAATACTGCCTTAAAGTATTGCGGGTACGGAAATTCTGATATCAAATATAAGAATACAACTACAAATGCTAGCAAATCTAAAAACAGAGGTAGGAAAATAATCTGGTTTACACCCCCATTCAATATGATGTTAAAAACAAAAATTGGTAACACATTTCTACAACTTATAGACAAACACTTCCCCCCTGGTAATGCACTTCATAAGCTATTTAATAAGAATACATTAACACTAAGCAATAGTTGCACAGATTACATAGAAAGAATAATTAAAACACATAACAATAAAATACTTAAAAGGAATGATACGAATACGAATAGCGATAATCAAGGGAGTCCTGCCACTAACAATTGTAACTGTCAGAGACAGGATGAATGTCCCTTGCAAAAAAATTGCGTCACCGCATCAGTAATATACCGTGCGGAAATCTACACTACTGAAAATCTGGGCGACACAAAGTTCTATATAGGAAGCACGTCGAGAAGCTTTAAGGATAGTTATTACACGCATGACCTATCCTTTAGAAATAAAAAAAAATACAGTAACACTTCGCTGTCCCGATACTTCTGGGAATTGATAGATGAGAAAAAGAACCCACAAATTAAATGGGGTATAATAAGGAAAGCAAAAACATGTAGATCACTCACTTCACCCTGTTTCTTATGCCTTGGTGAGAAAATGTAAATTGTTAAATTTAAATATAGCGAAAAATTACTCAACGTTAGAAACGAAACGAGTTTAAACTGCAAACATTTAAAGGAGTACACACTAAGCAGATTTTAGATCATAAAAACTCTACTGACTGTTACTTCGTTGTTAGCAGAACACATATTCAATTTTTAATTCTGATTTTTAATTCTAATTTTTTGTTTTTTTCTTATTCTGTTTTTTTATTAATTTTGGTTTTGTTTATTTCTTATTCTGTTTTTGTTTGTATTTCATAATTCTGATGATGTCTTTATTATTTTGAACTTATACAATCTAGAATATCCAACAAATGCTACACATCAACCTATAATAATGTTCTCAGCGCACACACACAGTAATCGCATGTGTGTGTATGTATGTGTGTGTATGCATACATGTGTGCAGGGCTTTACGCGCTCCACTACTTTTGGAGCTGCTTCCGCTTCTGCTCCAACGCCCAACATTGAAGCTGGCTCCTCCCACGCTCCCCATTTTCAAAAAGGAGCCGCTCCTGCTCCAACTCCTATAAAAAAGGAGCTGGTCCTTTTTAGAGCTCCTTAATAATAATATACCTTCTTTCATAAACGTTCTATTCTGCCAATGAGTCGTCGAAGGATAGGGGTAGGCGTCAAAGGATCTCGTAAATATGGGCTGAAATGTCACTTTAAGTGTAAGACCGTAAGATAATATTTGACAAAATCTCGCTAATATTTTAAGAGTTATAGGAGAACATGTCGGACGAAGTATAGGATTATACGTAAATTTTCGTTTCCTGAGAACAAGAAAACAATTTTGCTTTTTTAAATACATGGACATTTTCTAAGAACTTAAAGCCAGTTTAAATGACTTTCTACCTGATAGTTTATAAATTCGTTTCACGTTTTGCACACACACGAAGTAATTGATGTTTTGTCAATTAAAATGGGTGACTTGTTTACGAAGAAATCTAAATTAATTATGATGGATTTAATCTCGTAACTTGATTACGAACCGGCTTGAAATAATGGCATTACTTAGACAACGATTTTTTACATGAGGATAATGGGGGGGTGCTTTGTTAACTATTCTGTACTTTCACGTAACAATTTAATAAACAGAAGATATCGTAAAAATTGAATTTAACTTGAAAATGTTATGTAAAAAATAATCCGGTCCAAACCTTTAATTTCGTAACGTAATTACGAACCGGATTGAAATAACATTATTTAGAAAGCCATTCATAACATAGAGTGAGAGGGGCTTTGTTAACTATTCTGTACTTTCACCTAACAATTTAATAAACAAAAGATATCGTAAAAAATAATTTAACTTGAAAATCTTATCTAAAAAATAGCCCGGTTCGTAAACTGCACAAGTACCAAAAAAATAATATTACAAATATTCTTCACTGGGGAGGGGGTAGCCCCGAATTTACAAGTATATCTCTTGTAAAAACGGTTCTAAAATCTATTTTCAATAGATATTTATTCGATAATTGCCGAATTTTCCTACTTGGCCAAAATTGCCGAGTTTCCCGTTTCCGAATTTCTATTAACGACTTTTCCATGGCGAGTTTTCCTTTGCCGAGTTTTTCTAAATTGTGTATCATACACAAATACTTCTATCCAGTCAAGCGGACTACCTAGTCTAAGAGAAGAAAAACAACATAACTTTCCTTGATACACTAAAGAACGGTATGAATCCACATATATCCTCCCCAAAGTTATATGAATTAAATAGTAGCGTAGACTGTACTCTGAAACCTTGATTGGGCAACTTACCTCCTCTATCTAGAGTGCTAATTTTCGGAGTTTTTATTCAACAGAAAGATAGCAGTGCACTTTTTAAAAGGGCCTTAGTAATTATCTCAGGTCAGCTAGTAAACATTTTGAATTCTCTCTCTCGCCCCCTCCCGACCTGCACTCAGATGGTGTAAAAATCGTTCGTACCCCTAGCTCAAATGTATTTCAACTTTCTTTAATCTTTCCAAAGAAATAGAACGCTCATGTCACTGACTGCTATAAAAACTTTCATGACGATTTTGATCCGTCATATCGCTTGATAGCAAGTCGACGAGGTTGGGGGGGGGGTAACGAATAAAACAATAAAAAAGATTATTACATTACAATTAAATCGTCTTCCGCCTGAGCCCCCTCTCTCTACCAGAGATATACTTTTAAAAAATAATTCAGAGTAAACTCTGAGACTTTCTTTACTTTTCCTTTATATTGCTGAATAAAAAACTAATGTTTAAAAAAAAATCAAATAATTTTGGGGCGAGGAGCGCGGAGCGATAAAACCACCGCTCTTTAGTCCCAAATGGAGTTGCTCCCGCTCAACTCCCGCTGAATATAAAGTGAGCCCTCCTCTCCTTCGCTCCAGCAGAAAGGAGCGTGCTCCTGGAGCGCGCTCCTTTCTTGAGGGCTTCGTAAAGCCCTGTATATACAGCAATAAGTAGATACGCTATTAATCTACAAATGGTATAGGTTTAATTTTCCTAAACTTCATACTAAAATTTCCCACATTGAACCCATGGCGCAACGCATAATGCACCATAAAATAATCATTTTCAAATAACAGTTTTTAAAGATAATGAAAATTACTTAAAAGGTATATGTGTGGGGGAGGGTTAATAGGCGTGCATATATCCTGGGTCTGCTTTGTTTTGCATCAATTTAATGAACATATAACATCATCTATTTCATAAAGAAATACCTTCTTGTTATCAATAACAGGAGAAGCAACCTTTTTGCCGCAGCCAGCTATGAAAAACAAATTATATCATTGTCATAGCAACAGAGCGTTTGATAAATATAAAGATTATTTTAGTGGTATCCTTACATCATTTCCTTCGATTTGTACAGAAAGGAAACATATCGGAGAAAAGAAAGAGTAATCCATCCCTCTTCATTTAAAACAGGTTTCAGTGTTCATATATTCATATATTCGACAGATAAGTTGGCATTTGATGTCAGTTCTGTGGTCAATATTTGCGAACTGATTTCCAGCCAGCACTTTTCGGTAATAACATGTTTCGTGTTTATTGTTGTTTTGGACCTAGTGACATCAAGAACATAATAAATGTTTCAACTTCGTATATTCTCTCGAAGTATATTTTATCGTATCATTTATGCTGACCTTATATTCGTCTGCCGTCGTCAGGGGTATAATTCGCGCCTCGCTCCTAATAACATTACAAAGACACCGATATAAATTAGATATAATAACCTCCAAGAGAGTCATAATCAAACTATCACTAGATATGTGAGAGTAGTTATTTGTATAGATGCTAATAAAACTCACATATAACCAGTCAGTTTTTCTCACCGAGGGAGCATGAAATTGGAGTTAACATTGTCTGTAAGTCATTTACGAAGATAGCCCAAGTATGTTGATGCTCAAATTTTAAATAGTTTGTAAAACTCATTAATTAATAAACTTTCCGCCAATGTATACATAAATACATTGGCGGAAACTTTAAGACACGTATGTCTATCTAATTACTCACATTACTCACATGCGCCAATTACCGATTGAGAAGGATATAATACAATTGAAGCTACTAATGAACACCTCGACGTTTGTAGGACGTCTACAACTTTAGACATTACGAAACATCTTTGAGTGCAAACACAATGAACATCACCGACGACAACAACACACCACAAATAATGTATTTAGTCATAAAAGAAAGTGATAAAGAGAGAAAATCACTTCAGCCCAAATGAACAAAACTGCCAGAAATTGTATGAATTCCAACCACAACAGATAACACACACTATTGGAACGATTCTCATCTGATGCCGCACGTAATAGTCATAGAGTACTTTGGGAATGGACATCACGAGAAGGGTGAGCACCAATTACATCTCTACTGGGGGGTGCAGAGATTACTGGAATCTTATGAGATATGCATAATTCCAGAGAAACCCAACGAACATTGCTGGAAAGCAAGTAATGCCTAACGGCCCTTGCGATAACGTAAGATGATTCACAATAGTTATCGATAGACATAGAAGGTGCAAGATATCTTGAAACTATTGGTGTGAATCAGACACAATTGATTATTGTCAGTGATACATTTTTTACAATTACTTGTGTGAAAACGTCTAGTGAGTAAATAATAATATCGAATCTACATTCATGAAAGACAAGATTGAACAAGGAACTCTTACAAAGTCAACAGTATAGTAGAAGCAAAATGTAAGCAATTATTTATCTGATAAATTATGCCATTATTATATTTAAGACTACTCATAGGGTGCACACAAAGAAGACAAGGACACCAATTACCCCGCAGAATTCATTACATCCGAAAGATGATACTGATCGACCTATTATGAAAAGGGTAAAATGAAGACTGATAATTATAAAAGACTGCGTTGATGATGCGGGAAAAGCGAAAACAAAACAAAACATAAACCAATGTATATGAAAGCTGATTATCGCTGTAAAAAGTTGTGCCGTAAGGGAAAGAGGGGAAGCTATATGGATTGTTTACAAGACTGACTAAAGAAGCAACACATAGAAAATTGCCATAAACTGCAAAATCAAAGTATACGGCATTAAGACAAACATATACAAGCAGCATGGAAACACTCTTGACAAAGAAAATAAAGCACGTCATAAGTGAATGCAGCAAGTTAGCCCAAAAGCAAGACAAAAAATACAAGACTGCCTTCGAAAGGTTGTCTATTGGGAACTATGTAAACAGAACCATTTTTTCTGAAACTTGATTTTCATGCTATCTTAAATTCTTATACACATATTTATATGTTCTTTTTAACACACTATGAATTCATATGCACAATAAATGTTTCCATCATTCCATTTAACAGATTTCATGATGATGAAATATGTTTATTATTGTTATTGAATCATATAATAATAGTATGACAGTTTATTATATAATACTATTTTATAATTACATATTTTTAAAAAATAAATATAGTGAATATATTTGAGCAACATTGTAGTTACAAATTATTTAAAGCTAAATAAAATTCGGTCTATACAAATATAAATTGTGCAAAGTCTAATAAATGCGCAAACACATTTTGAACATTTTCGTCTTACTAAATACTTCAGCTATTCCGTCTTAAAGAGCAGTGTAATCTGTAGGAATCGGTATCCACCACGTGTCGTCGTGCGATTAAATCATTTACAGACAGAATAGTAGAGAAAACTATCAACACGAGAATAGAGCAACTCAAAATGCCATAACTGACTGTTACGAAAATCGTGTTTTTTTTTATCACTTCAACTTATTGGACTTTATGTAGCAAGCGAGCTGTGCTGAATAAGACTTTATTTTCTCTTATTATCGTCTCAGAATCGCGTCGTATTCTTAGTTTTTACTAATTCTATATTCCGGACTCAATAGTAGATAACTGGTCTAATCTTTGTCTAGCAATGAAAGAGCAGGTATAATATATCACCATACTCTTTTAATGTAACAAGGTGGTTCTATGTATTATCTAATAATAGTTCTACGACAAAGGCTACCATAATTTGTGTAACGTTGTGAATTTTTGGCAGGCATATATTAGATTGTCTAATAATCATGTGTAATCGTATATCCTTTAATGACTAATAAAACAACGTTTTCTAAATATACACATATTTGTTATCTAGGAAAATAATGTCGCCTTCTAATATTATTCCAATTTTCTACACAATTTTGTAACCAAATGCATATTCTAATTTGTTAATTATATATATATATATATGTATATATATATATATATATATATATATATATACGATAATTATGATTTAATATATATATACATGTATATACGACTGTAAAGCGTGATATCCCTTGTTTTTCCATTTAATTATAAAGTTTTGTTTTTTTTCATTAAGAGTATTAAAGACAGAGGGCAAGAGCAAACAAGGAATATTCTTTAATTTGTTAATAATATTTTGATGACTTTGGTGCGACTTCTCTGAATATCAACTGAACATTCGGCCAGAAGATTGGCAGCGGATATAGATTACAGTACATGTTTGTGATAATAAGTCATTACGATGACCACTTTTTATATGAAGGTCGTGTGCCTCAGTCTGCAGATGATAACCACGGACCCGTATGTCGAGGCGGATCAAAAGGAAAGTGTTCGATAAACTTTTTGAAGACTTACTTGTATGTCATCCGACAATTCTAGAACCCATAATGTAATTGGAGTAAGAGCAGGATTAAATAAAGGTTGCATAAACTTTACGAACATAAAATAAATCTTCGGTTGGAGTAGTTGTGAACACTTCTTTTGTTGATTAAACCCGATTGTAAAGTTCATTCTACATAATATGGACAACAATTAGCTCAATATTTGGATGTAGGTGAAGCGCCAGAACTCTTCTCAAAATGCAGTAATTGTTAAAAGAATTGATCTTTACTGGTAATGAAAGAAATATTAATCTATTATATATCCAGTGATTACAGTCAAATGAATAAACAAGCACTGCTATACATAATGAAGAGCTTTCTAAACATAAGAACGAACAGCTAGTCGGAGGTGCTTCGCCGAAAGGTATATTATGGCTGCCTATGCAAGACCATTGGCTTGATATTTGTTTGAATATCATATCCTCTTTGTTTCTTTGATTGATGTAGAATTGTTAGTTGGAGTTACTTTCTCAGTATGTATAATGTGGGAGAATGTATGACAGCTACAGAACTAATGCTAACAAGCTAATTAGAATATTCTGATTTTCTGTCTACCTGAACGCTAGAATACTAACTTAATGTTTAATTCGGATAGTCTCCTGGCGACTGGTCGCCATTTATTGGCACTTGTTTTGTCTGATTATTAGATATAAATATACCACTTCATAAAATATCTTGACTATAGTGTTAGGCTAGTTAATTTAATGTTAGTTGCGGCTGCGCGTATTGTTTAGCGAATATGGTGGGTTAAAAACACTCAAATTAATCAGTTTTGTAACGTTCAACAACATAGTATGCGCCTCCTGTGGTCGATCAGTTTCGTGCAGAAAAAAGTTTTTTTTAAATCAATGTTGGACGCATACGCTGCAGTTATTGATGTATCGCATCGATATGCGAAAAATGCTTCTTTTTACTCAGAGTTTCTGCCGGAGTTCGAGTGGCTATGTAGCTGCTCAATTCTCTTAAACTTTTTCGTTAAAAGTGGATTTAGCATTTAATTATGATTTTTTGATATATTAACTAATTTCAAGAGAAACATATTTTCTCCAAGCATAGATGCGATCGAAGGTTCTTTGAAAAAGCTGTTCGAGTCGCAGACTGGTAGATGTAATAGAGCTAGACGGCATAGACTCATAAATGTGTTCTATGTTCCATGTTAAGCATTTAGATAAGTTGGTGATGGTTTAGAGAAATGAGATGGTCTGGGAATGATAATTAAGTTTTCCGTGCGTTAAGCATTCATTAGCGCGTTTTTAAACATAGTGTCACTACTTAGTGTCGATTAAGGCCTAGTCGATTGTCACCAGAAGAACTAATACCTGACCCGATGCTATCTTAATATGAAATGGATGATATTGTAAACACTATTTGTTTACAAAATATACACTAACTCTGGCATTGATAACATAGATTATAGTTCGACTCTGGAGGTGTGATTAAAGAATACTTCTTTCTCTTCCGTTGTACACAGTTGTGACTTGGTTTTTCATTTCCTTGTTTCTAATCTTACTCGCCTCAAAAATTCCAGTATTTGTAGCTCCTCTCACTGTCTACATTCTTTATCAGACCTGTTGTTCGGAGATCAAGAGTATCTTAATGGACAAGTGTACCCCTATTTATGACAACAATGTCACATTTAGTGAGGCAAAATTCCATTCGTATGTCGTCACTAAGTAATTTAACCGTGTTCGTTAGGGTATCGAATTCGGGTTCATTCTTTCTAAAAACATCAAGATCATCCATGAATAGAAAGTGGATAACTGTAGGACGTAATTTCCCAAGTCAATATTCTGCTTTCACATTACGTAAGAGAAGTGTCATTGGGATTAAACTAATGACAAAAAGCAAAGGGAAAGACTATCGCCCTGGAAAATCCCTATCCCGAGTTTATCTTAACCTAATGCAATACTCACTGATGTTAAATTGGTTTCCCAATTATTCATGCTATTATTTACTGCTGTTTAAATGTTGGGGGTTATTCGGAAAATATCCATGCATTTTTGTGTCCATAAATGAGGGACTATGTCAAATGCTTTCTATTAATCCACCCACCCCATGGCAAGCTTAGTAGTTATTCGTTTGCAGTTTCGCAGGATAATTGTATCGATCAGAAACTGATCTGTGGTGACATGTGATCTTTCTCGGCAGCCTTTATGTTCCTCAGGCAGCAAATGTTTTTGGTTCAAATAACTATAAATAATTTCAGATAATACACTAGTGAAAAGTTTTCACATAACTAAGAGGCAAGTGGTCAGTCTAAAGTGTGCAACTTCTCCATTTTTTGCTTTCATTATGATCAAGAGTGTAGTGTGATTTGTCAACCATTTAGGAAAGCGACCTGTCGTCAAACAGTAATTTATCATTTCTGTAAGACGCGGGTAAAGAGCCGGAAGGTTTTTAAACCAGTATTCCTAGACTCCGTCAGGTCCAGGAGCTTCCTAATTGTAAAGTTGTTTACCCCTTCTCCTTCACCATATCAACATGTACTGTTATATTCGTTGGCCCCTCTACCGTAGAGGGCAACTCCCTTTCAATATGTTTGACCCATTTTACATTATCTCGATGCTGTACATCCTTTTCCCAAATGCCTTTCCAGCATGCACCAGATTTGTCAGCATCAACAATAACGTCATTCTATCTTTCAATCTATTCTAGTCGTTCAAAAAGTAGTTTATGGCTGTTCGCAAACAGTACGTTTTGCCGATACTGTACAATTCTGTCACTATAAGGTTTATCTTTGGCAGTCGTAGCTATGACTCGCTGTCTCAGTTCTTCAATTTCACACTTGAAACCTTTTCGTTTTATGTAAAACTTAGGAATTAATTGTTCATTAGCGCTCTGGCTTTTGGGTTCGCTATTTTCGACAGCTTGCACTTTACTTAAACCCTTTCTAATTTGTTTTATCTGACCGAGGTTCTTTCGTTACTTATGTTTTCCATTTATCTACTCAAAGATGATCTGATACACTATCAGCAGCAGCTTTAATAACTTTATTACACTGATGAAGATTATAAATTAATAAAAATGGCAATACATCATTCACTTTGTTTGTGACAGTTTTAAGTATTTTAACAGATCTCAGCTTCAGCGGCTGATCTAAATTGCCAGCTCTTAGCGTCCCGTCTAACAATCTGAAAATATCAATATGGTGTTATCTCATCCCATGTTCTATAAGTTTTACGATTGCGTCTGTGGAAACCGCCTGGTAACAATTAAGTACACTATTATTGTTCTCAGAGTTTGTTGTGTTTTTCTGCTATAGATTTTCTTCAACTACATCAATTTAATTTATCTCTCCATGCTCGTCTAAGTCATCTCTCTGAGTTTCTCTTCATAGTTCTTCAATTTTAATAGCAGATAACCATTCGTTGGTTCTTATCACACGGGTTAGTCCTGCGAGTTTTTGTTCTGATAGTTCAAACAAGTCTAGCTCATTCCAGCTTTGGTGCATTCGCTGTCTATTTTGTCTCCTACGAAGACAACTCTTCAAATAACATTTCACCACAATTCTATGTAAGGAGTTTGTCTAAGTAGTTCTAGTGTTAGTGTTAGTGTATCGAGGGTTTCGTTGGATGACGACTTGGGAAGTAGCGTTCCTTCTCACGCCGTACGTGGACCTATACTTTAAATCCTGCACCCACATACGTCGTTTTCGGTTTGATAATTTTGAACACTCATAGTAAAATTAAATGAGAAATTGTTTGTGAAAGGTTGTCCTTCCCTAGTAGTTTTTATTGAGATAACATATCCAGGAGAGTTGATATCCAACGCTGACGACCCAACTCTGGCCATGAAATGCAGTTAAACCATGCAAGATCTCAACCTTGCATTTACAACTGTCTTTGCATTCCATGAAGTATGTTCTATATTTAGATATGTTGTATTCGATATCACTAGCTGGAGATTCTAAACCCCTTGTGTATTATGATTTATAAACTACAGAAGCAACAGATAAGAAGGTTTTACTTTTACTAACCTAACATGTTCTTTAATAACTTTGTATTTTGTCTGTATAATGTATTTAGCTTAAGAGGCCAAAGCATGAGATTATTTTTCTCAATCTTACTAAATAACTTGGGATACATACTTGTTGACAAGACAATTCTTTTTTAAACGCGTCTACAACATCCGTCAGAAATGACAAAAAAAATTCATATTTTATAACATATTGTCTCAATCGGTGATTTTAACACAAATACACAAGAAAGAAAAATAGTATCAAACTAAAAAGTCTTGAATACGTATAACTTATAACAAAATTTAAAATATATGAAATAAAAAAGAAACACTATCATCATGTAAATAGTGTGGAGGATACATTTCTTAATTAAGTTCAGACGGTGGGGGAGTTTGTTAATTGTTATACGGTTTCTACATCATTTTAAACACTGTAAATGATTTCCCCTGCACTTTTTACTAGCTTAATGTTACGTTACACAATGGATTTAAGGCATATTCCGACAACGTTCGTAGAATCTCTAAGTCAGTCTTTCTTGATATGCAACCCTTCGCATAAATAGAACTTAAATTCCCTCCTTGAATGTGGGAATTCCCCGTGGCCTAATGGTTACAGCGCTTGCTTACAGAGTCTAGGTTGACACTGTGGCAGCAAGTATTCGAACTGTGCGACCGTCCGAGATTATCATCCAAACCCTGATGAAAGCGAAATTTGAAATGCTAGCGTATGCAGGTAAGAATAATTTTATATTATTAATGTAAAATTCATATATATATATATATATATATATATATATATATATATATATATATATATATATATATATATAGATATATATATATAATTAGTATATGGAAATGGGGATAAGGAAGTAGCATTCCAGTAGAATATTAGGACAAAATACATCAGTAAAGGTAGATCAATATTGTTCTGTCGATGGTTTCGACCATATTCGTTTGGTGATCTGGTTTTATTTAACAAAACTCTACGTGCACATAGGATGGAAGAAGATAAGGTTGAGGGTGGAAAAACGCTTATAGCAGGTGGACGATAAAGGGTGTTGTCTGTAGTCGGTATATGAAAAGAGGGGAAGGAAGAGTTTGAAGAACAGTGACTCACAAGAGAGTAGGTAAAATACGGGACGGGTGGAAGAATAAAAGTTAATAAAATAATTTCGATTAATAAATTTAATTAAATAAAGCCAAATTACCAAAACGAATATCGTCGAACTCATCGACCAAAATATATTTTACATTTTGTCTCTAAATCGCTTCATGTTTACTCCGTCATGTGCCTGGTAGGCGCAGGTTACAATGTAAAACCTAGGAGTTTCTGTTATTTTCAGTGCATATACAAATTATTAGTGATTCTCACCTTGCAAACTCACTAAGATCGTGTTTTACAAACATCACTTCGAATCTATAGATGAATATTCTTCTAAGTGCAAGTTAACACCATAGAAGCAGTTCAAAATGTGTCCAAAATGACGTGTGAGTGTATTCCCTAGTTGAGAACAAATCCAATCTACGTTTACGCATACGTCTCTTGTGATGTTTTTGCTAATACAACGACACTTTTGATTATTTGAGAACGTTTGGGAATTACAATCTTGACAAATATTTCATTTTCCCTTGATACAATTCCTTCATAATTTAACACATCTTGATAAGTTTATGTTTAGAATGTTCCAAGAGAAATATCGTGTATCTACACGTGTCCTTGCAAATATAGGGAAAAGAAGAATGTCTCTATAGACTTGTATATTGATTGGAGTGTTAGGGTTAGGGTACTTATGTTAGGATTGAGAAACCTGAAATGAGAGCATTTATTAAAAATATATATCATATTAAGAAACATATTTCTCACCAGGGAAATATTTTAATAATATATTGTATATAGTTTTATAAAAGACATTAATGAATAGGATTCTGTTAAAATATCGTGTTCGGCTATTAATTGCTCAATGGTTTTGGGTATGATCATAACATATATTTGATGGTGATATTAGAGAACTTGTTAGCGGTAAGGTAAGCCATTTATTCCGCTTTCTCCCAGATAACTTTAACACGTAATGGCGGCATCTTTCAGTGTATGTGTTAAATATATAGTGCCTTAAGAACGAGAATAAACTGATTCAGACACCCTCAGGGAAGTTCTTCGTCTCAAACTAACACAGTCCCACTAAAAGCTATATTTCCCAGATCTATCTACATCTGCTTACCTTATTTCCAAAAAATATCAACTACTCAAGTTACCACACGGCACCAAAATACTAAATGCATGTCTATGTCACACAAATGCATTATTACGTGAGACACCACTTTGATTATTTGGAGAGCGTTAACTCGCCTATCATTTACCATTAACGGCATGCTACCCAGTTAGTATGTAAAAGCCCTATCGAAAGATAGACACACTCGTTCACAGACTTTTTGTTGACAAAATATTTGCTCTAAACATACATATCTAATACCAACCCTATGAAAAACATATGTAATGCATTGGAATACAATTACACCACGGCGGTTGACATGACGTAAATAAACCAACTAAACAACCACCCAGTAAAATTTTTTACAGTTGGTAGAATCCACCTCAAATGCACAAGCACGAATTATGTTACAAATGTATTAGAATCCTATATGTTGCCAATTATGATTTGTAGAACGGTAAAGAACATGCTTTTCCTAATCCAGTAACAAAGTTTAACACTTCATAAATGTATATATATACATATATATATTGAAGAGTGTATTATATGTAACATTAGATAAAACAATAACACAAACACATTTACAACGTCATTATGCTTACCAACTATTCAATATACTTTATGTTTTGTATTGTATCTAATGTTTTAAACTCATTCGTATACGTATTTATATTCGTATACGTATTATATATATATATATATATATATATATATTTCAAATTTACACGTTCGTAATCATCAATAACGACTAAAAGCCGTTCTGAGTCTTGACAAAAGAGCACATACCTGGATGTACAAACACCTCTTAAAATGTATGCATGAGAACTGAAATTTACGGAATATTTATAAATTGATGCTGAATACATAATCGTTTAAATCTCACAAAAATTGGATGCACCTCAATTTAAACGATTCTCTTCAAACCTTTCTTAATACTGTTTGCATAAAACTAAATATAACTCAATATAACCCCAACCATCTTACGCCTTGCAGATGTGTACCAAACTAAACAATAATCTGTTAATGTATTCATGAGTTAATCCTGTAGATACACATCTATAAACACATGCACACACACACAGACACCCATATATATATATATATATATATATATATATATATATATATATATATATATATATATATATATATATATATATATATATATCCCTTACTAATGTTACATATATTTATGTACTAGTAACGGTTCATTTGCTGATTGTTCACCACTTCTTTAGAGAAATTGTTGTCGATTGACCAAAAATCCGAAGAACATAATTCTCCTTTCCTCGATTTCTCGTGAAGGTTAGGGTTAGAGTTAGTGTTAGGGTCTAGGGTTAGGTTTCTCGTGAAGGTATAACACGGCGGCCAATAAACTATTTACGGATATGCAAACTCTTTCGTTAGCTTGTAGCCAGCATTTAAAAAGATGTATTTGTCCGGGTCGAATGTCAAGAGAAACTGTTCTTATCGACACTTTGCAAATGGTCGATGTGGGTGGGGTTGAAATAATAAATTGTGGGAGGGATAGTTGCTTAAAATTAATGTTAGATGCTATGGTTGTATGGGAGAAGATCAAAAGGGTGGCTAAGGTCTGAAAGAGATAAAACCAGATAGCGCTAGAACAATTTTAGGTAGTCGGTAGGTGGCGCTGTTTGATGTGAGAGAAAATGAGAGAGAAAAATGAGAGATATAATAACATAGATATAGGGGGAGCTGTGGAAAGTAGTTTAAAATAACGAACACTATTTGAAATTAAACTGAAGAAGAAGAAGAAGAAGAAGAAGAAGAAGAAAAATACGAGGTAGGATGAGACGAGATAAGAAAAATATCCGTTGACGAAAAAAAGAAGTGAAAGAAGAAAACTTATAAGAAAGAAAATATGACGAAGAATGAAAATAACGAGGAAGAAAAATCCACAGAATAATAAGAGGAAAACCAAGGAACTCTATAATAGAAGAGGAGAAATACGGGCATGCAGCAATAGGCATGTACTGTCGTGTGTATAATATCAATATAAATGCCCTCTTGTCAGAGCTTAACTTCACAAATTACAAGATGACGTAATATTTCAAATAGAGTTTTTATTCGTTTGACATATATTGTTTTGACTATTTCAACGCCGACCGTATGGGAGCGAACTCCCAACAGTGACGCTCTCCTTGGTGTAATGTTGAGACAGTGTGGTGTCGAGATCGTGTGATGGTAGTAGCCATAGCAGTAATGAAAATAAGCGTTAATACGCTGATAGGTTATAATAACATGTGTTTTCCCATTCAAAGGAATGTTTTAAAATGAGATTTTAATTTGTTTAAGAAATCGATATAATGCTAATATATTTTTCTTCTTTTTGTTTGTATAATAAATAAAATATTTCGATCGGATATCTTCTCTATTTCAATCAAAATAAGAATCCGACTTTTTTATTATCTTGTTCCTAACCAATATATGTTTGAACAAAATATGAACATATATTGGTAAGGAACAAGATAATTAGTATAAAAACATCATTTCGTGTAATTTACACGGGCCCCGCTAGTTATTATTTTTATTAGTAGTAGTAGTAGTAGTATTTAACACTATTACTTTTGAGACGAGATATTGTACGTTATATTTGCACAGATAATTCATAGCCACACTGATGACGATCATACGCCATAGAAAAAGAAAAAGTCTGAAAAAACACAGCGATCACTGGACATTAAAATTAATGCGGCAGCGAAGAAAAAAACTGGACGACGACGGAGGTGAAAGAGAAAGAAGCGACGAAAACAAACAGGAAGAATCGTGCGACGAAATTTACCATGGACAGATAGGTAAGCGCGCAGCCGACTGTGATAAAAAACAATCTGAGAAACAATGAACAAAAAGGTAGTTCACGCACACATGATTACGAAGGACATTTTGATGGCTGTCAATTATGAATAAAAAAGGAGAATATGAACTAAAGAATTAATGAACGCGCGAAAACCTAAAATAATAAGGCGAGCGCACAAGAAAGTCACGTAGTGAATATTTAGTGACATCGATGTGCTAAAAAAGGACCAGTGCTCTCCACATGGGCTATATGTAGAGTCAGATGCACCGGAGACACCGTATGGCCCGAGCGAGAAGCGACGACAAGTAAATTGGCGGGTCAATATATCGCCAGAGTGCCCATACCTAAATAAAAAAAAGTATACAATTGTAATTTTTGGTGGTTTTATATAAGGCTGCGTCTAGTCAACAACATACTAAAAGTAGGGCGAAGTATTAGCATGTGAGAGTGTCACATTTCGAAGATTCTTTTGTTTGGTTTGTAAGTCACATATGGTCGTAGAGTAATACACGAGTTTAGCTGAGAGCAGGAAAACCTTCCCTTTATGCGAACGAAACTTGGACTGTTAGGATACAGTGTTGCTTTAAGAAAAGGGGGGTGCAGCTGTCAACCGTTCAAGTATAGAAAGAAGGTCACAGTCATTGTTGAATCCGGAATCAGTGGCCATAAAACATGTAAAGTCTATCACATAAAAAAGTGCATTGGTTTGGACTAAACAGGAGGCTTCTGCTCAACTATTGAATAGGAGTGCTCATGTTACTCTGGGGTCATATGACAGTAAAACGTATTGCTTATTCTGTGGAACTGATACTACGAACAAAGACTATAATAACAAATGTGAGGAAAGGATTAGTTATGCGAAGACAGATCCCTTAGCTCAAACTGTCCTGCTTCATTTCAAAACTAGTAAGATGAGTTGGAAACATCTGTTGATTGTGAGATGGAACATTTCTGTGGTGATCTCCTCGCTGCAAGCTGTATGTACAACCAGTCACATAACGTCAACTTCCGTACAATGAAAAGCATTCCAAGACAGTTCATGTCAGTTGAATCAACCAAACGACGATAAAGTGAAAGATCAGAAGACAGCGATCCTGAATAATCATTTATAATTGGTGATATACAGGGAGGAACACGATCAGGAACAGTTAACGATATCGGACGTTGTCGCTCAAATAGGATAATATCTACGAGATAGTTAACCAACAACGTATGGAAATATATACCTCAAATAAAAGATGATAAGTCGATATGGAAACTCTTTGTGACTGGAGGTCGTTGTGATGTGGCAAAAATCTGGGCATTAAGGAACAATAACTGTACTATTCTTAGTGAATACTATAATCCACCCCTTACAGACGATAAGGAAGCACAACCATGAGCAATTTTAAAAATCGAACCGCAACTCATCAAAGCTGACATCAAGATGACAGTGAAGCCAGTGAAGGCTACGAATTTAAAAACAGCCGCACTGAAACTAGTGGCAGATTGATACTTGATTCCTGTAAAGTTTGTTACATGTGTTTGTCAGGAAAGATACATCCACAAAAGTAGCTAGCATATGACATTCTGTTGTTCAGGCAGTTCATCGAAGACCTGTAATTGTACCCTACAACTGGGTATTTCGGTTCGAATGCAACACTTGTACAGGTAACGATACTTGATCAGTAGTCTGTCAGCAATGGGATTTGCTTCATAATACCAAGTGGTACAAAGGTTTGAAATGCATGCAGCATGTTTCCTTATTCCAGATGTGTTAGGCGGTGTAGTGGACATTCTTGATCAGCCCCTGTTATTTGCCGAAGACAACGTAAATCCAAACATAATAACGTTGGATAGAAGGGTTGCATGCAATGAGATGAGCAAGTCAGTCATAGCATACCAAGAAAAGAAATGGCGGACTTGAAACTTGTTTAAATGACGAAGATTGATAGATTACTGTGTTCCAAATCATGTCAATCCTGGCAATATACTTCTAGGCCCACCCTTACATCTGATGTATGTGATCACAGAGTCGACATTCTCTTGGGAAAGTCCTTTCGCATCAACAAGGCCATTTGTAGCCGGCAAGGCATAATGAACGTAATGCATAAGTAGTGCAAATATTTGGGAAATCCATCGATACATTTCCCTTGCATACTAATTATGAATCCAGGAAATACAACATGTATACTGCCACCCTATGCGGTCGTTTGTCAAAACACAACATGCCGACAGTCATTACCTTTGATCAGCCACTATTTTGTAAGGCTTCTGAAATCGTTACCCCTGTTTCAGATTGTACTTTCATTAGGGGTGTAATAATATTGCTTTGCGCATTGTATCCGTTCATTAATATATGTTGGGCGCTATTTGGATGTTGATAGATGGTATTGGAGTCATACAACAATCATTGAGGCAGTATATGGTGAACATGCCGTTGTACACATTATGAGCTGCAAGACAGAACAATAAGCGTTTCGTAGCCACCTGCTTATGGACCAGTGTCTCACACGTCAGATTTGTTTGCACAATCTTGGACGATGAACCTGGTTTCTAGTAGAGGAGGGTGAGCGGCTTTACATGCTGATAGAGACTGGTAAATGTGGCTTGAAGCTATTGTTGGAATCAGATTGCATTAACAAAATTTATAACACTCTAGAAAGGGATACATTGGCAAGGGACTCCTTATCCAGCAAGCGACGGATAGACAATCAGCACATGGTAAGAACTACTAGGGCGCTCGTTGCAGATACTCGAATGGGGTCTTGGAAACTGCATCTCAGTACCGTCTCCGCTGGCTGGGCAATATTGGCCGCCGCCGGTAATCCAAATAATCTAAAGTTGTCTTTTTTATATTCGTAGAAGATGTATCGCATGGAAGATGACAAACAAACATCAACAGTTTCAGTCTGCGTTTCACATAATCAGACGCAGTATCTAATACTGGACTGGTCTTCTCTGCAATATTGTAATCGAGCAGACACTTATGCGCCCACTCAAAAAGCAAGGTGGGCTCACATAATGGAGTGAGATATCTTTACATAAGACAAAAGTTAGGGCGATGCCATCCACTATGACATTCACTTACAACCTGCCCATGCAATAACTTACCGCACGTAGTTACCCAACAAACGAACAACATAAGGAGTTGTCTGTCTCTCGGATGAACAGACATGATATATACCTCGAGAAGGTTGCAGAGCGACTACACAGCTTTAAAACGTTGTTAGGCGATGAATCGTTACGCGATATTACCACAGAGATTACAACCAACGAGGATGTAAATGTTCAGGATGTTCGAAAAATGCATTGTACAAAAGATAGATTGACAATCAGTTTTCGCTAGCATAGAGCAAGCACGTCAACGTTTATGGAAATCGTACATTGACCCACTACTTTCTAAAGTTCTCTCGTATTCTCACAAACAGGTAATACAAGGCTGGATTATGTCATGTTCTAGGAACTCTGTCTCTCCTCAAATTATTTGTTCTAATAAAAATGTATCTTACGTCAATCATACACTTCCACAAAGACCCTCTGGTTGTAAATGTCATGCATTGCAATATTATAACCAGGTTATGGAGTAGATGGGATGTGGTGATGAACTAGTGCAATATGAGAAAGGTGGAAGGTGGAAGGGAATAACTGTTTCCAGTGATGACGGATAAAAACCCTGTTCCATATGCACTTACACGTAAGTTGTGTTTATTAGTCTTCAACTTCTTCTGTGTTGTGCTATATCTATATAACACTCAATGGGCGTATGTGTGTTTGGCCTATAGAATAGAGGTTAGATACTCTACATACAATCTAAAAGTATAGTCTTATGGAGAATCAATCGGAGAAGATAATATAAGTACTACTGAATCTCTAAGTTCCTTCCTAAGGGGGGTTATTCAACACATTCTATTAGGTCAAAGGGGAGGTTTTTAATGTGAAAAAGAAAACACTGTAATTTCAATGTATTACTTCTGCTCGCAATTTTATAACAACAGTTTTTTAACGTTTCTTGTACTTTGGACAAGGAAAGGCGTGGCAAGAAACTCGTAAAGGGTAATTTACAATTATCTGGATACATTCATAATTTTTTTAGGGAGGGGGTATTAGTATCGAAAAAATCAGTAGCAACAAACGTAAGATGATAATTTTCCATTTTATAAGTGGTATATAGTTATCCAAAATGGCTCTACATCTTCAATAGAACATGCGTGTGTTAATGCAGCCTTGCTAGGGAGAAACACATTTATCTTGTTAACCCGGTGTTGTCCGGGTACCATAATACTAATAATATCGTATTATATTTAGAAAGTGATATAAGGTAATCCAAATGCAAAATATAATAGATTGAGCAGCTGTATTTACTCGGTGTTGTCCGGGAGTTATCAATATCATAGATAGAACAATCCTACACATAGAAGGTGCTTTTTTAAACGCCGCCTTGCTCGGAGAAAAGTTTTCACAGCATGATGTTATACCAGTGTATACAACAAAAGCTACACTGCATTGTTGTGAAGTCAGTGTTTAATATCCTACATAAAGCGGGTGTGTGCCATAATACACTAGTACATTTTCAATATGGTGTATAATTGATGGAGTAATGAAAGACAAGTAACACGGCGTTGCACGAAACAACACTGAATAAATATAGGTTTCATTATATTATTAAGGGGAAGGGAGAAGATAAGATACTCGCCGTCTCCCGGGAATAAATTAAAACAACTATTGATGGCATTATATATTTGAGGAAGTGAGTGGGAAAGAAGCTCAGCATTGCCCGGATGAAATACCTTTAAAACTGAAAGTTAAGGGGAATGAGTTACATTATTATTATTTTTAATAAGTTGAAAGAATAAAGATTAATGGGGTTGACTGAAGTAAAAACAGACTGAGTGAGAGGGGTGTAATTCGAGGAAAGCGGAATAAGAAAAAGTTGATGGAGAGATTTAGTTTTTATATAAAAATATTTACAAACTGTTCAACCACTTCTATTTTGTTTTTATGGCTCTGGACAACGGCGGTTAGGCATGATAATTATTATACAATATATCATGACACAAAACGTGGGTTCATCAGCCTTTGTTACCTCTATGAAACTAAAACCTAAAATACATGCTAATATTCAACTTTGTTCAAGGATTAGAGGATGATTAAAGAGATATATGTTTTACTTGTTATAATTAGGCGTAATTTATAATAAACTTAACAAGTCATGTGTCTATATCCTAGTTATCTATGTATCATTTCGCCCCACTGACTCTGTTAATTTAACCACTCGCTAGTATTTCGTAATGCCTATGAGTAATTATAAACAACATATTACTTTTTCCAGAAACCTAATTAAATTTACATACTTGTGTCTCTACAGACAACATACACTTATACGTATTAGATGAAGCAATAATACTTTTCTTTACCTCGCTATAAAAATAATAAAAACATCATACTTGTTTATAATAATGTGTAGTATATAGATGTTTACAAATGAATTATTGTTTATTTAAAATATATGCCACAGTTTATTAATGTTAGAATGACATAAAAGTAAAATAAATAGTTGCTGAGGTTGTAATTCAGTATATATACATATTAATAGTATTAGGAGGAAGAGAGGATTAGTTACAATCATATGCTTCTATGAGGCGATATTCTAAAAGTTATTCATGCCAAATTATTGTGCCAATAATCTATGCTCCTATGTACAAAAAAAGCTACGTACAAATAAAAAAGAGTAGACGGTCGGAAATAAGCAATTAGATATATGTTCTCAGTTCTCAGTTCTCAGTTGTAATACTTTGATTATTCCACTTCAATGTTCTGTTTTGAATGACGAATATATGAACTCAAAAACATCTCATTAATCTCTTGAGAAGCTCATAAGCATTTGACATTTTTTCAGTTACATTGCGAAGCGAAAAAGACTGCTTTTATTTCAATGATCGGAATGTTTTTCTTATTTTTGATAAAATTATTTTGATATCGTTGCAGAAAAATTACTCAAAATAGATTCTTGCACGTCAATAAATTGCCCGTCGGGCATTGATTTGAAAAAAAAACAAGCATTCATGTGCATTAGTGACATAAGTAAAATATCTTTGAGAGTTGTTATGCAAGCGAGTCGAAGTGCTGGTATCTATTCTATTTGCCTGGAATAAAATGTCGGAAGGGCAGAGTGATGCTTTCAGTTGTTTAAAAATAGCAATGGGGGATAAACAATAAGTTTTGTGTTTTATGGGACAACATAACTCCTGCTTAAATCTGCATAGATTAGAAAAATGCTATAACAGGATGTAGAACGATAGGACATAAAAGAAATGGAGCAGGAATTGGTAGATCCAAACGAGAAGTAATGTAAAACATATAGAGAGGAAAGAAGGAAACCATTCATAAATATTAACAAAAGTACGATGAAAAATATATCATCATAATAAAGAAAGGAATTATGAATTTTTTTAATCAGAAAAAAAGTTGAACCATGAAAGGAATATGAAATAATGTAGAGTGCGACAAAGACAAAAGAGATTAGTAAACCGAATAAGAAAGTATTGATTGAATACAATGAATGGATTAAAAATCGTAAAATGAAGGAAACTACGACATAAAAAGAATACAGTGAGAACACAAACACCTCAATAAAGCTTAGACAATTGACAAATACAGAGATGTATGGGAGTGGAAGAAAAACGAAAGAAAGACAACGAACGAAAACTGAAGAGACACAGTTACAAGTATAATGCCTAGACAAAGAATGAGAAGACAATTTGGAAATATAAAAAATAGCACGAAACGCTGACGAATAAAACAAATAAACAGAAAGAAAGAGAAAACTAATTCAAAGCGAATGATAGACCAAATAGATAACAAAGGAATGAATAAAAAGGACTGAAGAAAACACGAAAATAAAATAAAAGAGATAATAACAAAATGAAAATGAATGCACAAAGGAATGGACATGAGAAAAAAACATATAATAAAAGAAAATAATGAGAAATGTGACGAAAACCAACAGAAACACAGTTAAACGAATGAAAGCGGACTAATTAAATAAGGGAAAATAGGTAAATCAGTAATTAATAAAACATACTTCACTTTAATTAATTGAAGAATGAAAGCAATACACGAGAGAGAAAGAGGAAAATAGACAAAAGACGTAGACCCACTAAGGAAATAAATAGGAATGTAAAAATATAAAGATCGAAAAAGGAAAATATAAAAAGAATAAAAACGAGTAAACACAACAGCCAAGAATGAGAGTATATAACGTACGTAGGATCTAAGAATGAAAAGAACACGTAGAAAAAAAAGAACCATAAGAAGCTAAAATAACATAGATGAAAAATAAAAATAAAGTACAGTAAGTTATTCGGAGTTATTGTTTGTACACGGTATCAGTGTGTTAATTTAACGAAAGATGGGACTATGATGGGTAGTACTGCTCCAGGTAAATACAGCTGAAAGTAATGGTTACTAATTAGTGCCTTAACAGGATTAACACACTGACATGAACATGTGACGACTAGGTACAGTTTTGTGGCATACATTATTTTTGGTGCCTCACTAAACAGTACAGTTGGATAGTGGTTACAGAAAACTGTATGGTAAAACAAAAAGCATCAACTGGCAGTGAAGTGTTGCGACTGGGCTAGATTCTATTAAACGGATAGATAGTACAGTTATAGGTGTTACAATTCCGCGTCAGTGTGTTTTTGTAATACTAGTGGCTACCTGTTACTCTACATTCTTCAAAATTCCAATACAAGCTCCTCACACCCAGATACACTTTGTGATACACATGATCTAGAAAAAAAAGGAAAGAAGGACGTATTTAATTTCTATATATAATAATAAACAATTAAAATAAATAAATAAAAAATAAACGCTGAATTATTATTTACAATTTTCGGGTGAGTTGTCTCAGTGATTATGTAAAGCGATAGGGAGACAAGTATAGTAAATACAAATCAAATATCTTTATCGAAAGATAACGACAAAAAGATTAATTTAATACCGAATGTGACTAATCTGATTACAAGCCAACAAATAATAAACTATTAAAAAGGAACGAATTTAAGGGATATTTAAATATGCCTTAAATTCTTGCCTTTTTCAGAAAACATATATATAGACGAATGAAATATACGTAAAATAAAAGTAAATTGTTCCTTAAATAAACGGATATAATGTATACCCCTTGTAAGGGTGCCTGTGCGCAGAGTCCATGACAAAACAGGCGTTGTCTAATGAAGCAGCATATCTTAAAAATAGTAATTGCTTGAGTCGAGTAAAAAAAGTAAATCTACTTTATGTTCTGTATGGAGAAAATGATGCAGCAGGCGTAAGAAACTTCGAACCCGGTACACCACGCCCATATTTCGTCTGTGCCTACCACACACAGGGGTATGGCATATGAAAGATAAAAAAATATATTGAAAAAAAGATGGGAAAGAAGAAACCGAGAAAGAAACATATTTTAACACTGAAAAATGAAACAGAGAAGAACAATTGCACTGAAATAGTATTAAACGAAAGAAAACATAAAGAACGAAACCTATGTTTTACTAAGTTGTGATTCTGTCCAATTAGTCATGTACTTTAGAAATATATAAGATGCCAGATTTACGTGACACTAATATGAGATGAAGAACACAAACGAAATATGTTTTTTTACAAATAAGTGATATATGTTGGACTTTACTCTGAAGTTGACATCATGGTAAAATAGCAGTCTTAAATTGGTTGCATATAAATATCTAAATATATATGCGTGATTAAACGGCTCTTTATAGGTTGATGTATGTGTAGCTACATATGTTATTGATCCCCACACGTGCTGACATATTGTTGCCGGAGTCGGGAGCGTCTGTCAAGTCCGACGTGCTTCTACGACTGGTTTTGCTTGGCAGGCTGTGATTTCTTCTTGTCCAACTTGACACAGACATCGTTATAAACGTGAGCTGTTAAAAGAGAGGTTATACTGAATGCCTTATTGTGTTAGGATTGAAAAACACCTTGTTAAAATGAAAGGGATCACAGTCTATCATCTTTTCTGATTGATACTACACTCTATAGGCAGGTATCGTCTTGGCCTTCGGGTCTTCATTCCGCTGGTCTGTGGGTTTGTCCTTTGCAGTGCTAGGAGGTCAACCTTCCCAGGCTTTGCCATCCCTTCTTTTGGGTGGAATAAGTGTATTGCTTACTGCCTGAGGCGCCCCTACCGGGGAATGCCAACGGGGCTTCCCAGGAATTTCTTGTAAGCCAGAGTGCTCATCTTCTCAGGCGCTTGCTTTTCCAATCCCACATTCTTGGCCTTGTGTCACATCTTACCGCTGTGGGAGGAAAATAAATAAAAAAGAACGAATACACTATGAAGACACATTGTCATCAGAATAAAACATATATTTTACTTCGTTTAATATATATATATATATATATTTATATATATATATGTATATATATATATAAATGTCACACTTTGCTTTTAAATTATTTACTTGCTTCTTTACAGCCAAACGCACGCTTAAAGTGGTGGTTAAAAACACCGCTTTTCTGTTCAACGCCACCCGACGTACCTTTGCGTGAAACTCGACATCCCACTGACATACCGACAACACATCGAAAAGGTGACGGCAAAAGTGACATCACGTGCCGCACTGATTCGTCGTCTGGCCGGTGCCACATGGGGAGCAGCAACCAAGACCTTGCCAATATCCACCCATACTTGTTTTCTCAGCGGCCAAGTACTGCGCCACGCTGGTGAACCAACTACCAATCCTCTACGGTATTGCCCCACCCGCTATCTGAAGAGAAGCGACTGTCCTGGCACTGCCACACAAGGCCAAGATCGACAAGAGACATCTGCTCTACGACATCATGAGCAAACCCGCTCCACCAGTACGCCTCAAATCACGCCACGCACTCTCCCATCACGCGCATCAGCTTCTGGAAACCGTCCCAGACACCACCTCAAAGCAGATGTGAACCAAGCACCGCTGGAGGGAAGAATGACAACAGGCTGACCAACACCTACTGCACAGGTTCATCACCGACCCACACGACATACCAGGGGCTGAGCTGCGACGAAGACAATGGGCCAATCTGAACCGCCTGAGAACTGGTGTGGGCCGGTTTCTGTCACAATGAGAGACTGGGGCGTGAGAGGGGGTGCTGCCTGTTAATGTGTTCAACCAGAACAGACAGTTACGCACCTCATAGAGGAATGTCCGCTGTTCAAACCACCCAATGGCGAGCAGGGCATAGCGGACCTTGATGACGAGACGAGAACCTGGCTTGCCAAGACCGAGCTGCAGCTTTGAGGGAGCTGCCACACGAAAGAAAGAGAGAAATAGAGGCGGACATTTAACAAATGCATTAAGTCAATCAAGCATTTTACATATACATTTTTATATTTTACATATAAATATTAACAACCGAAAAGTTGGATTACAAAAATGATTTAATAAATATTTAATTTATTTGATAAAATATCGCGTCAAGTTCTTTGGTGTCTCACTTTTCAAAGTGTATCATTTCAACGACGTTTCAAACTGTAGTAACACTTATATTATTATAGTTAACATATATGTATTTCACATATACATATATGTATGTTACATGTACATATATGTATTTCACATATACATATATGTATGTTACATATACATATATGTATTTCACATATACATATATGTATTTCACATATACATATATGTATTTCACATATACATATATGTATTTCACATATACATATATGTATGTTACATATACATATATGTATTTCACATATACATATATGTATGTTACATATACATTCGAAAAAATCGTTACTCGTTAGGGTAGTATTACTTAATATATCATTTTTAACATTGAGATTTAGTTCTAATATGTTTTTTATTAAAGTTTCACAATTATAAGTTATCACACCGCAGTTGAATTGCATTGTAATGTACTAATTATATGTGTCTGTTCCTTCCAACACCACAGTTAAAATACACAGTGATGTTAAATCATAATCTATCTCATCCCTTTATATCCGTCTTCTTAGTTCACTGAATTTCCATCTTATATTCCTCTGTATCTCCTATTTGTCTATCATATACTTATTTACACTATTTTACTTCGCACCCCGATTCTCTTACAATTCCCCCAATGTTAATGGTATCCCCCCTTCCACCATCTAAATCCAGCGTCTCTACGTGAAGTGTGCACAGTGACATCCAACCAATATATAAAAAAACATACTCAGAATTTTCGTAGTGTATGAATTGAAAATGTTTCGGAATTTTTTAGATGAAGATTTAAAATTTATATAATTTCGTTCATTCATACAACTATTCTCTTCGTGCTTTTTATATAAACTCTTCGTGTGAACATTTTTCAGATGTGGGGACTTTCTTGTCAAACTCCTTCCTAGTTTGAAAAGATGCATCCAGAGATGGTTGGAATATACATCTGCCGAACAGTTGTGAATATAACAATCAGTATGATTTTCAATAATACAAATAATACAAAAGAAAATGTTAAAAATAATACAGTAACATTTTTTTAAAATATAACGAATAAATAAGATATAAATTAAGAAAAAAGCGGTCAATAAAAAGATTAATATAAAAGTAGAAAAACTAATTTATACAAAAAATGTGTTGCAAATGATACGAAGAAAGAAAACGACGATTAAGAAGAGCGGAGTGAAAAAAGAAATAGTTACAGAAAATATACAACAAAATTAAGCTTAAAAGTGTCGAAACTCGCAAGTAAACAGCACAAAGAAAGAAACAACTTTTCTAAATTCACGGCAATTCAAAACTACGCGTTTAATGTAGAACGTATCGCTTAATAGCGCGGCAGGCAGAGCTTCATAGAGATTCCTGTTGGAATATCTTAAAATGGAATTCCAATGTTAAGCTGTACAGACCTGCGAAACATCATTAATAATTAAGCTATGACAGACTGTCGAAAGTTATATTTGAAACGAAAGTGTGACATACCAACTGACGTTAGAAAGCATCGGTAATAAAGTGTATCGATTTTATCTATATGTTTTATTGCGATGAAAATGCTATTTTACAGTGAAGCCAGAGAGAAAGAGTGTTAGACAGTTTTTTGTTATGACGATGTCTCGAAAATGTCATGTTTCTACCGAAAAGTGACAAAACGCCTTTATTCATTCTGCGCGTTTATTGATGGAATAGTATTAGCCACTGAAATGATGCAGAGTGACCGACGAACCGGAAATCTAAGAAACATGTCCGAATGCATCTATCGCAAGATGCGGCCATTC
Organism: Sepiola atlantica; assembly: GCA_963556195.1. NCBI lineage: Eukaryota > Metazoa > Mollusca > Cephalopoda > Sepiida > Sepiolidae > Sepiola > Sepiola atlantica. The sequence goes on from OY744536.1 coordinate 61,080,561, forward strand.
AATCAACGGATTTAGCGATTACAATTTCATTTTAATCTGATACGTGACAGACTTACAGACTAGACCCCCGTGTTACTGTAAAAGAGATGGGTATACTACATTTGTGTGTTAATTTATAGAAATACTATTTAAACTAAAGCGAGAATGATCGATCGACGGACGGAACATGTCTTGTAGATGCCTGGAGCTATCTATGACAAGATGCGTCTATTTAATTAGTGCGTTTATAGACGAAAGTGTTGTGCTTAACTGAAACATGACAAAGCGGACGGCCAGCTATCTTGTGTTCTCTAAAATAAGATCCGCCCATTCAATCTGCACGATTAGTAAAATAAAGAAACTGAAGCGAGATAAAGTGAACGATCGACGGAACAGCTTATAAAGATGATCTGAGGCGTGTACGGCAACATGTACCCATTCAATAAATATGTTCAGCGACGAAAATGTTATTTAAAAATATACCGACAAAATATCATCTGTTCACTAAAACTTAATACGCCCATCCAATCTCTGCGTTAATGATTAAATAGTATTTGAACCTGAGTCGGGACCGAGGAACTGACAAATGGAAACTCATATAAATATGCCCGGCGACATCCACGACAAGATACGTCCATTCAATCAACGAGTTTAGCGATGAAACTGTCATTTTAAATGGAGATGTGACAGACCAAGCTACCAGCTGATCAAGCGATAACTAGAGCTTATTAACAAGCTGCACAGACGCATCTTCAAGCTAAGAAAATCGGAAAGAAATCGAAAAACATGACGAAAATCAAGTCATAAATAAAGAAGCTTTACAAAAAGAACGCACATTTCACAAACCGGAGAGCTAATGTGAAAAAGAAAACTTTATACTAAAATCAGGAAAAAAATTAAAGATAAAAGAGAGATGTCGAAGAAGACACATTTATCATTGTCTGTAGGTAGTCTTGTAGATACATCTCAGACCTGTCTACCCTAACCAAATTCTTGCAGACATACATATGGAACATTTTGAACGCTCGGAGAACAACATCAATTACCGCACAGGAAAATGCCACTGCAAAAGAAACAACAATACACAAATAAACAGATACATGAGTAGAAAATAAAGAAATAAAATGGAATAAACGACTTACTTCTCTTCTGAATTCAGAAAGTATTGTTTGCTACAAGTTAGCGCAAGAAACCAGTCTTTTTTTAATTCACAAGCACACATACATACGCGCGTGGGCCCATACACACACACACCCACACATATATAAACTGTTATTCATGCTACTGGCTCTAAGAAAACATTACTAATGCAATGAAAGACACATATACTAGTCCGCTAAAGAAATGTCATATTCGTGCGTACGTTATCACTCTCCACTACTTTTTAAAAACATGTGATCCTTCGATTTTTGAAAATGCTATGAAAAAACACATTTCCTCTGATGCCGCTAACGTGTCGAACAAGAAATTTAAAAAAGAACGCTTTTTGGCCTACGTTAGTAGTAGCTGTGTTGTCCAAATATGGTACAATAATATCGCGGTGTCTGTGTTCGCGCTGAACGTCTATAGAATGGAATTATGTTACAAAATCTTACTGGGCTTTTGGATATACACCCCTATAATAAGATACATTCTGAAATGAGCTTACTCAGAGTATGTAGATAAAAATGATTCAGTTTAGAACCAAGATTATAAAATAATAGTGAGGGTTATGCGTTGGGGCGAACGCCCATTGAATGTACGGCAGTAATATAAAACAGATGGAGAATACCATTGTGAAATTTCCATAAGTCCACCTAGTTTTTCTATACTCTAATTAACGACTTAATTGTAGTATGCACTTGTCGTATAATAATATAAAAATAAAATGTCATAGTAAATATTTAAAATTAAACATCAAACATGATGCATTTTTGAATTGAACATCATTTATTTCTTTGTTTAGGCTAAGAATTTCGATGAATGTATTATGATCAGAGCGATACCTTTTTTTCTATGTGTTTATGTTTTTCATTTTGTTGGTATTAAATCAAGGGGGCGGGGATCGAATAAACCGCATAGCCAGAAAAATACGTCAATTTGTTACAACGACAGTTTCAAGTGAGCTAAAGATAGGTCGGTGTGCTGTGCTTGTTTGACGCGTCTTTAATAAGGAACTTGATCACATTGTTGAAGCATTAGTGTATAGGTATACTTGATATCAAAATTTGAAAACAAAACATGATGAAACTTAAAAATGAATAAAATCATATATTTATCTTTTTTAGGCTAAGTCTTTCGGTGACTATATCATTATCAGTACAATACTTGTGCTTTCTTCTTCATTTTGTTGGTGTTAAGTGGTTAAAGACAACAGTTTAAAGTGAAGCAAAGCACGGCCAGTCTTGGTGGTTTGGTGCGTTTTGAATAAGAAAATGTAGTATCTGTTCTGATGCTGCAAGTAGTTGTTCTTTCCTCGGTCAGTGAAGGAGAAAGCTTACGAAACTGAGACGATTTTGTTTTTTGTTATAATCCAGAGTGCCCTTTTTTAGGGAGTTACATTTTCATTGTGTCTAACTTTGTTTTCGGAAGGAGGTAAGTAAATAGAAATAGCAAAAACAGCAATACATTTAGTTTAAAACATAATACATCTATGTATTTAATTATTAAAAGAGAACATTTGTGTTGTGGACCCGTTTAGGGATACCAACAATGAAATAGAAGAACAACAGGTTTAGAGATAATAATAATGAATTGTATTGAACAGAGAAATTATACACAAGTCAGTGTTGGCAGTGCTAGTTCCTAAATGTGCCTCCCGATGTTCTCCCGGCAAAACCGGTATTTATGGTAGCCGGTTGCTACCATTTAGTTATTATTAAAGGGTATGTAGGTCACCCACAACACCCCCCTTCCGAAACTCATTCCCCCGGAATCTCAAGGTATATCATTTTCCTAGTATTCACCTCAAAACTCCCGGTTAATTTACGTTTTCTTGATGAACGTCTCTGTTCCGGAGGCGTTTTTGGTGTTGGCAGCTCAAATGCGTCGTATAGATTTTCCATGATGGTCTCACTCTGATCCGATGGGCCTTCCCCTGGGTCGTCCGACATGCGACGACGCATTTGGTTAATGTGTTTTTTACAGGTGCCTCTAGGACCCTCTACAATGTACACCCTCCGCCCTAATCTTGTTTGTACCTTTCCCACTTCCCACACGGTTTTGTTTCCATGGTGTTCCTGGAAGAACACCTTCTCTCCATCCTCGTAACTCTTCTTTGGTGCCGTAATGTTGGTCGATTTCACCTGTGTTGGTAAAAGTTTGTCGAATACCGACTTTATTTTTCTTCCAAACATTACTTCCGCCGGTGGTACCTTGGCTGGTGTGTTCTCGTTGGGTGTAATTCTATAAACTTGAAGGAACTGCTGGAGTGCCTTTTCTGTCGGCGTGCCCGTCGATTTTTTCAACGCTCTCTTCAAGGTATCAACACATTTTTCTGCCTGTCCGTTTGACCTCGGATGGCAAGTCGGAGTGGTGATATGTTAAATTTCAAAGTCTTCACAGAATTCTTTGAACTCTCGTGAAGTAAATTGTGTACCGTTTTCCGATACAACAATGTCCACCACTCTGAATCGGGCAAACAGTTCATGCAACGCGCATATCGTGGCATCCGTTGTTGGGTTTTTACATCTAACAAATTCTGGCTCTTTTGAGTAGCTGTCGACTATAATTAAATAGTAGAAGCCTTCCAATGGCCCCGCGAAATCTATGTGAATACAGGACCATGGTTGCTCTGCCTTTGGCCATGAACAGTACTGAATAGGTGGTGATTTCGCTGCCAACGCGCAGCCCGCACAGGCCTTCACCTTCGTCTCTGTGTCCTTGTCCATATTTTTCCAATACACATAAGATCCTATTAGGCTCTTCATACGTGTCGCTCCGGGATGTCCCTTAGGGAAATCCTTCAGGATTTTTTTTTAGCATAGCTGGGATTACTACTCGCTCCCGGTATAATAATGTGTCGCGAAAGACTGAAAAAGCTTCTGCCGTTTGCTCATCGTCTGTTTGTAATTTATTTTTAATCTCGATAATAAAATTATCTTCTCTTGCCTCTTTTTGTATATGGCCAAGTGTGACTGGCAGCTCTTTTATTGTGTTACACAGTACTTTACTATAGTCATATTCAGACGGAAGGGATGTTATAACTGTATCCTCGAGCGGTATCGTGTACTTTGGGATTAGCCGCGATAAACCATATGTGCGTCCTAGTCTTTTTGACGGTAAAAATTCCATCTCAAAGTCATAATTTAACAGAATAATACCCCATCTCTGTAGGCGGTTTGCTGTGTAAGTTTGCAAGCCTTTTTTTTCATCCAAAGATGGTGATGAGTGGCTGTAGGTTAACATCTCGATTGTTCATTTTTACCGTAACATACTTTCGTATATTTAGGTTGCCACCATTAATTCTGGTTGTTTTTGTGTAACTTTTTTTTCTAGTGTTACTTCTGCAGTGTGAGGCGTTGTGTCCCATTTTATGGCATTTGTCACATTTTTGTTCGTTTAAAAGGACACTTCTGGTACCAATGTAGGTCTCCCGCAACTCCAACAAGGGTGGTTTGGCAATTTTTCATCCGACCTTTGAAGCAAATCCTTCCTGAATTTTTCCTTCGAACAGTATGATTTTTTGGAAAAACGACGAACATTTTTTTAGCTTCATTTTTCCTTTTTTGACAGCTTTCGGCCAGTTGTTGCAATGTTAAATTTGGTTCGGTTTCAAGTTTGCTTATTGCACGTCTTAACTCCTCATCGTTTTGCGAGACGATCCCTTGAACAAATATTAATATTTTGAAATTGTTCGATGTCAAGGATGATAACTTAAAGTCGTCACAATTTTTATTGACGATCGAAGCAAACGTTGAGTAATCCTGGCTTTTTTTTCGCGTTAGGTTCATACATTTCCACCTTTAGTGGAATAAACTTGTTTTGGGGCAACATAGTTCCATTAACATTTTAATGGTTTCATTGAAAGATAGGTCGCCCGTTTTCTTCAGCAGAATATAATCGACAAATTGTGTATGCTGAGCCGAACCTAGTCTACGAAGAACTAAACGAACCATTTCCTTTTTGACTATGTGCTACAATAAATGTCGAAAAAATCCTGATATCGACGGTACCATGATTCGAAGTTTAGGTCCTCTTCAGGCACATAGTTGAAGGTTTCTATAGCTGACCATATTGCATTTTAGTTGAACACGTCGCTGTCGTCATTCGTCGTATTTATCATTGCTTGTGCCAGCTGTTCAAATTTTCTCTCCGATTGAGTCTGTTGCTCTAATTATAAATGTTTTATCCCAATCAATTGTTCGTCTAAAGATTTTCTATCTTCTCGCTTTTGTGCTAAATTCTTTTCCTCAAAATATTTAAACAAACTTATTTGCTGCGATTGAAAATCCTTCTGTGGAGACTGAAGTTTTTCATCGTTTGCCTTCTGTTGAGCAAGATGTTTTTCATCGTCTGCCTTCTGTTGTTCTGATTGAAATTTAATCATCTCCAATATCTGTTTCGAGAAATCTTCCATGATTAAAGAAATATTTTCTTGAAAAAGAATTAGTCATAAATAGTCCTTCACTATTTTTTTCTTTTCAAATGCTTACTATTTAATCACAAACTCAACCCCTTCTTATCACTGCGTCATTCGGGTCTCGAATTCGACCGGCACTTGCTAATCTTTTTTTTTCAAAGTTCCTTGAGAAAAAACAAACGATTTTATTAATTCGGCTTATTGGGTAATTAATTTAACAAATGATGTATTATTGTTCGCATCTGGAACTTTTTTTCCAATAAGTCCGTTTGCCCTTCAGTGTAGGCTTAAAATGCAAAATAGCAAGTAATGGCTATATTAAAGATTGACTAGTTATTACAGAAAATAACTTGGTTTTACTTGTCAGATTTTTTTTTTACGACTATACGATTTTACAGTGATAAGTCTGTTCGCAAAATACGTTTGACTGTATCAGACACGAAAAAAGGTTTTTGTATTATAGAGTTTTTTCAAACCTTTCAGTTTTATATGCACATAGTATTCCAATTTCATTTGTTGCACGAGGTAAAATCCCGTATTCAAATACGAAGAACACAAATAGTAAAATCTGTCTTACTTTTTGTTTTCGTCCAGTAATTGTGTAAACTGGTTATTTCTTGTAAGGCAGACTCGTCCCAAAATTTAATGTATTCGATGTTTCCAATATCTCCCCGAAAATTGTAAAGCACAAGGTGTTTTGTTTATTTTTCAAACGGGTAGACACTGGTTTATCACTCACAGGTTGCAAGGTCCAAGGTGTTTCCAACGAAGTCCTTTACGAATAACTCGCCGCCAGTTGTTGTGGACGCGTTTAGGGGTACCAACAATGAAATAAAAGAACACCATTAGAGATAATAATAATGAATTGTATTGAACAGAGAAATTATACACAAGTCAGTGTTGGCAGTGCTAGTGGCCTAAATGTTCCTCCAAATGTTCTCCCGGCAAAACCGGTATTTATGGTAGCCGGTTGCTACCATTTAGTTATTATTAAAGGGTAGGTAGGTCACCCACAACAGTTTGTTAATTATTACGTTTCATGCAGCCGTTTTTTTAATTAATAATTATTCCAAAGTATCCAACCTTTTGTCATGTGAAATCATACTCGTCCGAAAACGTAACCGAAAAAGATAATAATAACACGGAAGTTATGATTTGACATTTTAAACTTTGGTCGTTAAATCGTTTTAAATAATATTACCACTGATAATAATAACGATATTCATATCAAGAAAACTATTGTGTATATATAATAAAATAGTAGAATCAAATTATAAGTAATTCGTGCAGAATATGAATTATACGACATTGTTAAAAAAAATAATATCTAAACCAATTACCGCCTTGTGTGTGTTTTGTTAGTCTATATAGCGTATGTAAAAATGGTGTATTGCATAATTGAATAAACTACATCTAACGTGTTTTGAAATAAATATGGTTCGGATGAATGAAACAAACTTTCGCATTTATTCATTTCCAGAACATAATAAAGACTTAATAAATATTACAAAAGACAAAATCTATTCTTTTTGTAATTTAGAACGATTACAGCAGGTGATTTTTATGTTTCATGACAAATGTTAAAATGTCATTATTATCATCATAATAATCATCATTACTAACAACATATTGATGCCTTTCCTTTTGGTATCTCTTTAGATGCAGCACTTAGGTTTTCTGTTCTTTGTTAGTAAAAGAGAAATCCTTCTGGACCGAGGTAATTTATTTTTTGTCGTAATCCAAAGTGCTTCTTTTTGGAGAGCGGGATTTCACCCATGCAAAATAGTGACCTTGTGCCGAACTCTGCTCTCATGGGAAGGCAAATAAATAGGAACATCACCCAAAAATGTAGTTTAAAAATAATACACGCCCGTATAGAATTAGTAATTATTGGTTAATTGTGGGTGTGTTATTATTCCCAGGTAATCCAATTTGTATATATGTGCAAACATATGCGTGCGGAAACGTAACAGAAAACAAAGAAAATAATGAAGCGGATATTATATTTCTAAAATGTTTAACTTAGTTGATTTAATCGCTTTACACTGATGATAATAATTGTATTAACACAAGGGAACCTATTGCGTATATATAATGAAATAAAAAAATCAACTTATAAATGAATCATACTGAATATGAATTTATTAGACGCTTAAAAATATATGCAAATGAATTACAGAATTAATGTATTGTGTAAGGTTTTATGTGAGTATATATAGCGTAAGTGAGAATATGTTATTGTATAATTCAATTAAGAACAGCCAAGGTGTTTTGATTTATATATAATCCGGATGAATAACACAACCTTCTGTACTAACCCCTTTATATGAATATAATATAATATATATATATATATATATATATATATATATATATATATATATATATATATATATATATATATATATTTCAAACATAAATAAATGCGAACGTTTTTCAGATATCTATCACTCTTATATCACCATCAAAACGGCTTACTGTTATTTAAATACAGAATACACCATCAGAAGTTGAAAAATTATATATATCGTAGGGACGAATGATCTAAGGGCAGTGGCTACTTTGCATATTACGTTTCAAACAGTTCATAAAATATTAATATTTGATGTTATTCATTTCTAATTTTATAGTACTATTTTGTTGATATATGTGCAAATATTTCGTCGATATTAACAGTTATGTATTAAAATGATTTAATGATAAAATAAATAACATAAGAAAAACAATTCTTCGACATCACTCACAATAACTGTTACCGAGCGGTACAAGCGAGAAAATAAGTAAACGGGTTGATTCCTAGCAAGCTACTTAGTGACTGGCTGTCTATATTGGTTTCTGACTATCTATCTATCGGGGTATCTCCACCTTCTCTCCTTTTCGTCTCCTCTGTTTCTCTCATGATAACGAAACTGTATTATTTTTTATTGGTTTTACATTCACGTCTGATACCACTGGGATTGCTGAGAACATACATTATACTTTGAGTATTTATTTGCAGAATATATATAAATTAAAATCAAAACAAAATAGGCACAACGCCATAAAATGTATTGGGGATATAGCTGTCGTGGGTAATTCTTCGTCAAAAGTTGTAAAAAGGTATACCTTACTCTTTATTAGAATTATATCAGTATCAACAATAACACATTTATTCTAAGAGCCGCCCTATATAAGATGTCCCTAATTGTTTTGGAAGTTTTATTTATCATAAATATGGAGATAAATACAGAAAGTAATTGGATGATAACTGGGAGTTGGAAAAAAGAAACACAAACACCGGTTAGTAAGACTCTCTCAACTCTTTCTCAATGATAGACCGCTTACTCTTTTCCGTTTGTTCAAAACCGAAAACAAGAAGGCTGCACTCTAAATGGGAGGTGAATATAAGTTACAGAGAAAAGACAAACAAGGGGTGGAGTTGCAGAATGGGTGGCGTCCTTCCAAGATTAACCTAATCTGGGAGAGGCCAAGGCCAAAAAATTGAACGTAGAGACTGGACATCTTGGAAAATTCCTATAACCAGTGAGTAAGTGGTAAGCCATTCCTTCGACTACCCAAAAGGTTAAACCAAACGATAACGATGAGTCCGACAGGACTATGCCCCGCGTGTGACATGATAAAGCAGGGAACAGGTACTAATACTTTACTCATTTCGTACACCCACGCTCGTTATATGTATCCACCATTTTGCAAAAAAAAACGAGGAATGTAATCATTTCTATTATATCTGATCTAGACCTTAAGCTAGTGCTTGAAGAAAGTGACCTGATTCTGAAAAGCAAAAGAGTCAACCCCTCTACGACCAGGATAGCGAGTAACACCATCCCTTTTTTTCTTGTCCGAAACCGGCCCGACGTTGTTGATAACGTAGGGTATGTTAAGCGTCAGAAGATGCTTGATATCGATACGAGCCGTAACCATATTTACATACTCCCAAAACCGCGACATTAGAAGAAAGTGTGATCGGGCGTGTCGTCTCCAAGCGTGTCCCAGCGCAGACTCTAAGGCAGCTGCTTCTGTCCGATACTGTGTTGTGTAGCATTGAGGAGTAACGTGTTCTAGGCTAATCGCTAGGTCAGAGAGAAATCAGAGTCATTGATATGACTCGTACCTTGAGCCCAACTGTATTCGGAGCGTACCTCCTGTTCCGACCATGCTAACCGCTTGACAATTAGATCGTAAGCTGCTCCCTAACTAATCACCTGTAGATTTTCTTGGTATTCCACGACAATTCAACTGTGAAAGTTCGACTCAGGAAAAGTAGTCTCTTGGAGTTTCGATGAAAGATAAAGTCGAGCATTAAAACCAAACTTGATCGACGCTTCGACCTTTGACTATACATCAACCCAATTCGTCTCGAATCGAAGCCCCGACCCGAACAACATGCTGACGATTTGAACCGGGCCATTTGTCAAGAAAAAAACCGGAATGATGGTGGCATCGCTCCAGTACCAAAATCGCAGGCCGCTTGACTTGCTGCAGTTGATTATGGCCCCTGTTATCGTTGACTAACGTGATAGCGCCTCTATCACCGTCTGGATGTCTCGGAAGCAGTACACAAACACGATTATGTTATGGAAAACCTAGCTCGTGCCCCGTCAGGCAAAGTTATTTTGCGTGAAACAACACTTTATTGCGAGCTTTTTAGCTTGCACTGTAGCGGGTCCAACGCGAGGATTGTAGAGAAGAGATGACAGCAGCCCTCTTCAGGATACGACCGGGAGATAGCTAAAGATTAAGAACGCTTTCTGTTAACCTACACCGCTTCCGTGAACACAGCGATCCCGTTTGCGGAATCCGGTTTAAAACCCACGGTTCTAAAACAGATGCGAAAAAGCGAGGGCCCACCGTGTCCAAACCTTTGGACTGATCAAAGTTAGACAGCGCTGCTTCCGTGGCGTTTTCTAATGCTAGTTGTTTTGAATCGATCTAAACTTCACAGCGTAGTTCTGCTCGAATTCGATCAATTTTATGATTACATATAATCCTTTTGCCATAATGTTTAACTCTGTGTGTAGTAGATTTATAGGGCTGTACTCATCGTGTTTCTCTACCATGACTGCCCCGCTCGTTTAGAAATGTGATCATTCTCTGGTGACTTGCCAAGGAATAGAAACCTCGTAAATCCAATGGTTGAACACATCGTTCAGAATCGGTACAAACATGTGCGACAGCCTCAAATACATTTCATTGGGCAGACAACTAATTCGCGGTATTTGTGTAAGCTGACCAGCTTCAACGAAGACGAGACATCGCCCTATATAACCCTACCTTAGCAATAAGCTGCTCAAGCCGCATCGAGACGGAGAGAGTCAGACAAATCATTGGAAAACTCATCGGCCTCTAGCTGGAGCAGTTGGGTGAAGAGCTCCTCGAAATGTTCCCGAACTCCCTTGCAAATCTCTTGAGTCGATGCCAAAGTACATCGATCCAGGTTCTTAACTTTTGCAATACACCTATCCGAGCAACGACTATAAACTTACTTACGCTCTCCGCGTCACAGTTCACGGCTTCATTGGAAACTTGGTCTAGCCTGAACTAATTGGCCCTCCTAATATTGGCTAGCCACGCGTCATAAGTCCTGCTTAATATTTCTATACAGGCAGTATCTCGAATGAACCCACCCCCAAAGTTAGTTTCTCTTCTCAATGCTTCTTCGCTTTATCTAGTGCGATACGCTGAGCGTATTAGAAGAAAACAATTGTGATCTTAGTTTTTAAACTATCCCAGCACTTACTCCCGGCAACCGACCCAAACTAAAGCCAACTGATAGTTGTAGATGTTAACGGAAGTCTCGTATCTCTAACAAGGATGTATTGAGCTTATAGTACCCAGCTTGTTTCGGCCTATTTAGTAAGTTCCTCACGACCATATCTAGTTTATGTTTCGATATGCCAGCCCACTTGAACGTAGGACACAATATCAGGCACTGTCGCTTTTTCCAACTAAAGTTGCATCCAAATTACTCGGGTAGAAAGGCACGCTATTTGCTCATGTTAACCCCCCCCCCCGTATGATCGACACCAAGCCTGTCGACAAGGTCGGATCAAGTCAGACATAGCTAGTCTCAAACTTGTCCCTCCCTCTAGCTCCCCCTGACCTTGTCTATCGTAGGATCCAGTATGCCATTCTAATCTCCAGTGAAAACAATCCCCTTCGGACACGCGACAAATATATATATATGTATATATATATATATATATATATATATATATATATATATATATATATATATATATCTTTGTATTATAACTTAGATATCTAAAAACATTTGACATATCTTATGATTTATTTGCACTTACAATTTCGAAAAAGGTTGTAACCTTCGACTTCTAAAGTCAGTTTTATTTACACCCAACTTACCGTCAAAGACAATAATTTATTATTCAGCTTCTTTCGTTGGCAAGAATATGAGAATATTGGCAACATCTTCAACCTTATTCATTGAATGGATGAAATTCTTGGACATAATTGAAAAGTGACCTCGCCTCAAATGAAAAGTCTTATTTTCTGACGTATACATTCTGAGAGTCGATCTTTCTGTCATTATAGATATTTGTATTTACTTTCTCTCTCCTCTTTTATTCATCAGTTTTATTATGAGAATTTATCTAATCTTGCTTTTGCATACACATCTGCGTGAGTATGATAGCCCCTTTTGTCCATCAAAGTCTGTTATTATTTATGTTTATATAGAGCCTAGTTTTCACATCGCTTGACAAATATTGAGCATGATAAAACATTAAATAATTTAATTTAAAATATGTATGTTCATGTAGAGCCTAGATTTCACATCGCTTGACTAATAGTGAGCATGGTCTAACATTAAATAATGTAATTTAAAATATCTAGATCAAATTCAAAGTGAAGGTTACAGAAAAAGTCACATTTTAACGATGGTTTCGATTCCGTTCATCGTAGATAATAACTACTTAACACATAGTGTCGCTTATGAAGGTGCGCATGAATAACATCATACTTTAATAATGTAAACTTCTACTCTGTCATCATGACGAGAAGACATTAATCTACCTCCTTGGATTCCGTAAAATGTTCAGTTCAGACTTCTATATCAGTTCTTGCATTCGATATGAAACATCCCAACTTCTCAAGTTCGAAAATATTCACTTGAAAAAGGTCGAAAGATACATCGGTTAACATCGTTAAAAACATAATCAATGTGAAAATAGTAGTCAATAATCCAAATAATGGTTTGGGCGTCTCTTCAGTATATATATTTATGTAGGCATTCATCTCACTTTCTCTTTCTCTCTCTCTCTCTATCTCTCTACCTCTATCTCTCCATATATACACATATACATATATATATATATATATATATATATATATATATATATATATATATATATATATATTTACTGTAGACTGTTCATAAAGACAAAATTGGGAAGGTTTTATATCGAGAGAATGTAACTGGCTGCCGCAGAGGCAACGTTACAAATGTAACCCCATTTGATGCTGGCTTGCCACGCTTTTCCTTGTTGCATGCAGAGACAGAGGCGAGCTAAAGACGACGAATCTTTATGTCGACTCGTCATAGATTTTCACCAGATCCCTGTTGGAAACCTAGATATCAGATTACAAACTTGCTACACTCCCTATCACGGTAAGGAGTCATTCGACGTATAAGGAAACTAGATAGTATAATGAAGTGACTATACACGATACTCATGTGTATAGAGTTTATAGTAAATTTCATGTAAGTCGTATGTAAACAGAATGTTGACAATAGATATTTGGTCAAATATACACTGCTAAATAGTTATAAACTACATTAGCGGGTTATTTATATTCTGTCCACTTGCTGATTACACAACTCCTATTATAAACTAAACATATATGATTATTGTTCCATACAAATCCTTTTCTATTTGAATTATAATCTGTGTGTCATGATTTGAATCTGTTAATTCGCTAGAATATGGATTTAAGGGCAGCATCTTACAGTAGTATGATTCATGAATATGATGTGTCTCAGATTATGTTTGCTCAAGTCCACTTTAAAACAGAATAAACTTGCGAATGGCTCTACGCTTATGCGTCATCAACCATTTTATGGAAATTCTCTTGTTTGAGGTCATTGATTATTATATTTACAGCAATTATATCGAAATTGTTTCTTAATCTTCACTCATTCAAAAGTGACGTTTTGCTACAATCTCTGTTAGTTTCAATACCCAACATTTAAACTTGCCGTTGAACGAATACAGCCTAACTTGGAACAACAGTGACATTCTCTCGATATAAAACCTTCCCAATTCTGTCTTTATGAACAGTCTACAGTAAATATATATATTTGTATATATATATATATATATATATGTATATATGTATATATATATATATACACATATATATATATATATATATATATATATATATATATATATATATATATATATATATATATATATATGTATATGTGTATATATGGAGAGATAGATGGAGAGAGATAGAGAGAGAGAGAAAGAGAAAGTGAGATGAATGCCTACATAAATATACAGGGTGGGCCAAAATAAGGGTCTTATCTTTAAATTTTAATAATTTGAATTTGAATAACTTCCACAAAATAAAAGTTAAACTCACCAAACTTTATGTGTGTGTAGACTTACCCTTCCGAGATTTTCTGAAATAATCAAAACAAATTTTAGCCGAAAAACACTTCTTAAAACTTACAAAAACTAAAGTATTGTTTTTTACACTGTTTTGAGTTTTTTAAGCAAAAATAATGTTTTCTAAATGAGGGTACGTTCCTTAGGGCTAATACGGCTCATGCTTGCTTCGGAAGGGGTCCTTTACTTATTCTAAAATAAAAAATTTAAAAAGATCAATAAATAAAAAAGTTATGAATTTTTAAAAATAGGACCCTTATTTTTGCCCACCCTATATATACAAGTTTGACTGAAGAGACGCCCAAACCACGGTAAATTTATCTTCTGATATTTGTGTTATCAATTAATAAAAAACTGATGCATTTAATATAAACATCGTTTAAAGACGATTACAAATGAATAATGGCTGATTTATTATTACAAAATAATTGGGCGCCTTAAAACAATCCTCTTAAAACCTGCCATGCTCATTATGTCTGCCCTCGTAAGATAATGTGTCTCTAAGAATAATACATGTATCGTCATTGTGAAGAAAGCCTTCTGTCGCTCTATGTATACAACCTCACCCTTTGACAAAGCTTCATTCACCAACATTAAAAAGCACAATAAATATCCTGCACAAGTTTGTGCAATTTACTTACTCAAAAAAATTATATAACGCATTACTAACTGTAGTCGGCGTCACCCCTATACTCGAAGCACAACCCAACCGGTTGCATACACCTACCATCAAGTAGGCCATGTACGAGGGTAGGGAAATAATTTTAAAATGTTTGTAAACCGCTTTTAATCGACTTTAAATAACATGGTAATATTTTTGATACGTTGTATAACTTCATCACTTGCTTGAAGACGACTAATACGAATCGAAAGTACTTGCAAATATAGCGAAATCTTGTGTACACTGACAACATCGTTTATGCTGCACGTCTGCCAGTGAGATAAACGCATCACTAGATGATTACATAGATGATTTATATAAAGTTTCATGCGATATGTATTAATGAAAGTATGCTACCGACAGCTAATTATTTAAATTGTTATTTGTAGCCTATCTAAGCTTTTCGCCTTTTCGCTTTTCCCCTTAATGAGTACAGAAAAGAAGCCGCCATGATGCATGAACCTTACCGTTGTCAAATTTTATGACGACCGGCTCAAGCTGTTTGTCTTCCTTTAAACATTAAGGGTTTATTTTCATCGCGTCTGTAGTGATTTACGGTCGCCTCATTAGTGTGATTGCTAGTGATTGGAGCTAAATATTTCTTTTGTTCCGGGGTTCGAATCGTGACATGGGCGTGAATGTGTATATGTATATGTGTATATATATATATATATATATATATATATATATATGTATATATGTGAGTGTGTATATATATATATATATATATATATATATATACACACACACACACATATATATATATATATATATATATATATATATATATATATATATATATATATATAGTTGTAACATTGCTGATCACATAAATATATCGACTGGCGTACTTGTTTCAAATCTCGACGTGAATACTTATACTCCTAGAACGGAACATTTGCAAATTATGATGTCTGGATTACCTTTGATTTCCTTTAATTTACTTACGCTAAATTCTTAGCAATTGTTATAATTTTTGATTTTCACTTTTTTATATTGTTATACTTTTAGTTATTTGCACTACAATAAATCTTACTTAGGAAGCTGTCTTACTATATAGCTGATGATATAAGCAGTTCTTTGAACACCTATAGATCAAGGGTAGCAAAAAAGCTTTTAACAAACCGTTGTTTTCAAACATTGATAATTTAATGAATATTGCAATTTTTATTCTTATCATTTACGCATCATATACACACACACACACACATATATATATATATATGTGTGTGTGTGTGTGTGTGTGTGTGTGTTACAATGTGTTTTATCTATATATTATACTTTTTATACTCTAACGAATAGTACAATAGTTTCACGAGAAAAACACTTCAGGAGTCAGAATACCTTATAAATCAATTCGTCAGCACCTTAAATAGAGAATTAAGGTCATAGTTGTACTAAGTCTTCTGAGATAAGGAAGATAGGTTTCGTGAAACAGGGAAACTACAAAATAACATCTTATTTATTTCGTTATGTAAATATATATCTTTTTAAATAACACTTAAATAATTTCATACAAACACCGTCTATATATACATACATATATATATATATATATATATATATATATATATATATATGTATATATATACATATATATATAAACATGTGTGCATATATATAAGTATACATATATATACATATATATATATGTACATATATATATATATATATACCCACATACATATGAATATGTATACATGTGTACACACACATATATATATATATATATACATGTATACACACACACATATATATATATATATATATATATATATATATGTAAAAATAAAAATGGAATAAAGAATAAGCAATTCAACAACTAACAAAAATAAACTCAAAAACTCATGTTGTAAAGTTCCACCGAGATATTTCGGTCGTAGATACGACCATTTTCGATCAGTTAATAAACTTTATTTCAAAACGGTAATGTTTTCAAATTCATACAGAGAATGCGATTGGAAGAAAATGTCACGTGCAGAGAACAACAAAACGTCTCCTAATACAACACAATCCATATTAAGGAATGTTTTCCTTCCCACTAACTCTCGTAACACACATCTCTTTTCTTCGCTTTCACAACATAGTTTTAGAATTATCCAAGCTACCTCACTCACCATCAAAAACATTTTACAAATGCATAAAAACAAAAATAAAGTCCTTTCATAACCCACTACAGCTGGTATTTATACTATTCCCTGCGCCGACTGTGGAAAAATATATTTCGGCGAGACACAACGTCCGTTAAAGAAACGAATATATGAACATAATCGTGCCATAAAAAACGGCGATACCTCAAATGCACTATGCACTCATATGATTTTTTCCGGCCACCACTTCAATACCCATAAGGCAATCCCTATCAAACATATTCATGACACCAAACTTCGACGTCTCACAGAATCCTGTCTGATCCTATGTCATAAGAACACCATTGCCCAAAGACAAGGTTTCTATAATATTTATTTTCCTACGGCTAGATCGATTTTATACGAGATGAATCTAAATGAATACGATCTGGCTAACTTTTAACCCTTGTCTCTCTTCTTCCCCCTTCCCCTCCCCTGCCTCCTCCTCTTCCCTTGTTTCGTCCCTCGACGATAACTACTCCAATTACTACTAATCCTGTAGACTTTTGACGTTCTCAGTCCGAATTCAATCAGCAGGCGATATCGAAGCACTGATTTTTTCTCTCTGTCTCTTTTTTTTTATTCTTTAATAGGTTTCGACAACAACATGTCGATTTACCCTTTCTCACGTTTGCTCTCGCTTTCTCTTCTTCTTCGTTTCGTCTTCTTCAACTGACGTTCCCAACATTCTGGTTGATTGGTATCTCTTCCTTCTTCTTCTTCTTCATCTTCTTTTTCTTTCTCTTTTTCTAACATTCCTCGCATTCCTTTTTCTCCCCGTTTTGTTGTTCTCTGCACGTGACATTTCCTTCCAATCGCATTCTCTGTAAAAATTTGAAAACTTTTCCGTTTTGAAATAAAGTTTATTAACTGATCGAAAATGGTCGTATCTACGACCGAAATATCTCGGTGGAACTTTACAACATGAGTTTTTGAGTTTATTTTTGTTAGTTGTTGAATTGCTTATTCTTTATTCCATTTATATTTTTACATATTGTCTGAAACATTGTTTCTTTTTTCCCATATATATATATATATATATATATATATATATATATATATATATGTATACAGATATACTAATATATATGCATACATACATATATATTTATATATAAATACATATATATATGCATATATATATATGTATATGTATATATATGACTATGTATACACATATATATATATATATGTGTATATATACATATAAATGTCTATATATATATATGGTAATGTATATACACATATAAACACATATTTATGTATACATATATTTACATATATATATATATATGTATACATATATATACATACATGTATATATGTATACATATATATGCATATATAGGTATACATATATATATACATCAATATATATATATGTATATATATATATATATATATATATATATATATGTATATATACATGTATACACACACATGTAGGATATTGAAAGGCGCGTCGCTGCCTCTGAAGCTAGTGTGCGCCTCTTTGGAAGGGATAAATAAAGGGCAGAGAGCCAACTCAGAGGAAATTGGAATGATGATATATATGTGTATATGTATACGTATATATACACATGTATATGCATACATTAGGAGCCACTGGACTCAGGAAGAAGAACTTGAAAAAGTATTTAGCAAGTATACCTGGTGAACCAAGTGCAAGAGAAATCAAGACAACTGCACCTAAGGGAACGGCCAGAATCCTGAAAAGAGCTCTCGGTTGGAGTCTGTAAATAGCGGGTGATCGTATGGCATTTGGAAGAATGCCCCGTCCCCAGCAAATGAATGAAAAGAAAAAAAAATAGATATATATTTATATATAAATATATATACATGTGGATATGTATATGTATATATATATATATATGTATATATAAACATATATATATGTATATATATGTATACATATTTATGTATGCATATATATACACACACATCCACATATGTATATTTAAATATATATATATATATGTATATATATATATATATATATATATATATATATATATATATGTATACATGATGTATTTATATGTAATTATTTGT
Source organism: Sepiola atlantica (assembly GCA_963556195.1). Classification (NCBI taxonomy): domain Eukaryota; kingdom Metazoa; phylum Mollusca; class Cephalopoda; order Sepiida; family Sepiolidae; genus Sepiola; species Sepiola atlantica. Next base: position 61,099,575 of record OY744536.1, read on the forward strand.
ATAAACATTAACTGTTTTAGGCCGATATATTTGATATTTTAAATAATTTTATGTAATTGTATGTGAAAATGTTTTATATATTTTTAAAATTTCATTGTATTACCTGCAGTAATGTAATTGCGGTAATGGTCATCTGAGGAGAAGATTTTCTTTGAAAACTCATTAATGAAGGACTTTAAAAGACTTTGCTTGAACATTTAATGCAAATAAAATTTGAGTCGTACCTTATTTAATCCTTGCACTTCATCTAGTGCCTGTAATCCTCTATCCAGTATATTGAGCTTCAGTTTTATCAGGATGTTCACTAATTAAAGATATTAGGTGCCTCTTATATCTTTTGTTGTATAAACGTTATACACACACACCCATACACACATATATATATATGTAGTGTTTAAATAGTATTTTATCTTATCATTATTATTATTATTATTATTAATACTAGTATTACTATTGTTATAAAGAATGTTATTTGATATGCAAATTATCATATCACACGGTAGTCTTAAGGGTAGTATATTATTATTATTATTATTATTATTATTATTATTATTATTATTATTATTATTATTATTATTATTTTATTATTATTTATTTATGTATATATAAGTAACATTTTAAGCTGAATTATTTCGACACTTGATTATTGGGGAAATGGTAGTTTAATCTGTACCATTGGAGAGCCATGCATATAACTGTCCTGTTTTTAAATCTCCGAAACAGTTACATGGTAAACAGTTGAAGATCCCCGTGTTAATATTAGATGCTTACGTTAAGGTCTCCTGCTTTTGTTTCACTGTTAGATACTTAATCCCCCTGTTTATTTTATTTACTTACTATTATATATTATTTATTTACGAATTTTCCAACAAATGTTAAGTTTACACTATTTTTGATTTAGTTAGTTTCTCTGGGAATTTAAACAGCATTTTCCTTTTTTTTTGTCTTTTTGTTTAAAATAACTCAAAGCTTCTTTAGACTATATATATATATATATATATATATGAATATATATATATATATATGTATACATGTATATATATACACACATATATATGCATATATACATATATATATATATATATATATATATATATATATATATATATGAATACACACATATGTATATATATGTATATATATGTATAAAGACATGTATACATATATGTATATATATATATATATATATATATATATATATATATATATATATACATTATCTATATTCAAAAAATATTTAGCGGTCGTAGTAGCTTTTTTTCACAGCTTTCACTGTTTTCACCGTTATCGAAATTAAACGTGCAATTAAGTAGTGGGGTACCCAGGAGGACAGCTGATTAAACGCACCCCGACAATCAGCTACGTTCCATCCATTCACCTTGGAGGCCCCAAAATGCCGGAAGTTCTACTACTCAAATAGCTTCTGTCCTTGTGTTATTGGCTTTTGGAACTCCCACCCTGCCCCCTGTTTCTCTGGCTGTACAGACATGCAGAAATGTAAAACTAATGTTAACTTGCATCTTGCTGCAGAACTCCCAGTTTAGGATGACTCTGATAACTTTCAGCCTTTTTTTTAGTTAACATTTACATAAACAGTGCCAACTTTCTTGGTTTAAGGCGAACTATGTTAAAAACACAGTTAAAATTAGCTTTTGGAAATTGAACAGCTTGTTGAGCAAACAAAGCTCAAGCATCATAAATGTTGCTTAAAATGTATGACGTTTAACCCGGGATAAGAGAAATTATAGTGCTTTCTATTTTAAACGTTTTCTCTATTTCTTATTTTCCTTCTCATACCATACAATTGTTTAATGTCTATATCATTGTTATATACATTTGACAAAATGTTTTAATGAATCATTTCGGATGTTTGTATAATATCAGCGAACGACAGCATTACACAACAATACGTTTAAATATGGTTGTATTTTAGAATGTATTGCATTGTTTGACTACAGGAAGCACGCCCATTTTCGTGGAGATCAAATGAATATCTAAACAAAAGCAAGTGGAAAATTTAATTGTTATAGAAAGCTAATGTAAGATTTATATACTGTCAATGTTATATATGAGATAATAACAATACCACATTATCTTCGATTGCTCACAGTGTGCAACGCAGTACAACACATATTGTCTTGGTTATTTACGGAACTCTTGTGTATATCTAAATCTGTTTACATATTTTGTATGTCTAAATATGTTACGTAATCGGTGTAACGGTTTCCGATCGTAGACGTTTGCCCATCATAGTTTTATATTGGTTGTGATTGATCGTCGCTTTAACCGTCTAGTTCGGCGGGTCAGGAGGTTGAACTACTACCGAGGCTGAAATTAAAATTAATTAAACATGATTTTCACAGTTGACTAAAACTCAACCGTAACCTTAAAGCAATATAACAAACATCAAGATGATTTATCAGTTGGCAGTTGATATGCAATTTAACATTTACATATAGTAAACATGTAACCATGTTTACTATATGTAAATGGTTAATGAGGTGATCATATTCTTACGTAATCATAAACGGTTCCTTCAGATTGAAAAAAAACTACCAAATTTTAAGATCCTTTGTGTAATAGAAAAATGTGGTTAGAGAAAAAATACCCGAATACATAGTCATTTCTCGTTCTAGTTAAGATACGCTCGTTGCGTGCATATTTCTATTTCACTTCTTATCTGATGGATTATTTAGACATGATTTGTTATCACTCGACGTCTAGGGAGTATTATAAGATATTTCTTGTATGATGTGAACACCAGAAAAAGAATGTAATACAATAATGAAAATAAGTCAATAAAAACATCAAACAAGTAAATATTATTCGTCAGTGCAAACTTTACTGGCGGATAATTGATATCTATTTCCTTGTAACATATCACGAAAACATGTATTTTCCTTTAACATTTTTGGACATTTTAATCTTAAAGCCGGTATTGGCTTCGCTAGAAGTGATTGATCACTATGTCTTTATCAATGTATATCTGAGCTGCCGATTGCAGGTTTAAGTTGTGGCATGAGGATGGTGCGAAGGAGAACATGTTATGTTTGTTTTTGTGATCATCACACACAGAGTCAGCAAGTACGCAGACATTTTGTTAAAAGATATAGCAGAGGCTGCGAACATCCAGTTGTGATTCGAAACACCGACACCAAAGTTGTGTATTATAACGCTAGTATTAACAGCTTCTCGGCAAATATTGGCGCATCTACCTTCATATCATAATAAAGTATTGTAGCTGTACATTTTTAACATGATTAATAAGCAGAACAAATTCTAAATCGAGCTGATGTGATAAGAGCATACTAAATATTTAATTTGCTCTCAAATACGGGCATTTCAATATTTTATGATCGCGAAAAAGAGATACAAGATGGTTATAACTAGGACTCTATTTAAAGATCTGTATAAGAAGCTTTCGCTATATGCTCTTTGTGGGTATTGAGCACATTTCTAATACAAATATGATTCACAATTAAAGAAAGTCAATGATATTTAAGCTTTATATATATATATATATATATATATATATATTATATATATATATATATATATATATATATATATATATATTATACTAGCAAATATATGCTCCCTCCGGTCGCATATTTTTGCTAGGCTGCCACATCAGAAATGAACGCTCACGCGTAAACCGATGGAGCCCCAGTCATATTTCTGTGGTGGTTAGACATTGATTTTCTGTGTTTATGACCAAGAATATTTTTAGTTGAAAATAAAGAAGAAAAAAAATTCGACCCTACCCCGATTTTTGTTGTACCCTCGCCCATAAATAGAAAGACCTTTACTTTAAAAAGAAAGAAAGAAATGTTTTGTACCCTCCTCAATTTGTTTTATATTACCATTCATAGAAATATCTTTTAGTTAAAAAAGAAAAAAAGAAATTTTTTTGACTGCTTTCCCCCAATTTTTTATCCCCCCCCCATACATATAAATAGTTAGCGTTGGTCCTACAATGTGGAAGCACCAAAAAATCAAATACAGTGAACACAGTGTGTGTGTGTTTGTTTAATGACCTTTTTTAAATTAAACAATTTGATTCTACAATCAGTTGTATAGTTTTCCAGTACAATGTGTTAGTTTATTTTGTTGACATTAAAGAAAATAAATCATACCTTTTTTTTAATAAATAAAACATGGAATTATAAATTCAGTTGTGGTCGTGTAAAAATGGTAATATTGGATATGAAAGTATTAAGAAATCAAATACAGTAAACACGAATAGGTTTTTAATTCTCGAAAATTAAAAGGTTACCTGAACAGAATTCATTATAGTGTGTGTGTGAGTATGTGAGTATGTGTGTGTGCGTGTGCGCGCGCGTGTTTTTATATAGTAATTTTTAAGTCAATTATTATTTTAAATAAACAATTTGATTTAATAAATTTGTGTTTTAAAACAATAAGATTAAGAAAATAAACAAAGTTAGGACGGTTTTTAAAATGGGAAACTGACACGCTGAATGACAGCGTTGTTGTTTACATATTTAACGTGCCGACAGCTGTTTAATCAGATCGCCATTTTACCGGAGGGAGGGAGGACACCACTGATTAAACCGCCAATGACTTTGCAATTTTAACGGAACTTGCCATTGAAAAGGTTTAGAAAACACGCCGGTTATGAAGGAAATGGCTTTAATTAATTGTATGAATAATTTTTATTAATATACCGTTATTGGATAATATTGTAAATACATATGTAAATTTGATAATAGCAGTTATAAGTGTATATTTGTAAATATTAATTTAATTGAAGGTTTAAAGGAATGACTTATGTAAATAGGAAAATCCATCTGGTGTCTGTACAACTTTTAATGACAGTATATACAAAATTTCAAAAAGATTAGTTTCAGTAAAATAGTCATACTGCTGGAGTTTCGGCTTCAGACAGACAGACAGATACATACACTCCATTATTAATAGATATATATGTATATATTAAGAAAAACTATTGTTTCCAAAGTCCTTATTTTATGAGTGCCCAGCTTTTGATAGGAAATATGCCACACCGACCACGTAATATATAAACAATAACTTCTATCGAATACATCGCAGCAGTCATTGCAAGGACTAATATGCGATATAAATTATATAAGTTAAATGCTTTCATGGACAAGCTTGTCCTATTGAAGGAGATATATTTGAATATTTAGAACGTTTCACGTACAACATCTCGATAAATTCTGCTGTATTGCTAAAAGAGTTGCATAAGTTAGCGAAGCACGAAATTGGGTTCAAAGATGGTAAATATTTTAAAGATTATCTATTCGAAACGATACATATTATAAAGATAAATTGAGAAGAGTGATGTCTTATATTCCATGAGATTTAGGATTTTTATAATCGGGAGGTTGGTTAGAATGGTGTTCTCATCTACTATGACAGACGAAATTTAACATTTTTTAAAGACAGAGAAATAATCAAGTTGACACAAAGTTTCCTGTTAAATCCCAGGAGATAAACAACCTTCAGCCTTGTCATTACAGAATGGGTGACCATCAATGGATAACAAGTGGATTACGTAAAATAGCTTTTCTCCTTGTTCTAGCAGTGTTTTTAGTCGTCTTGTAATTCCTCTTGCCACTGAATTCAAGCAATGCCGGTACTGGTGAAGTATTTTATGAGAATTACACAAACCTTACGTCACACTTTACTCCCCACTCAAGCACCATTACAGGAGGTGTCCATTGTCTCTCGAATCTGGACAGACAGCTTCCTCTATAAATAAACAAAAGTTGCTTTTAGTATATTATAAAAATCGCTAGTAAGAAAAAAAGACAGCTTTCTTATCACTCTATTATGGAAACAAATAAGTAATCTATTTGTCTGAGAAATGAAAGATACATAAGTAGTTAAAAAACTAAAATGTCACGAATAGAATTGTTTAAAAAATTCACAATGTTTTGTGCGACGCAATCGTATTTGTTACAAATAACCTATAGTGTTTACATGACTTTCCGAATACGTTCTATGATCAATATGAAATAGTATTTGTGTTGTCAGCGTTCAATGAAACACATTGAACTCTTTTGATCGTATCATTAGTATGATGTATGATTCTGACTTGGTATCACACTCACCGGACCATAACCCTCTATACTGTAGTCTTTGTGATCGCCTCAAATATAATGTATACCAAAAGAATCCACAAATATTCTTGAATTGAAGAAAAAACTGCAACTACAATCAGAGAAGTGGCAATAATGCAGTATGTCAGTGTTATTGAGAATGTTGGCACGTCGTAACCAAGGCGATAAAACAAAGACGGTTGCAGACTTATGACTGAAACTTTGTGCACAAGTAAGTCATCGACAGAAGCATTGTAGCAAATATGATTGTATAGCAGAAGGGGCTTTATATTTTATTAACAATTTTACTGGTGACATTGAGGGAGGTCACCTTCAACACGACAAATAAAACGAGTAATATATTATTTAAGATCTATGATTATAATATATTGAGTTTTAGTCAGAAACATTTATCAAAGCCTTCAAAAAGAACTGCAAAGTTATTCTATTAGTGTTGAATTAGAAATTAAGTGAAGTATTAGAAATATTAAAGATAAAAAAACAAACAAAGTGTTTAAGCATCATTAGTCAATAGTTATCAATTATTTATGAGAGGATAATAGCATCAATCAATTTGATTGGTTAGTTACCTGAAGTAAACAACTTATTTCGGCCTTGTGGCACCTCTTATGTTATGAAAAAAATCTACTACATCGTTAACATTTTTTGTAAAATTTTACAGATAGATATAATAAAACACTACTTAGATATTAATATAATCGAACACTAAATATCTACACAATTTTCCGGTGATTTTCCTCACGAATAACATATTTAAAGGTAAATGTAAATATTAATTGCAATGGCTCCATTTCCATACTATTATGTCCAAATAGTTTAATACAACACTCAAGAAAAAAGCATAATTTTGTAATATATAATATTTTCATATCATTCGTTGTTGGTAAGGAATTATGGGCTGTTTTAAAATAGTATTTCTTAAAAGAACCTTTCAAAAATCTGTGTTTATTATTTCAATCATTTCGTGTACTAATCTCAATATAAAATTACCTGTTTCTTAAGCAGACACTTCGATAACAACAATAGTGGACTTTACAAATTATGAATAATGGTGGTAACTTTCCATTTATTGTGAAAAATATTAGGATTCAAAGAAAAATATTGTGTCTCTAAAATTAAAGACAGATGTCAATAAAAAAATGATTTGAAGTATTAGTGATTTCGAAAACAGGTCGCCTAGTTTAAAATTTAAGTTTCGAGAAAATGCTTTCAAATAACATTTTCCAGTTGAAATATACTATCAGCATCAACGTCTTCTAAATTCTATATACAATTAGATGTATCTTAACCGTTCCAGTGATAACAGGCTGACGGTTCGATATTACAAAGACGAACAAACTTAACAATATTTAAAAACCTAATACTGTTACTATTATTATAGAAACAATTTTAGTGTCCGAAGAAAGATATTTTGTTCGAAAAATTGCGACAAATGTTAAATGAAATAATGCTTTTTAATGAAAAAATATTTTAATTCTACTCGTGGTTCCAAGAATATTATGTCAGTTTTCAAATTTAAATTCTTAAAATATACTTTCAAAGAACTTTGTCCATTTAATATATATATATATATATATATATATATATATATATATATATATATATATATATATATATATATGTATATGTATATACACATATATATATATATATATATATGAATACAATACACGCTTTATGATACAATGATGTGATGTGGAGACACGATATATGAAAAAGACAAAAAGAAAACAAAATGTAACACAAACATAAATTATCAGAAAGCGAAAGATTTACCGGCCTCGTTTTCAGAAAAAATAGAGAATGTCCAATTCATTTAATAACGGAAACCCATAGGAAATAAAAAAAAAACGCTCACCGAGATTTTCTGAGCACGTGCGTAACTATTTGAAAATTATGCAGCGCTCGTTAAAATGAAAAACAGGAGGAAAAATAATAGAAAAAATAGGACAACAAAGAAATAGAGACATAGGCGAAATGTGTAATGCAGTTGTGAGGTATATCACATTGCAAAGTTCACGCTTGAATTTTATTCCTAAATAAAATATCTGGCAGAATCGCACTCACACAATGCAATATACCTCGCCACTGCATAACACACACCGATCCAGGTATAATTACAACTTTTTTTACTGCATTTGATTCATGTTTCTTTTGTTTTTTTCCTTTTCTTATTTTCCTTTTGTTTCCTCCTCTTTTTCCCATTTAAACGCATTTGTCGAGCGCTCAGAATACTTTGTATAAATAGTTACGCACGTTACTAAAACATTTCATTGTGCGCCCATTTTTATGTTTTGCCGTCAGTCAAGTAATTAACAATTTAATTGTTTTTCTGAAAGTGTGTGTTGATCCGAACGAAACCGGTAAATTTATCGTTTTCTGATGATTTCTCTGTGTTTAATTTTTTCTGTGTTTTATTTGTATTATCCGTAGTCTTTTGTTATAAATTCATCTATAATTAGAATAAAACAGAAATATAACATATAACACTAGCGAGTAATAACGATAGAAATAGACTAAGTTGTTGTTATGTACACGCTTAAAAAAGCCTAAGTACTGAATAAGTGTAAGTAAAATTATATATATATATATATATATATATATTTATATATATATATATATACATATATATTACCCTTTTTTGTTTTGTATTTCATGTAATCTTCTTTAATGTTAAGTTCGACTTTGTTTTTTCCATGTTTTGAGTGATTCAATTCACTCGATGTAATTTAATTTCTTATTCACAGAAGATTCTCATTTTTTGTATTCCTTCCGGATTTCATGATATCATTTTCCATTGTGCATCATGGCAGAACCACTCCTTTCACAACGCACATATTTTTCTTACTCGATCACACCATCTGATTGACTGTTCCAATTTTTTTATTTAATCATTTTATCTAGTTGTCATGATTCCATTAACTATTCACCATATTATTTTTTTAAATCATTTTTATTTTATTTTTCTGAAAAAAAAAACTTTTAGTTTCGAGACGTTTCCTCCAAAAAGTTAGGCTCTTAAAATAAGGCGCCAAACATGAATCATCTATTTGGGTATTAGTCGTGCACCTGTCTATGCAGTATCTATTAACTTCAGATGATAATGACGAGGTCGATGAGATGATGATGATGATGCCGACTAACGACGACGACCATGACGATGACAACGACGATGATAATAATAATGAATATGATGATTTCATCTACGATGATGACACAAACACCCACTCTTTGTTTACATGGTGCACTACTTCCTCTTACTTTCTATGGTCCGTGATCATTCACAAGTTGACGGCATGACGAGTGTGTCCACTTCCGAAAGTTATTGCAGTTTTAGTTACCATGGATTTATTTAATGTGATTTTACATGTGGTTTACACTTACCTGTGCTTATTCAGTGTCCCCTATTTAGTGGATGTATTCCGCACTCAAATATTGATGTGCATTATACGCTGTCAATAACTCCTTTACTTCCAATTATTTCCAGTTATGTTCAAGCGTTTTTGAAACTATTCCTAGTACTCCGATAACTATAGGTATTACAGTAATCCTAATTTTAAATATTCATTTCAGCTCTCTGGCCCATTCCATGCACTCGATTAATTTGTTTCCGACTACTATGATATGATGCAAAATCGTAAGTTATGATTTCCAGTTTATTTCATTTTTGTTTCATTTAAATATACTTACGACCTTTTGTGAGTTTATCCGAATTTGTTTCCATATTGCAGAAGATTTTATGATTTTCATTTTCCACTAGTGGCTCAAGTGTTTCTCTCAAAAATTTGTCTGCATTCATGCAGTCGTTTATGTATTTGTATGCATCATGGGATAGCTTGCAGCATTCACTTATTTGGTATTTATAGTGTTTTCCTATTGTTTACATTCTATATTTGTTGCATCACACTATTGGCTGTATTTGTTTTTAGGCGGTTCTTTCTGATGGCATAATTTGTTGTCGTTCTCAGTAGCGATGTCGTTTAATCGTTCAAGTGTCGTTTCCTAAGCCATGTCTATATGTTTCAGTACCCCCCTTTCTTTGATAGACTACTTTTTAATTAAATCAAAATCCCCTTTCAATGGCTAACCTCACGCCTAGTCGACTCAGGAGATTTAAAAGATGAATACAGATGAATGAAACCAGAAAATCGGTCAGAGTGAAAGTGTTAGTGAATTTACCGTAAAGTGGGAGATGGGAGAGGATGCTGAGGTCTTTGTCGTGGTGAGGTGGGACATGGATTTTGAGAGGTATCTGTCCTACCCTAACGGAAATTTACTAACACTCTCACCCCTCCCCTTTTTAACTGCTGTCTTAATGTAACCACTCAAAGCTTTCCATATTCATGTCACTATTTGCTACTAACTAACTTCTAGCCTGGGCCCTCGTCCAGCGCTCTTAGTAGCCACGATTACTACTTTTCCTTATTAACCCATCATGTCAACCCAATATTTCGATGTACTTGAATTTTTCTTAAAATTATCATCCTGAGGAAGTCTTACAATAAAGACGAAACGCTGATGAATATATAAACACTATCTCTTGGTGTTTCCGTTTTAATTTCCCATTACGTCGGATTACTCTCATCCTTACTTTCTCATATATATATATATATATATATATATATATATATATATATAGTACTTTGCAAACAACCACACGCAGCTTTCTTAATTTTAATACTTATATTATAAACATTTGATGATAATGTAGTTGAAAACAAAATACATAAATAAAATGCCTTACCCTAGAACTGTATTAACAATGTTCACAAATACGACGACACCAACTCTCAGAAGTCCGATTCTCGAATTGTAAATTGCAATACTCCAACACACGAATCTCGTAAATCGAGTAACAGACGCACATAACGCAAACTCAATTTGTCTCACTTTCTCTCGCTGAACACGCGATGTGGACCCAACTCGTCACGTCAATTTGACCGTGTCTCCGGGAACAAAGTGTGCACTCTTTTTATTTCAACGAGAATTCGCCCATGCAAAACAATGCTCATTTGCATACGTGAACTCTAGTCGTCGCTATCAGCGGAACGCTCTGAGTAGAATCCCTGACGTGCGACACACCGCAGGACCTCACTGTTTTACTTTATGGGTCTGTATGATGGTTGCGGCAGATACATAAATACTCCTTAATATATCTTTATTATCGGTCATATTTAATAATTATTATCATAATTATTAATAATGTTAATGAAAGTGATTAAACGTTTCTTATAATTGAAAACAGTGAAAACAGTGTATTTTAACGAAATAATTTGTCTCAAAACTTAACATTTACCCTAAAATACATTGTATATTGGTTATTTTTCGCTGTTAAATTAAAGAAGCATTCTATATTCATAATTGCATATCCTAATGTGTACCTATACATTTAAAATGGTATATTGGTGCGATTGGGAGGATACATAATGTTCACTTAAAAATACATAGTATTTGTTGATAAAAAATGCAAATGTGCATATTTCGCATCGGTATATTTTTCTAGACTTTTAGTATGTTACAATAAAACCCTTATAGTAATCCAGTCTGAAAAAAACTTGTGGTTCAATTAGTTTTACCTTTTGCCAAAATTTAGGTTTATTTGACTGGACGACAAGTTTTCCCCCAGGTGGTAAAATCTATTCCCTGTTCCCCTGCAAGTATTTGTATAACAGTAGTGATCTCTATTTTCATATTCCTTTCAGCTGTCTGTCTCATGTACTCGCTCAGTTTTTCTGTCTCCTTGCAAATCAAACTGTGAACTGATGAGACAGATACATCTATTATTTGCCAGATTTTTCCTTTCTTATTGATCATTATCAACATTTGTTTCCTAGCTTTTTTGAAATAGCCCGGTTGGATTTTTCTGTGCAAACAGTATTTATAATATTCATTTTTTACAACGGTACAAATTGTACAGGCACAAAAGCGTTTTGTGCCTGTACAATTTGTACACATTTTCATAATGCACATATTTACATAGTTAACTGTATTCTTAAGTGGTATGGTCTAGTGAAAGAGCCGAAATGTGAACACGGACACGGGGTTAAGGTAAACCAAATATATGGGAGAAAGGTATATGTGACAGAGAGACAAGAAAGTACGCCATTAAAACACCCGTCCAAGGCTTACCTCCTCAAGAGTATTAATATCGTTTTATTTTTTTATTAGTTTCGATAAGATCTGGAGACGTACGTTTTCTTTTTTAATTACCGCTTTTCTGGGGTTGCCTGTGGTACTCCTATGTCAAAAGTATCGAATATGATGCCCATAACTTCTTCTCATACCTGGAGAGAGTAGTTAGTGTCACCCGGCAGTTGTTACCTACTCTTATATAGGTAACACTCATGAGAGAACTGAGGTCCTTGATTTTGAAAATCATATTTACAATTCTCTTTTAAATCATACAAGGTTCCCAGAAATATGTATTATTTTTTAAAAAAATCTTGAAATATATTATATTCCCTTGGTGGTATCGCTTTTTTGCTAGAATAGAGATTCGCATTTGTTTGCTCTGTTTTGGCAGTAATTTGTCATAAACGGAGCCTACTTTTCGCGTAAACTGCGGGAGATAATGACGATGGTATGTTAACGTTTGGCGTTACCCCGTACACTTGTAAAAACTGTTGCAGGGCCGTTACCCTAAGAGTTCCGCGAGCTTTGATTAGGGTATTTTTAGAGTGCCCACAAAGCGTTCCGTCTGACCGTCTGACCTAGGATGATACGGGGGAGTCGTGATGTGTCTAATTTGAAAGATATCACACAACTCTTTGAAGTTGGAGGACGTAAACTGCGTTCCGTTGTCACTGAATAAAAAACTGACCATCCAAAAACAGGCGAACAATTTGTACAGAAAATAAATTGTTAATTCTGTGTTGTTTTCCTTACATGGTAACATTATGCGCAACTTGGAAAAAATATCGACTATCATTAGATGGTGAAATTCTTCAAATGCCCTGCAAAATCTACGTGTATACTGGACCAGGTCGGTATGTCTTTGGCCACAGACTATGTTTGATATGATGTGCTTTTGCAGCCAAGACACATCCTTTACACATATTTGCGACATTCTCAATGGCCTGATTAATTCTAGGCCAGTACACGAAACTCCGCATCAAACTCTTTATTCTGTTTTTCGCCGCATGACTAACGTGAAAATGTCTCAGGATTATCTTTTGTAACTTTTCTGGAATGACGACTCTCTCGTTGTACATGAGTACATCGTCGCATAATGCAAATATGTCTACAAACTGTAGGAGCTTATCAGCCATTTTAGCTTTTTTACCGATTACTAATCCATTATTGGAGGCTTCCTTTTTAATTTAATGTAAACTAACCGGGACCTCTCATACTGCGTTGCACAATATAGTTTTCATATCTCCTTCCGCTTCCATGGAAGCGATCACAGTTACTTCTAGTGGATGTTATGGTAAACACTCCATTGTGAAAGTATAGTTCAATAAAATGAGTCCCCATCTCTGTACTCTATTGGTGACAATCTACCGTGTATATGGCGGTAGAACTTGATTACATGAAAAATTATTCCTAACGCCTCCTTCTCAATTTGGGAGTACTGCTTCTCCGCCGGAATCATACTCCTTGGTGAATGCGTATTTACACACAACAGCTTGGGCCTCTATACTTCTACGAGTATTTTGCGGTACGCTACACTCAAATGTATTTTCGAATAAAATCTGCCTCCATTTAATTGTGAGAACACTTTCTCGATGCTATGCAGTAAGTAAAGATTATCTGTTAGTGCTGCATTTAATCCCGTGCAGAAATATTCACACACGCAAATCTCTTTTGATTTCTATTTCACATAAGCCGTAGGTGAATTTTACTGACTGTATTCCACTTTGGATAAGAGACAGGTCGTCACTAGTCAGTCTAATTCCTCAATAATTTTTTCTACCGAGGAAAAAGGCACACTCTTATTTATTATTAAATACGGGATTAACGTTTTCATACAGTTGAAATTTACCCGCCATCTTTGTGCATCGACCAAGCCCCACAGAAAAACACATCCAGAAAGGATTCTTTCAGATCCAGTTTTAGTTTTACTGATTCCGGTGACCGGCTATCTATTTCCTGGCAAACTGTATTTATTGGTAACTCCCATAAATTGAACACTTGAACACAGGCAGTGGCAAAACAGTTATTAGTGTGTTTAAACACAGCCATCTTTAGTTGTTGCCCCTTTCCATTAGGGTCACATAAGTAATTCTCTCACACTCAAACTTAATACGTTCACCAGTCACTGTACTAGTCATCCTGTTAGTTCGCGACACGGTGCGTCTATTCAACCTGTTCTACGTATGTAGATGTATTATTGACACGCCAGAGCACTAATCCAATTGTAGTTTAATATTTTTATCCAGAATTTTTACGTACACATATATCCTTATATTAATGTATTCCTGATCATTGATAAGTGCGGGTTGTACCCGCGTGTTATTTCCTTTATTCATTCTACAGTGCGAACTTTTGTGTACAACCGTGTCACAACTCAGGCATGTCTTAAAACGAAATGAGACTTCTGCTATTCAATGCAGGCTTCCGCATCGATAACAAGGGGTCGGCGATAATGTATTTTTTATAAGACTGGCTTGTTTTTTAAGGCGTGGAAATCCCGTGTATTGCTTTAAATAGTTCTTGGATGAGAGTTTAATGTTGATTGTTAGTGTACTTTTCGTATGTGTGCAACGCCCGACTGTTCGATGTCCTTAATATCATGTTCAATACTAATAAATAATCGGCAGTCTTCAGCTAATTTATGCAGTGTTAAGTTCGGTTAATTTTCTAATTTATAAAGAATTCTACGCCTTATTTCATCGTTTTTTCCTGATACTTATCCTTGAACGAAATTTAAATTTTAAATTATCAGCACAAAGTTCGGACAATTACAACTCGTCGCAGTGCTTACTTACTACTGATGCGAACATTGAACAATCTTTGTCGTCTTTTTTAGCAGGTTATAACGCTTTCAGCGTTTGTGAAATAACGAAGTATTTTGGATGAACAGCTCTGTTAGAAGTTGACGGCTTCCGCAAAAGTCAAATCGCTTGTCTTTCGAAGCAAATGGAAATATCTAAACTTGGTATGTTCAGTGGTTCCTAATTTCCTAAGTTACATGCCACCATTTTGGAGTCTATCTAAGTTTCTGCAATCTATGTTATAAACGTCTTCATATCTAAAAAAAAAAGTACGAAGCGAAAGGGTTCTCTTCATCATTGAAATCAGTGAAGTTGTCGATCGCACTCCACACGGTATTCTGCGAACAAATCATTATCGTTTTCGTTAATTTGACCTCGATGTTGTTTGCATTAACATGTTAATCTATTCATCATATTCTTTATTTTGCTCTATAATCTTTTCATTTTCTTCTAGAAGAAAGTTTTGAAATCTTTCTTCAGTTTTCTTCGTTAACTTCTTTATAAAGTTCTTCATTCATGCGGAAATTCCATAGAATGCACATTGTCAAACAGTCTTTAATGAACCCACATAAGCTATACATATCGTTTTTGTATAATTCTACTTGTAAGACACAAATATTTCATAACCTTTTTACTTCACCTTACTCTATCACAGCCTGGTTTAACTTGAATCTTCAATAAATTTAGCTGATTTTAACACCTGTAGTATATTTATTTATTCGTAAAATTTGAGTTAACTTCACTTACTTTTTAGGTTAGTTTATGCTTACATCTAATTAGTATATATATATATATATATATATATATATATATATATATATATATATATATATATATATATATGGGCATATATAAAGTATACATGCTTTTATGAAGTTAAGTATGTTTTTAAGTTCATATATTATTTTCATATAGTATACACTGCAAAAGTAATGCATCGATTATTTACCATTTTAGAACACAGCATCGATACGTAAGTTTAACAAATGTAGGCTATATCTACATTCTTTAAGTTTCATGCCAAACGAGTAGAGAGTCCGGGAGATCCTTTCCGAAATTCACATACCTTTCATTTATTGTGAAATTTTGGCAATAGCTATGAGACATCAATTAACAAATATTCATATCATTACGATGTTTTAGGGAATTTTTATAGGGTTCTATGGCGTTTATCAAGAGAATAGGTGTTACTCTTAAAATTGAAATATATAAGATTTGCATTGAATTGGATCCATGATTATTAGACAGAGATACATTAAGATTCTCTTCATTTAAATGTAAGTATTTTCTACGAACGAAATAATGTAATGTAGTTCATCCAAATCAGTATACTGGCTCTAGTCATAACGTTAGGTATCACTATATGTTGATTTTCATTCTTGAATGGGACATATAATTTGGGTGGATATATATATATATATATATATATATATATATATATATATATATATATATATATATATATATATATATATATGATAATTGTTATTTACACAGACATGTACACAATAAGAATAATCATATATAAGAGCTCTATTTGATATTGACCACTTTTTATGAACCCGGTTTAAATTCTTTGGATTACTACCCTGTGGATGTTTTTCCTGGATTATTTTTAACATATATATATATATATATATATATGTATACATACATATAAATAAAATGGCGGATCAGAGTTATAGTATATGTGATTTTATAACAAACATCAAGCAAAATAATTTGAACACGTGATTGTTGAAAAAATCAGATAATAGTAAAGCAAATCCCATTCGCGAGATGACATCCCGTCTTCAAATCTACTGAGTCTCAATACTAGACATTCAATAGGGAACTTTTATATTTTATATTAATATGCTCCGACTAATTATAAACTATTTATTTCATTACACATATGTATATTTAAATCAATAATTACAGTATAATTTGGTGAGTAAAATTTGAATTAAACTTTATTAGTAAAAAACTAGGACAAATTATGGTATGTTTATGTTGATTTCATCGTATTTATAAAGTGGTTGCATGTAAATATCTTACAGAATTTCAGATGTTTAATCAGAAGCTGTGACTAAAAATATAACAGCCACATTCTTGTGTTTAATCTGTTTTATTCCTGACTATTTAAAACCAGCACACTAGTTGAATAATTTACGAAATAACAGAATACATTTCATTGTTGATGGTTTTTTGTTATTATACTTTTTGAACAGTTGATGATTAAGCATGTTTTATTTCAATCGGAAATCGGAAGATAAATAAGACATCTTTAGTCAGGTTGAGTATCGAAAGAGATCATATACACAAACCGACTAGAAGTGGTCACACGATTTCATTAATATAGAGATAATAAGAGCGATCGATAATTCGTTCTTCTTTCATGCCTCGATTCAGCATATGATACAATTTGACCTTAGAAAGTTTGCTTTGCTTTCAACGTCATATGCCGAGAAAGTTCTGTTTATCGATCATCACGCAATTTTAATTTGTATATGGTCATAAAAAACATGATTTCCGTTTTGCAAAAATTCTTCTTTAATCAGAATCAGAAATCAAAATATTTCAATTCTTTTTGGTATTATGTTTGTATTTTTCATATTTTTCTACTACTTTTATGTTATTATGTTTACTGTCGAGTTAACCTTTTGAAGAAACAGAATAAACGTTGTTCTTGATTATACGTGACGACGTGACATCAAAATGAAACGTGACGGACTACAATGCACCGTGTTCTTTGTTATATATATATATATATATATATATATATATATATAGATATAGATATATATATATTGCTCTATCCTCATAATGTTACGCAAATACACCTATATGTATACGTATATTTATGTATGTTATATATATATATATATACGTATTATTGAGAACAATCGATAACACGTTTTCTATTTGTTTGGCTTTAGATTCAGTTCGTGACAATTTACAAACAGTTTATTTGAAATTGTATTTTATGAGGAAATATTGCTTATATAATAGACACGTTTACTAATACGAAATGAGCACAGTCGCAAAGAAACACTCGCATCCACAGGTATATATATATATATATATATATATATATATATATATATATATATATATATATATATATATATATATATATGTGTGTGTGTTTGTTTGAGTATTTCTCTTATATTATAGGTAAGTACCGTTTATAAATTGTAAACGTTTGATTTAACATTGTATTTTACGGGGGAAGATTATACTCATCCATGAAAAGGTACACATAAGAACACATGTAAATATGAGTAAAGCTATATATTTATATATATATATTATATGTTCATAAAGTAAACTAGGTATACTCACAAACAACTATATTTTATTCTTACAACACGATAAAGCCGGTTGTGGGAGGGCTTCCAGGTTTTTACAACTAGTTGGCACTAATCTAGAGTGGAACATTCTTCTTCGATAAAACTTTTTTGTCGGCTGCGGGAAAACCGTTCAGCTTGATTGATATGTACACACATACAGTATATATATATATATATATATATATATATATATATATATATATATATGTATTACAATCAGTAAATGCATATAAATATAACCCCCTCTGAGTTTACGTGTAGTGGTAATTATGCCCATGACTGATTGTCCTTCTAAATCTCTGTACATGTTAACCTTAGCCACTCGATGATATTCTTTAGTCGGCATTCCAATTCTCTTCAATAGGAATTTAAATTCTCTCCAGTAAGCATTCAAATTATCTCTAGTAGGCCTTCAAATTCTCTCCAGTAATCATTCAAATACTGTCCAGTAGGCATTAACATTCTGTCCAATAAGCAGTCAAATTCTCTCCAGTACGCATTCGAATTCTCTCCATTACACATTATCGTGTGTGTATTTGAGCAACTAGTTATTTTCTTTACACGTTTCATTGAAGACAACGGAATTTTCCCGTTTCGTAACTTTAATTACTGTATCGACTCGGTAAGCAAGACCGAGTCTTCGGTGGTTATTTGTGATGTATAGCTCCGAGGCTTCTTTTGGCGGCAATTTCCAGCTTTTGACTTTCGTGACCGTATACAGGAGTGTGTGATGTTCACTATATTGTTGTTCTTTTTTCGTTATTTTTTCGGTAGCTTTTGTGAGAGAAGAATAAATAGTATAAGGGGTGTAATTGAGTCCGTTGTATTTCTGGAGGGGTGCAGTTATTTTGTTTATTAATGTTATTTTATTTTATTTATTATTTTATAATTTATATTTTATTTTGTGTATTATATTAGTTTGAATACTTTTTAATTTAATTATTGACAGAGTTATATTCAATAGTACTGATGTTAATAACCTAAACGAAAAATATTGTGGCAAACACAAAAAAAACTATTTCCATGTAATCAATCTAACACTTTGTACATTTCACCAAGAAAATATTGAAGTCATGCTAGATAAAAAAAAAAGTATATTAACACTTAAGTCATACACGAAAATTATTGTGCAAACCGATTAAAATCTTAGAACCAATATTCATATGAAAGAAAAAAACTAACATTAAAAAAATAGACTTAAACAGTGGTACGGATGTACTAAACGTATGTCATACTTTAATTAAAATATAGAAATAAATGTAAAAACTCATATAAAAAAAGAATATAAATAAATTTAAAAAAATAAAATAATATAAAATAACATTAATAAAACCAATAAAACACAACAGAAAAAGAACGTGTTTCTTATACTGTCGTTAAAACTGCAGAGTAAATTATAAAACGACAACAAAAGGACAAACAACAACAAACGAAAAATAAACACACTCTTGAAATCTATCGAAATCACCGATAAATTAACTCAACAACTATCGACATGCAACGCGGAAATTTGCTCGTCATATCGAGACACTATTAAAAATTACGAAACCGTTAAAATTTGTTTAGTTTAAAATCAGACGTGTAACAATTTATATATATATGTATATATATATATATATATATATATATATATATATATATATATATATATATATATATATATGTATAGTTCCTAGTTAAACAAATTAGCCCAGAGAACACATATGATGTAGAAATGGGGTTTATAATAGTGATGCTATATGCGACTTAGTCAGCCTGTTCATGTTGGATATGCTCCAAAATATATGTCCATACAATTACTTAGATCTATGCAGAAATGACATGCTTAGTTTGTCACGTAGCCACAATTGGGACACACTAGAAAGAATAAGAAAAATACTTAAATACCTTTCACAATCTTTGATTCAGAATCACCATCAAAACGAACTCGGATAAAGTAGACTTCCTAGACACCCCACTGAACTAAACAAACAACACACACAAGCATGTACACAACCCTAACGAGAGACTCTAATACATACACAAATGATCATGACACCCCCCCCCCTCTTTACAAACTTGGTTAATAATATCAGCCAGAACATCTCTAAGCGCGCATCCAGTACCGATATCTTGATACTGGCAGCACCCTTTTTATATGAAGCGGTTCGCGATAGCGGGTTAAGAGAAGAGATCTTATACATCCACAATCGAAACAAGCCACAGGGCAGCCGTAATAGTAAGAGGGAAGTAATCAAGTCTTCACCGCCTTTCTTTCTCAATACGAAGACGCGAGTAGGCTACATTTTCCTCCATTTACTTGACAAGTACTTCGCCCTACACACAACCTGTACACGTTCTTTAACAGAAGTACAATCGCACTAAACTTCTCCACCACCCCATCTACAAGAAACATCATCTCTTCAGAGCCCCAAAAAATAGAAAGCAGAGGCTGCTCACTCAATGACAAAAACAATTTCCCTCAGAAGGGAATTGCAAAAATGATTATTTAGTATATGAAGTGACTGTCATACGACAGCCCAGCGCCGAATTAGACATAGGCATGATACACACCGAAGATTGTACGCATACAATATACATTTACATACAACAACAAGGCAAACACAGCACTTGCGACCCAGATATGCTAACTTAAAGTAAAGTAAAGTGGAAAGTAATAGAGAGAACACTTTCCTTCCTTTCACCCATAAAAAAATGTCCTATGTGTGGCGCATAAACTCTCACATATCAAGACCCAATATTGACCAAATACAAACTGTTTAAATGTTAGGGTAGACATTTCTAAATGATGCATCTATAGGAGACAAGCGCTACGTATTAATTGGATGTACCGGCACACATAAACGACTACCGATAATACACCTCGTCTAAATGTATAAACTCAAAATAGTCTCACAAAATACCTAATTTTACACCAGAAAATCCTTTGATGTTATAAAAAGGAAAATCGTTTTATCTCCTGATACTAAAACAACAAAGTTAAATGATCTCTTAAACATTATCAATCCACGATTTAAATCTGATTCTTAACTCTTGATCAGGATTAATCAATAATTATTTGATAATAAATTGCCAGTCCATTATAAATGTACATGTTAATGTATACCTTATTAATAAATGTTAACTTTTGAACACAGAATTAAGAATACTAGATAGGTAACCAGGTACTAAATTTTAATTTTTTTAAATTTTTATTTATTTTCTTTTATTTTTAGGTTAAAAAACATTTAAAGTCGTTAAATTCAAATTTGGAATTAAGTATTTTTTAACTCAAGTAATTCTAAAACTCAAATGATCTTAGCACATTCTAGACGATGTAAAGTTAGACTTTTAAAACGATTAAAGATGCTCACAGAACATTTATACAAATATATGTTCTTTTTAAATTAAAAAATAAGTTTTTAATTTTAAATCTTAACTATTATAGTTTACCCCCCCCCGCTATTTCGATTTCATCAAACTATTAAATCTATAATTTCTTTCCCTAACAGAACAATTAAACTACCCTACTTTCAAACTCCAAAGCAAATCACGTGTAAACACGAGAGTGGTACAATAGTTCCATAACTTAAGACGAGCCTGATGCCTAATTCTTATTGAGCTTGAAATCAATGATACTGGTGTTGTACTGATTTTTGGTACAATATATATATATATATATATATATATATATATATATATATATATGGACTTACAACTAAAATGCAAGGTTGTCATTTATAATTTCTCTAATAATCGAAATACAAATGTTGTTAAATATATGGCAGGGATACATTTAATAAAACGAATAAAAGGAATTACCTTTAAATTTATTTTATTTTCTTTAATAATATTATACATATAGTATTTATTAATAAATATTAATTATTTATTACTTACAGACATCGATGTTTCATGCTAACGCAATCTTCATTGCAGGAAGTTAATTCTCAACGGTCGGCGGGCCCGAACTCCGATCACAAATCGCCACTGATTCGCAGTCAAGAGCGTTTACCCCTCGACCATAGAATTAGCTAATAATTAAAGAGAATTTACCTTTGTAAATAACGAGTCGGCGACTTATTTACACGAGTAGTGAAAGTGATCAACAAACTGTGTTTGGATCTTGCATGAAGCTATTTGTACTGCTTGTTACTAAACTCACTCAGAGTGCCCAGCCTTTATATATATATATATATATATATATATATATATATATATATATATATATGTATCTTAAAAACACATTTTTAGATGATTTTTAACTTTTCAGAAAAGTACTTACAAATAATAATTAAAGAAGTATGACAATCCAATATAAGTAAACCGAAAGCTAATCATCGCCTTAAATCATAAAACATCTTGCTAATTCTATAGAATGTATGCCTAACAATACATATATAACAACGAAAATGTATGTAATGACTCAAGCAATATTTACGCCACATATTTAACCAGTAGCAGGTATAATAATATCGAAATAAAATGTAAGCAACATGACATAATTTAATCATAATTTAATAAAAAATAAAAGACAAATAAGTATAACCTGGTTTACACAACTTATAATCAATGCTAAAAAAGAACAGTTGCATAAAATCCTTTATCTCATCATAAAATAAATGCCTCTAACTAATCTCCTGCAAATACTACTAAATAAAAATAACTTAAACTATCATAGAGTTTCTTCAAAAATGTAGAGATTATGATTAAAGCACACAATAACAAAATGAGAGAAGTAGTAACAAAAAGTAATGCCAAAATGCGTAAATAAAGTGATCAATATACAACACTAAACATACCACGACGATTTACTTAAATATAACCACTAAAATAGTAATAACCCTAACCTAAATAGAAATCATAAAGTTAATAACAAAAAAGTGCACTGTGTCTACTACAAAATAAATGCCTAACTAAATACATTGTTTACCAATCCAAAATAGTTGTCAAAAATGTACGAATAACCAAATGTACTATATTTAACCACCAAATATTACGACCATATAAGCACATTTAATAACAATACACCCCAAATAAATACAGCACTAGCGACCCTTTACTATGGACATACAGAAAAGCGGACGCTCGGCAAATAGTACAACAGGTCAGTGCATGTAGGAATTTCGACGAACAGTTTCGATTATGTTTAATTGTTGACACTTATATAATAGTAGAAGTGAAAACTCAAAACAACTGTATACACAAAATACACTTTAATTTTAGAAAACTATGAAATAAAATAAAATAATTAAATAAATCAGAACTAAACCATCATGACGAATACAAATGTAACTATTCTAAGCACGACAGTGTATAAGACCACCTGTTAATTTGATATATTCACAAAAATCGTATGTCATTCGTATACAACACAAAAAAGCAGATGACATTAAAGGTAAGGCAGATTTTTGTTTGAGAGAACTACTGCCATTAGCTAACGAAAGAATTTACCCGTGCGATGGAATATCAATAAACCTGATTAGTCAATAATCTAGACCAAACAGCTAATGGATACATGAAAACACTCAACAACAAGAATTGCATCAACGTTTGTCTGACGAGCCCCCACGTAGATGAAACACAGATGCGCCTGTGTGGCTTTACTGTTATACATTTATAACTATAACTTACTTTATATATATATATATCAGCGGTTCTATCTGTTGGTCAGTTAATCACACTCAAGTTTAAAATCGCATGTATGTAGTAATTCTACTCTTGAATTGTTAATACAATTTATTTTGCTATGTCATGCTTCAGATTGAAATATCATTTTTGTTTCCGATTTGTCTGTCAGGCTTATAGTTATTTTTGTCGGTTTGTCGCACTTTGTTATGAAATGGAATTGACGTCGAACTATTAATGTTTCATAGGGCAGTACTAATTTGAGTGTTTATCAAAACACGAATGGATTATTCTGGCTTGTCAATAAGTAATTGTTTTATAATTCCTGAATTAGTGTTTGCTGATTTTTAATTTATTAAGATAGACAAGAGAGTATCGAGGGAAAACACATACAGATGTGTTGTTTTAAATTAGAGAATGGTTATTTTCGGTTTTTAATAAAGTGTGAGAACACATACAAATGTTAATTAATGCATGTTTAAATTGGAAGACTACGACGCGACTTTGCTCTGTGCATAATAATGGGCATACTTGCGACTAACATACATTAGACAGAGTGCACTGTCAGAAATTAAGAGAGGGCCTGTGGACGAGTGGTTATAGCACTTGTCTTTGGACGACCCGGGTTCGATCCCACTCACGGCAGTAAATTGGTACCTGACTAAAACTCAGGGAAGGTTCAAGGCAGCGGAAGGAGAGGAATGGGCTCCGCCTTCCATATGCTGTGCCCTAGACACAGTGATTCTTAACAAATTAACGGCCATGGGCAGTGTGCGATGTCGGCAACGACACTCGTGCGCGTCCAGGCTATGCGACCTTTACCTTTACCTTTACTGTCAGAAATGTATGTGCGCCATGGCGTTTAACGATAACATTTACTTTGCCATGAGTCTGTCATCTTTGGTGTTCCTCTTTCAGTCACTCTATTTAACTATATCGCTTCCATCTTAATTGACGTCATGCACATTTTTCGCTTTTATTTCGATTTAGAGATTTTTGAAAATACCATCTGTTTATTAAATTTCTAATTACTTTTTCGATTTATGTGTAAAACTCATTGGTTTTACTAAATACTGATAACTCTTTTATCAATTGTCTGTTAACTGTTGTCATGAACAGTGTTCTATCACAAAATTCCATTAAAACAATTCTTCGACTTTGTATGTGTGTTCATATTTTCCTGATTAAAAAAAAAATTCTCGTTTGTCTGCTAAGTGTTTAACAATAACAGTTACATGCCTAAACGCGCAGATTGGATGGACACATCATGAGATTATACATTTGTGGTTTTATTACTATAATTTTCTTTTACTTCATATTATCACACGTGTTTATTTTCGTTTTCTCTTCGATGTCCTGTGTCGTCCGATTAAATCTTTATTTGCTGCCAATATAAGTTGAAGCCTGAACAATTTTATTAAGTCTGTCGTGTCTTTTCAGGGAGAAGTTGCCAACGAAATGGTAGAAACAAAAAATCGCAATAACTTCAGCGAGCCTTCTATCTTGCGTCTCCGCTAAAAGAACAATTTCGTCTATTTAACCCGTCCCCAGGATAGTTTTTTCATAGTAACGGCCAAGATAAAAAAGAGCTCCTCTCATGCGGCGATGATCGGAATCGAATCAGCCGGAAGATACAAGCACGTTCTTTTTTTGTAAAGACCAATGCTCTTTTATATATTTCTCCATAATGATTTTGGAATGGTTCCAACAAAAGGTGGTGTAGTGCCAACTATCTTCAAGATTATGTTTCTCCCCGTTTTCTTGTAAAGTATAAAAATTGTCAAATAAGAAAAATATTAAAACACTTTCCATTTACAAAGAGAATCGGATATTTTGCTGGGAATTACAAAAAAAAAGATAATGATGGCGGGGAAATGAAATCTCGTTTATTCACGAGACTAATCTCGTTTTCAGAAGATTTCAGTTGATTTCAACATCTGATCGAACAAATGCAATCACTTGCTGATATTGTGTAAGTAAAACATTGTCAAAATTCAAACAGAATTGTGACTATGTCTATAATATTACCGAGGTGTCTATATTTCCACGAATACCTAAAAGCAAGCAAATATAATAGGGGCATGTAAAAGATCTATTGTAAATTTATATACATCCCCTAGTTGAAAATATCAATCAATATATATATAAATGTGTATCAGTACACATATATATGCTTATGTCAATATATATATATATATATATATACATACATATATATATATGTATATATATATATATATATATATATATATATATATATATATATATATATATATATATATATATATATATTTCAGTTTAGAACATGACTTGTGTTCCGCGGTTTAAGTCTGGCGACCGGTATGAATAATCTTATCTACCCTTCCGATTGACGAAAGGATAAACGTACACAGATGTGTATAAAACAAATAGTGATAATTACCTGTCGCCTCCAACATATAGGGTAGGCTCTGTAGTGAATAATATAAACACAACGGTTATCGTGGCTTCAATGCATGCCCCTTTCAGTAGTAGAACACTTTAACAACGACTGCCTTTAAATAAAATTAATATCCCGCTGATTTACCAGGTTGTTGATGACGGCCGTGTGGACTAAGACGTCGGAATTTGAGTTTTAAATATCACTTGTATTCCGGCGACCGGTATGACGATTCCCGAAAATATGAAACGTATAAGTATGTTTATAAAAAAACAAATATTCATATATATATATATATATATATATATATATATATATATATATATATATATATATATTTGTATGTATATGGGTGTGGTAGTGTATAATTATCGATCAGTGTTATATTATTATGTAATTTAATGTCGAATTTGGAGAGAAAAAAACAAAAGCGTTTCTTGATAAATTTTGAGAGGACTTGAAAAATGTTAATTGCCACCTGATTACACTGTCTTCAAAGTAAGCAGACAGAGTAAAACTATCCAATATTCTGGCCAAAATCATTTCAAAATAGTTTTGTAGCAAATATAGTAATAATAAAATATATACTATTTCTATGAAAGAAAAACGCGTGTAACATATATTTTACTTTGAAATTGACATTTAATCTGAGTATGAACTTACTCTTATCTGTGATTTTAATATTTTGTTGACTGCATTTCAATTATTGAAAGTACCAATGTTGAATATTTAGCTTTATTTTGCTTTCAAAATAGATTCTTGTGACCATCGATCTTAATCATATTAAGAGGGGTATTACATTGCAGGTTTAATAATAATAATAATAATAATAATAATAATAATAATAATAATAATAATAATAATAATAATAACATTAGTAGAAATAATGATGAAAATAAAAATAATACGTAATGATTAAAAGAAGAAAAAAAGAAAATTAAAAAGAGGAGAATAAAAGAAGGAGGAGAAGAAGAGGGAACATAGAAAGGGAAGAGTAGGAGTAGGAGACCACGTCCTCTTTTTCTGCCTAATATAGTAAAAGTAATATGAAACGCTTTGTAACTACTATATATCGGTAAACAGAATATGGTAATAGAATTCTGAGAAGATTATAAGACAGGGGCGGGGGGAAGCATGCATACCCCCTTATGGAAGGAAACGGAGAGTACTGAAATCTGAGGTGTTCCTTATCATATGTCAGAGAACATCGTCGGCTTTATTAGCTAGAATTCAACATGGACCTGCTGTTGCGATGCTAATCGCAAGGAATACATATTATAAGAGATTTGTGTAGACTTGTCATTCTGACTCGGGACCCCCACCGTTTGTACTTGTTAGAAAGTTGTCATGTGAGAAGGCTTACTGAGTAAGAAATTAAAAAAAAACACACGGTATGACGACGAAAGACCAACGCAACATTACTCCAAACGAATACATTGTTTACAACGAGGACAATTAATACTCTACAACATTGTTACAACCAAATAGTTCTCATTAATTGTATTATCACATACGTCAAATAATTGTATACCTTCTGGATAAGGTAGGACACCATCGATTATTTCCTTATTTCTATTAATAAACACAATTAATTGTTATTGTTTATCCCGTTCTCCAGTCGGCGATCCTTAGTAAATAGTCAAGATAATTGTCTAGCAAATTCTGCTAGTCACTATACATACGCTGAATTTGGA
The DNA here is from genome assembly GCA_963556195.1 of Sepiola atlantica. NCBI lineage: Eukaryota > Metazoa > Mollusca > Cephalopoda > Sepiida > Sepiolidae > Sepiola > Sepiola atlantica. The sequence continues at coordinate 61,127,667 of OY744536.1, forward strand.
ACTTTCATGATGCATATCGTTACAATGGTTGCATCTACTGCGCATTTGCATCATGTCGAAGAATACTGCAGATAGCGAGTTTCTTGGGATATATTTCTATTCATCATTACACCTGTGTCTGCTCATTTAGTTGTATACCGTTCATGATTTTATATTGAATTTAAAACGATGTAACACATTCAATTATATATATAACTGGGATATTATATGTTAATTTATCATCAATACACACCATAATTATATTATTTATATTGGGTCTGACGTAATTCTGTATCTTATGTTTTATTTATATATATATATATATATATATATATATATATATATATATATATATATATATATATATATACATATATTAGCTCATTTGCATACAATTTTTAAGTGTTTGATATTTATAGGAACGCAAAGTATATATTAACAACTTGGAGTTATATGGATTAGAAACGAGTACTCATTTAGGGCATAAGGAATCGTCTCCAGAAATATAAAGTGTCTCTCAGTTTATTTTTCTTTGACAGGTGGAGACGTGTTTGGAAAGCATCTTCCTTCTAATATACAGGGAGGAACACTGTGTTAAAACTGGTAGTGTATTGATCGCTTAGCGGGCTTTAGATACGTATTTCAACTTATCTTACGAGATCATACTAGTAAACACGCACCGGCTATATAGTATACGTGACAAATATTCGTCCGTTGTGCATAAGGCTAGTTTTTTGAGCCGTGATTCAATTGAAACAAAATTAAAGGAGCTATGTAATATTTGCACCTATTTAAAGTTTTAATATAATTTTTATGAGGTAGAACTCATCGACTATTAATTATGTCATGAAATGTCAATTGTACTCATGATAATCAATTAGTTGGTCTGATATCATGTAAATGAGTTAATGCCTGTAAGCTTGCTATGACAACTGAAAATATACTAAAGTACCTCTCCAAAAAAGTTTCCCCATAAAAGGAGAAGGTAATTAGTTCCTACGAGTCTGATATTATGAAATAAGACAAAATACCACATCTCCACATAACCTAAGAAGATAATGTCGTTCGTTGCAGGATTATTGCATGACAACAGAACAGGTACTACATCACCCTCTCACCAAAATGAGGTGTAATGCCTGGAAAAATGCCCCTACCTGTTCAAAAAAAAAACGAAGCTTAAAACTACAGATGATGATGCTGATGCCGATGATTTTGATAGTGATGGTGATGGTGATGGTGATGGGGCGGTGCTGCTGCTGCTGCTGCTGCTGCTGCTGCTGATGATGATGATGATGATGATGATGATGATGATGATGATGATGATGATGGTGTCGAGTAGCTGAGTTGACAGGTAGAAGTTATAGACCCTGAGTGATAGCGATAGAATATGAGCGGCAACCAATGTTAGTAACACAGCCCAATACATGACTGAGAAATATTGCGAAATCTTATTTCGAAGCCAGATGCTCGAAATTCGATTTTAAAGACGATATGATAAGCAGTAGCAATAAGCTCGCAGATAAACACATCACGAACAATCTAATGAGCCAGCATAAACTGTTCAGGTTTTTTAAACTTAAGCTTGACAGGCCTGTCAACGGACAGACACCATCTACGAACGACATTCGCTGATGCATCTGAAATATATATTTCTAATCTTGGGCGTGGAAGTCACAGAAATAGGAATATTTGCACATAAGCTTGACAAAACGATCAACCGATTGAGTATCATTTATTAAAATCTGTAAACATATAAAAAGTCTTTTTAAAATGTCAGCATCTTAGAGACGTGCATATGCATATCAAATAATGTGCGTACCTCAAGTTGAGGGTTAGACACATACATGCCATACGAAACTAAAGCATGTAAGACCGAGGAACTCAGACCACTTATAGAAATAAGTGGACGCGGCAAGAATAATATTTAAAACTTAAGCGTGTCATGCTATCGCAATTAAAATGCCCACTTTAAGCGTAACAAAATACTTGTTTCTTTCTATGTATTTTTGTTGGTATCATTTATTGTACTATCGTTGTTTTCGCTATACAAACGACAATTTAAAGTTCAGATTTAGATTTTTACAATAGCCAAGGTAAACTTTTCGTGAACCATTCTACGAAAAACCTATTCATATCTATATACACAAACTCCCTCACCTCAAGCCTAGGGAGATATGAAATAGGAGCAAGCAATACGATTGCTCTTGTTGAAGTTCAATTGTCGAAAGAGGTCGTTTTAAGCTAACACATCAGACCTGTGACGTAACAGTCATCGTAGCATTACGCTCTACATATACTAACGAAAATGTTAGTTTATATACAAGCAGTTCAAACTGAAACACACAGAGAACATATGATGTATATTTTCAGACGCATCTAAACAGCTTATCAGAGGCTGGCCACTCATGACTTTTTAATTATTTGACTTTTTTTTTTCCTCGAAACAAAACATTAGGTACTGATCTAGATCACGTCCCAAGATAAAATCGACTAAACGTCGGTAGTTTTTAGATGTTTATTTACGCGGTAAGAAAAAGCCGAATGAAAGGTAGTTTGTCTACGCACAAACATTCAACACGAGGCTGGATGTACAACTGGAAAAAGAGTTGTTTTTTTTACACGTACTATTTTTTAACAAACATAACGCTGAACAAGTGTATGAACCGTGTTAGAGGTAAGGTTAATGTTATAAATTGCCTTTTCTGGATGAAATTCTACTTTTGTCACTGAACAAGTGTTAAATAAGGATTAGGGTTTGGGTTAGGGTAGGTGTACGGTTAGGGTAAATCCTCGTTAAAAATCATCATCGTTTTGATCAATTTTGATTTACAATAGTGAATTTAGCGATTCTATCAATTAAACTGTTAACCTGTTTGCTACTTATTTTCTCGCAATTCCCTTTGGATACGCGGTCTGTGTTTTTTCCGCCCGTTTACGTAAACATCGGGAAATTACTAAGACCTACTGACGGAAATTACTGATTTTTGCTTAGGTTATAATCTGGACCAGTACCAACACTTAATTTACATATATGTACACGAAAAGTAAATTAAGACACACTTTTTAGAAAAATAATTAAATGTCTAAGAGGAGAACATGTTTACAATTCTAACTATTTATTACAATATAGATTTTATTACAGTACAGATGTTATTACACTATAGTTTACCCCATGCATTCGTAAACACAAAGAATAGCCTGTACACTTATAAATAACCCATCTGACAAAAATTAATCCATATGTCTTATTGGATTTGCCTTGGTTGATTCTGAATCTATTTCAATTTGATTATTTCCGTCTGTAACCCATTGGATGTCTGTTTTACATTACGTTTGGCAAGTTAGTATTATATCCATGGCATTACAATCCGTTGCTGTTACATTTGAGCTTCAACCCAACAGCAATCTATTGCTTTCGCAACGGAAAGCGTTCTAATGAGCTTTACAGTAATTATAATCTGGTGTAACATGCAATGACGTCAATTCCTTAAAATAACACTACATAACGAGTCATCCGTAATTTAATCCGCCGTGTAAACCACAGCCAAAACTGCTCGTAACCTTTATTCAACAATATTCTTCTGTCTTTAATGAGAAGCGAGAGGTTAACGACAAGGGAGATAGATTAATTTGCTGAAACGTTGACCCCATTTAAGTACAACAATTTTATTTAATATAATGTTTACATATTAAGATTCATTTATTTGTTGAAACGTTGACACAATTTAAATACAACAATTCTATTCAATATAATGTTCACATATATAGATTCATTGCTGAAACGTTTACACCATTTGAGTTGAATAATAGTATTTAATATAATGTTCACATATTCAGATTAATTAATTTGCTGAAACGTTGAAACCCTTGACGTAGAATAATTTTATTTAACATAATGTTCACATATTCAGATGCATTAATTTGCTGAAACGTTGACACTTTGTTAGTAGAATAATTTTATTTAATATAATGTTCACATACACAGATTCATTAATTTGCAGAAACGTTGACCCTCTTTAAGTAGAATAATTTTATTTAATATAATGTTCACATATTCAGATTCATTAATTTGCTGAAACGTTGACACCCTTTAAGTAGAAAAATGTTATTTAATATAATGTACACATATTCAGATTCATAAATTTGCTGAAACGTTGACACCCTTCAAGTAGAATAATTTTATTTAATATAATGTACACATATTCAGATTCATTAATTTGCTGAAACGTTCACATCATTTAAGTACAACAATTTTATTTAATATAATGTTCACATATTCTATGTTGCAAAACGAAAACTGTCGATTCCTATTCATGCACTTTAGTTTGTAATTTTGAGAGAAAAACACTTTCAATCTGCTCTGATGTCATAACACATTGTGGTCACCTACAACATTTAAGCGCTACATTGATAAAGAACGACTTCAAATTAAAAACGGTTAGAAGAAAAGTGGTGTATAGTACAGCTGTTCTTCAGAAATAACGACAGTGCTCTATGAAAATAGAATGGTATATCATAAATAATCGCTTGCAACGAACAAGTGCGGTGAGAGAGGTGCAGAAAGAGCACGGGAATTGACGGAAATTGAATTCGCTAATTCCCTAGCCAGAACTGTGTTCGGTCCAAAATTCAGTTAGTTAAAATATAATTCCCCACACGCATACCTCCTAAAGTGTTCGTAACTTTGAGCAGTCATTTAAACGGTTCTAAATATAAGATTGTTGCCTGTTCCTTATTGCTGTATAGCATCTTATATTGTCAGAACTTGTGCAGACAATTGTAAAAACACATAAACGTTTTCATTGTTTATTTATGTTATTGTTTTTCTAAGCATGTGCACATAGCTTGAAGCATAGTTTTTATAAGCCATTTAACCGAAATTGTCCGACTAGTCCAGAAGTTTTCTCTGGGCGCACTCATAAGACACGTATTGTTTGTCTAGCCGAAGAAGAGCTTGGGCAATATGAAATTACATTAATACGTGGCCATTACACTACCCGTCTACCGCATTCAGTATGCAATACGTACTATTTTTCGGACAATGTCGGAGCTGTCTAATAGAAGATGATAAAAGAAAAGAAAAAGAACAAGAATATATAGAAATAAAATAATGAAACATATGCAGCTTTAAGCTACTCGAGCAGAAGCACAGAAATCAGACAACAGGAATGTTTCAAACAAAATGCTCACATTTCCATCAGAAATATTTGAAATATATTGTCTCTAACTTTTAGGTATTACTCCTTTCTTATTTTTAATTTTTCACTTCCCGTTTTAATTTTTGTATTGACCTTATCATGTAGCTTACTGTTATGGTATTATTTTTAACATGTCTACATATTAAATCACAATTTTTCATTTCTCTTGACATTGTCAGTACACCGTAACATTTATCAAACAACAATATAATTTAGCTAACTTTTGTGAATTTGACCTTTAAAAATAAAAAAAATACCATTTGACTTTGTAAATTTATTGTTTGGACAATACAACCTCCTCGAAATGTTATATTGACAGTGATGTGATATGCGCATTCTGTTATATTTAAAAATTGAAAACATTATTTAGTAATTTGTATTGGTTCAAACGATTGGTTTACGATTGTAAATGAAAGTTGACGTTGAGAGGTGACGGGATGACACACCACCTTATGTTATTTAGTATGCAACAGTGTCTTCTCCGTCTGACATGCGAACACATTACAATAACCTGTATATATTAAAATTTCGATTTCTCATTTCGAATGATAAAATTAAAAACATTATTGTACTGTTTACTTTAGTAGATTACATGCACACATTTTAGCTTCTCTGTTGTGCATGGCTACATGTTTGAGACATTCTGAAATGCGCTCATTGATATTCTAATATATATGATTAATTTTTATGATCTTACATACGTAATTGAACACTGTAACATGTCTCCTCTAAAAATACAAACGTATTACACACTATATATATATATATATATATATATATAAATATATATATATATATATAAATATATATATATATGTGTGTGTGTGTGTGTGTGTATTCGGATTGCAATACCTAAAATTGCTTAAAGAGTAGATGTGAGTTGCCTATCGCCCGACCTTTGAACTCCTTTAGCCAGGCGCAGAGGATATCTCATAGACACTCAGTGGAGTGGTTTGTTTCGTGACTAGGACAATGAATTCATTTCTCTTTCTCTCTATCTGGGCAAGAAAGGGGATCATTTTTGTCACTACGTCTTACATGACTAGTCAGTGTCGCTCTTGTCCCGACAAGTTGAGTGTGCAGGTTATACAGTTATTTATATTTCTTATACCGTGCTCCGCCGACTCCTCAATACTGTACCCTGACTGACTCTTACACTGAACACAGAGATCCAGCATTCTCACTTGACTCGAGTGTCCAAATACATGTATTTGAGGATTTTAATGCACTCTGACTAACTATGATTCTTCAGCTATACAGACGCAGCTGGTGACTCAACGTATAGTTTCTCCTTAGCGAACTCCCTCTCAGTGACTGTCACTTTTCCAACCCGCCCGTTATCGTGTTTACCAACAAGCATAACTATAAGAAGATATGTTGGTCTCCCATTAGAAAGCTTTCAATATTGAAATGTAAGAAAGATGTTTGAAGCCTAAGAATGCATTATTTTTTATATAAATAGTAATTTATTTTAAGTAGTCCACAATTTTCGACGTAATGCGTTTTCGTCAGGGGTACAAGACATTTTCTTTACATAGCGACATGTTTATCGCGAATAGAAGGTAAAATCCGTAAGATGTTGATTCGGTAATAGTTCAAATGTCGAAGTCTTTTAGGGAAAGATGCATCTTTAATGCGTGACCGCGCATCTTTCCCTAAAAGACTTCGACATCTGAACTATTACCGAATCAACATCTTACGGATTCTACCTTCTACTAGCGATAAACATGTCGCTATAGAAAAGAAAATGTCTTGTACCCCTGACGAAGACGTATTACGTCGAAAATTTGGGACTACTTTAAATAAATTACTATTTATTTGTAAAAAATGCATTCTTAGGCTTCAAACATCTTTCTTATATATATATACTAGCGGAACCCGTCGCCCGGCGTTGCACGGGAGAAAGTACTACATATTGCATGACGTCAAATAAAAAAAAAGGAAATTACCTATTTTTCTTCCCCCCCCCCCGTCTATTATGTTGGCGAATGTTTTAAATTTAAAAAATAAAAAAAGTGGTAGAGTAGAATGGGATCGAACGCTAAAACAGGTGATTATGAATCCTGCCTTTTTACCGACTGCACCACGGATTCGGGTTAAAATAAATGTGAAAATAGATCAATTAACTTAATAATAAATAAGAACCGGTGTTTTGTGAAAATTAAACTGTGTGTATTAGTTCCCGGTGTCGATGAGTAGAGTGACAGTACAGAATTGTTAGAGAGAAAAGTTTTTGCTACCACCTATATAGAGTTGTTTTTTCGGAGAGTCGTGGATGGCGGGCCAAATGTAATATTTAGTGTAAGCTGGGAAAAAAGAATAACAAATGTACTAAAACACGCTCGAGTGAATAAGTGTAATGTAATGGTGAGTTTAGTAGCCGGTGACGCATGTGGTTATTTTCCTATTCTCCGAGAAGGTACAGGGGAAAAATCATCTCTACTTTATATATTAGAAGATATATATATATATATATATATATATATATATATATATATATATATATATATATATATATATATATACATTAACGAAAAATACGGCCTTTGAAGTCCAGGACGACTAATAATGGACTGTTTCTGCATCTTAATCACTTCGGAAATGAAACAACTGAAATAATAGTAAGCTCAATAACAACGAGCTGAACATATCCTATAAAAATAATTACATAGAAATACATAATAATACTTGGGTGATAAAAATCGTACATATTTCTACACATTCTACACATTCTACACATTGCGTCTTGGCCCAGTGGTAGAACGCTAGACTATAGACATGAACATCTGTGTAAGTTAGCCATGCTTATGACGGCTGTGAGCTAGAAACACGTGTGCATAGATTACTTTTATGTACGTATAAAATTAATATATAAATATATTAACAAAAAATACGGCCTTAAAAGTTTAGGAGTACTAATAATGCAGTTGTTCTGCATCTTAATCACTTAGGAAGTGAAACACTTGAAATAATAGTAAGATCAATAAGAACGAGTTGAAATCACCTATAAAAATAATTTCTATATATATATATATATATATATATATATATATATATATATATGATTTTATTGATCGGTTTATTTGTTAATTTATTTATTTTCTCACCCCATGCAAACAGGCGTCAAATTGAAGGGCGCCCAATTTGAGAGAGGACACCCTTTGAAATATTGGAGTGAACTGGTTGTTCATAAGAACATACTTTGAGTGCCAGCGGACCGTGACCTATATATGACTAACACAAATCGTAATCGGTGTTAAACTTTCACTTTCTTTTATCATTTCCTTTTTTTCTCTGCATCTGGTTCCTTCTGGTGATTTTTCCAATGCGATATACTCAACTTTAAATTTTGTAAAAATTGTATTCAATTTTGAAAATATGCTGTCGCATCGAAACGTTGGTTAATTGCCGTAAGACAGTTATATTGTTTATGAAATTTTTTAAATGATCTACTTTTTATTGAACACTTTTGAAAATATTGCTGTAATGTTCATTTTCTTAACATATTTAAACTGATCTATAAAATTATATATATATATATATATATATATATATATATATATATATATATATATATATATATTATTCCGCTATGATTATAACATATTTTCCTTTCTGTTACATTCAATATTTAATATATACCTTGTTTTTATACTGTTGTTGTTAAATCTATGTATTTTTTGGTTTGGCTTGTTCTGCACATTTGTTAAAGTTCTTTCCTTTATCAAATTAAGTTCTTCTAGCCGGCTGAATCTGAATTAACCATATTGTGGTTTTGATCGCTCTGCTATTAGCCCTGTCTTGTTGTGTAAGCCGGTGGCTTTGCCTTTTATTTCCTTGGATTTAGATTTTTTAAAGTTGATTGTTACAGAAAACAAGTACTCCATATATAATTTAAATGCTGGCTGGTTTCATTTAACTGATGAAAAGATTTCTACTTTAGAATACAATATAAGCACACTACGTGTCTGTAGTTACCTTTTGAACTAGTAATACTCACATTTTGAAGCAATGATAAATATATAATATGTGTGAAGAAGACTATATACTAGTTTAACACCTTGCATTTTGGAAATAGAATCAATGATATGTAAATGTGGCACTAGTAGTTTTTGTTGTTTCTATTTTTTCTGTTTTTGTATTGCTTTTTCTTACATTGTGAATTATTCTGATCTATTTGTTTATGTAGTATACCTGTGATGCATTATTGCATTTGTGATTTTATTATTATTATTATTATTATTATTATTATTATTATTATTATTATTATTATTATTATTATTATTATAGTCATTACTTATATTACTATTATTATCTTCATTATTATTATTATTGTTATTATTTTTATCATTATTATAAATATTACCATTGTGATTATTATTATTATTTACTTTTATTATTATTATTGTTATTATTGTTATTATTATCATTATTATTATTATTATTATTATTATTATTATTATTATTATTATTATTATTATTATTATTATTTATTAATTTCCTATTAGTAGATTTAGGGTTGTAAACAATCGTATATATATATATATATATGTATATATATATATATATATATATATTGTCATTTTTTAATTTAATTGCCATTATCATTAGTTGAATTATTATAAATTAATGTGCATGTTATTGTTTGTTTTGACCTGTTATATATTATTTTAAATTGAGAAGTGTTATGGTTGGTATTTATTTGTGCGCGTTTGTAAATGACGTTGAAAAAGCGATATATTGGAAGTAAAACTAAAAAATAAGAATAACAAAATTCAAATCGTCTTAGAAATTATCGTACGCCAAATCATTGTTTATATTGAATTCTTTGAACTAAAATAAATAATGTTATTAACTTTTCTTTCTTTTAGTTATTATATATATATATATATATATATATATATATATATATATATATATATATATATATATATATATATATATATGTATATATATATATATATATATATATATTGGTACAGCAAATTAGTGTACCGTCATTACCACAAAATACATAAATAGTAGGCAATTAAATTTGATTCTCAATTAATCGAGCACTCTGTTTAAATTCTTACAGAAATAAGTTACATCTATATATAAATACATATATATATATATATATATATATACATATATATATATATATATATATATATATATATATATATATATATATATATTGATGTACGTGATAACAACTTGTAGAGTTTCAACTTGCAATCATCATACTCTCTCCATCTGCGCTATAAACTTATCTAAAGATGAAATGCTTTCAATCAGGCATATATATACATATATATATATATATATATTTATTTTAACATATACTCATGACAAGTTCGCTATAGAGAACCATTTGTGTTTCAATTCTCGACGTCGATTTTATACGTATAAGAATACACATGCGTTACTAAGTAATTCACGTGCAATATGTATATACTTCTACTTATGTTATCTCACGTGTTGACATTGTAAAAATATATACATGAACATATTATCATATATCAATGAAACACATGTTTTGTAAAACTTGTTTCACGTGAATAGACATGAAGTTTTAGTTTTGAAACAAATCTAATTGAACGAAATGTTAGATATGTTTCTATCTTACCATCTTCAGGTCAGCATTTTTTCTCGTGATAAATGTGCCTCATATTTACGAATGTTATTGGTCATATCTCACCTAATCTTTTATATGACGATGTGCACTACACCTTCATATTTCTCACATATATACGGGTAATACTTTAGTATTACCATGATTTCGATTAGTTGTACTAAATCCGGTTGGACGGAATTCCTTTTTGCAGAAAGGGCGCATCATCATTTCACACACAACATAACGTTATAAAAGATGTAGTGCTTACTAGACTCAATATTGATTAACTTCAGTTATCTTACGAGAGTCGTATATTATATGTTTTCATTAGCTTTAACAAAGGAACGAATTTCAGAAAACTAAAATGCAACAGACAAGCACACGTATTTTATTACAATTATTGAAGAAAAAGATAAGTACTTAAAAAACAACTTTTATTCACCCCCCCCCCCCAAAAAAAAACATTGCTTGTATACGTAATATGATTATGGAACAATATTTTTACGTGTTATCCTAAGCTAGGGATCTCAAGGAAATATGTTTGTTAACATTACAGTTAAAGTTCCGCATGTTCGTACAGAGAACAATGAGTGGATTCCAATAGTAAGCAGTCCATGAAAGGAATTATAAGCTTAACAAAACTTCGGGCTCTGGCTCTCTGTATAGTAAAGGGGTAAGAGTTTGCCTTCTATACTCATAGATATTTATGTTGAGATGGTAAAATTAAAGAAAAATGTTACGACTACAATTTCTACAAGTAGTTGTATAATAAACACAAGATTCGCCATTGCACCGATTGGACAGGTGTTGGAGCTTGGTAGACAGAGCGGGATTTATTATGTTAGATACTTTTTTTTAAATCTTGGCCAAGCGTGCTAAATTAGTGGTTGGTGTCCATGCCCAGATATGACCCAACATTCCATGAATGGGTGTTTGATAGAGATAGTTAATAATAGGTGTGAGATGTTTTCTAGCTTGGTTGATCAAGCCATTTTTTGCAGCAGCCTTGACAGTATTTTCTATGCATTTATTCGAATTCATGTTTCTCGCAAATGTAAGCTCGAAGAGATATAAACGTCTAGTCAATCTTGCTGATTTTTTTGGCTTAACCTTCAAACAAATTGCTAACAAAGGTTTTTAACTTGCATATTGGGCATGCGTAACCTTCTTTTCCAGATAAAAAACAAACTTTACCAAAATTAGCCTTGGGGAAAAAGGTCAACGGGCGCCATCTTTAAAGATTGCCGCCGATTATAGCCTTCCGTCTCTCAACTAAATTTCTGTAACTTCATCTTCAAAAATACTAAATGTAGCAATGTGAAATTGGATAAAACCAACATAAATATAATTATAACTTATTATGCCTTATTTTTGTCTCTTTTGATGTATTACTTGCTTAATATTTTGCCATATTCTAATTTCGGGTTGGACAAAATGAAGTACCGATGATCATGGATGCTGACAAGTGTGCTTTTTGAAACAATTCATTGTGCAGTAATGAAGAAACGTTCATCGTCAGTTAGAATTGTATGAACACAGCTTCTGAACAACGTGGCAGAGAGATCATAATTCAGATTGGTCAACGTTTTCACAAGAAATACAGACAGCGTTGGATCAACGACAAATACATAGAACTTGACCGTAAAAACTGGTCGATCCATAATTAAATGCTATTTCGTGCAAGCTGCTCTTTATGTGTGTTTAACTTTTAGGAACATTGTATTATTTGTGTTTCCTGAGCATAATCTAATAGACAGAAAAGAGGTGTTTATGTTCTCTATGCAGTAACTATTGAGTTTAAGGACAAACTGTTAAAAGTATGTGAGAAAGTCCGAAAAATAGTAGGGAGACATCCATTGTAAAAAGTAGAATAGGTTACGTACATGCACTTGTTTCCGAAACAGCACGTTATCACACAACATGTTTTGCAAACTTTGATTCATATAAAACATTCATAGGACATTCCTTTCTGCGCATTCGTCCAAGAAACAACACCTTGGTAGACCAGAGGATTCAGAGAAAAAACATGCATTTTTGGAAGCTGCTTAATATTTGCAGCAAAATTACGAGGGGCAACTGACCATAGTTGATCTTGTAAAAAAATGGAGGAAAGTATCGAAGGCACTGGCTTTGAACCATATAGTCTCTCATACATGACATCTCGATTGTGAGAACATCTCAAAAACAAAATCATTGTGATTACAATTAATGGTAAACATGATTTTGTTACATTCTAAAGTACAGCAAAATGCATTCTCCATGAATTCTTTGCGTTGAGCCGCTCAACAGCAATTCAGAATAAGAGGTCATTAGAATCATAGAGAAGGCAGCCAAGCATATCAATAATAAAATTAAAGGTATTCAGACAAGTTCAGAATATCACCCGCCTCAGAATTATCATGAACAGGATTCGATTTTTTAATATGTTCCTAAAACATTGTTCATCTTTCTCAAGAAGATATATGCTAGCAAATACAATGATTTTTAACATGCATCAGTTGGTCAAGCGATAATGTAGGCTGCTAGACCCAGAGTACTCCTTGTACCTTTGCAGTTTGCTTTTGTAGTGGAAATGGATGACCACTTTGGATCGAGATTCTTAACTGACACTCGTAGTATTCATGGCTTCTCTTCATCTTAGTCAGAATCCAGACATTTGAAATATGTGCTGTTCTTGTTTATGTCGTTTAAACTCTCTACCCTGTTGAAACTGAAGATTTGAAGATCGTAGCTAATGATATAAACCATAATGTTAGGAGTTTTAAAAGAAAGGATCAGGCAATCACACTTGGGTCAAAAGTTTCGCTCAGCAAAGATTAAGCACTTTAGACTGATCCACACCTCCTATTTCAGAGACTGTGTGTTCTATCTACCAATGAACGTTCAACTCAGCAGCAAGAACTTTCCAGTATGATCTTTGTAGTTACCCACCTACGCTTTTTGATTCTTTCGGACTACCGTGAGACGCAAACAACCGGCTTTGCAGACGCAATATGGGAACTGACTTCCCATGTACAACTAGGTGCACAGTTTTCAGATCCACAGTATATCTTAGATGGTGGAGCACTACTTCGCGCCTCCCATGGCAACAGGTCTCACATTTGATAAGATATGTACCCAATACCGCAGATATGTTACAACTAGATATGGAATAGCGTGTATTGCCATTGATGTGTATCAAAGTGGTTCACTTTAAAAATACGCGACTCACCAACCACAACCAGGTGCCTCTGATGGTGTTAATATGTCAGTGACCTTTTTAATGGTGTTCAGATAAAAAAGGATGTTTTACTGGCTAATCAAGAAAACAAACAATTGGTCATCAACTTGCTGGGTAAGAGTTTAGATGAAGCAGGTTGTAAAGTAGTCCATGTATCTGGAGACGCTGACGTATTGATTGCGAAGACGGTTCTGGAACTGGTAAATACAGGAGAAACAATTTTGATAGCAGATAGCACTGACCTATTGTTCCTACTATGTTATCATTTCCAGAGAGATGATGGTAACAACATCTTTTTCACGCCATAACCAAAGGATAGTGAAAGAAGTGTGAAAGTCTGGAACATTAAATAAATGAGGAAATCTTGGGGAGATGTAGTCTGTTCCAACATTCTGTTCATCCATGCACTAGGGGTAGTGATTCTACATCTAGTGTTTATGGAATTGGGAAGGAGCACCCCTTCGAAAGGTGATGAACTTTCTAAAACTGTCAGAAGTGTTTGGCAAACATAGCAATGCAGAGGTTATTGAAACTGGGGAGAAGGCTTTAGTGTGTCTGTTCAATGGTAATGATGAGAACAACACCACTTATCTCCGAATGAGGTACTTTAAAGAATAGGTTGCACACAGCTCAAAGTATGTTGAGACCAAATCATTGCCACCAACAAAAGTAACTACGGAATGGCACAGCTTTTGACTTTACTTTCAAATTCAGAAATGGAAATGTAGAAACCAGCTAAAACATGATGAGTGGGGATAGACACTTTCAGATGGTAAATTACAACCGATCCAAACTGACTTGCCAGCTGGTCATGTAAATTTGTTGGTTTTAATTAGAGGTAATTTTACTTAAGTTTGTACTACAGCAATATGTAGTTGTAGGACACATTGCATTGACTCTTAAAACTTGTGTGGTAATTGCAAAGCATTCACTGGAGCAACTCACCACAGCCAGATCTTAATTATGATGAAGGTACCTTTGTCTACTTATTGACAAGAAATGTACGTTGGTCCGTTCATGAATTTATTATGTGGTGGTTATGCAAGAGCATTACCCCAGCATTCGACAAACTCACCGGTGCTTTATTGTAAATAATACTTATTTTGTATCTATATCTTCATAAAATGTCAGGAATTAATGTGACAATTGTTGCCTTGAAAAAGGCTACTTAGTCTGTGTTTGTACCTATTATATTCATATTTGTAATAGAAATGTAAACGAAAACATGAAAACAATTACATTTTCTGGTGTTTATTTACGATTAAACAGATAGCTACCTATCATTACAATTTAAAACACCAGGAAAATTTCAACCTGGCTTTGGGTGGACGATGTGTGGGTGTTCATGCAATTTTGTTTTTGTTTTTCTTATTTTATAAAGGATTTTCTTTCAGGAAAAAACGTTTATTTTTGTCAGTAATTGTCAGAAATAATCGACATACTTGTAAGGAAATCTCAAGAATTTTATGTCTCAACATTTAAATATTGTTAAGAAGCATTTTTAAGATGGTGCCTGTTGATATCTTTTCTTCAAGGCTGATTTTGGAAATTATTTTTTTTATCTCAAAGAAAGCTTATTTATGTCCAATATCTAAGTTAAACATCTTTGTTAGCTATTGGCTTGATTTTCAGTCACATTTTGACTGGTCTAATTCACAATAATTACGAATTAAACGACTTTACACAGTTATGTCGTCGTATTCAACTAGAAAGTTGTTATACATCTATCGTTTAATATTCTACTCGTCTTTCATCTTCACTCATACTAAGTGTTTTAAAGTAGTTAACATGATGTTGGAGATGTATAAATAATTACATGTTCCCATAAACACATGCTCAGACACACTTGATTTCCAAATAATTGTAACCTTAATCTAATGTTCATTAATATTCTTTATTGTAAACATCAAAAACGTACGATATATTCGAATGTAATTCGTACCCTCTACATAAAGCGGCTATACATTTGGTACTTCTTGGAACAACAAATACGCTCTCAAATTCCTTACATCATGCATATTCTTTTTAAAAAAGCGATGGTATGCCCACTCGTTAATATGTATGGAAGTAATATATGAACAAGAATACATGATCAGATGTGTTTTTTCAAAATTAAAGGTAACCGCTTATTAAGGCTCAAAGGCAAATCGAAGATAAGGGTCAACTATATATTTAGGGGTTAATAATAAATGTAAAGCAAAGACAGACGAACACCTTCCATTTCTGTTAAAAATGAATGTAGCAAAAGAAGATGATATCCTCCTGTAGATTTCGAAGTCGGTGTTGGGCTTTGTCAATACAGAACAAGTGCTCTGAGCAGCACCTCTTTATATGTGGCATCGGTTCGCAATTCTAGAACGTATTTGACTCTTGTACACGTAGAGGATGGCGTCGGGCGTGAGATACTTTCTCTAACGTTTTCACAGCGGGCTTAGCAACATATTTTATGTAAGTCTTCTATTTCATGTCTGAAGAGAAGGTCAGTCACATAAGCTTATCAAATAAATGTGCTTTCTCAATGGGAGAGTCGCTCATTTAAATTAGGGAAAAATGGGGATCGGAACATTTGTGCTGAAAAGAAGATGAGTTTAGTCTTTGACGCACTAAACGTAACCAGCTACATTTCCGCCATTGCACTACTTGCTCCTGGTCGAACGACAGACAGACATGAAGAACCTGATAAGTAATGCTGTCCGAGATCTTTCCATAGATGTTTGTGTCATCAGCGTAAATGTCGACAAATTATCTTTCAATGTTGTTTGGGAGATCATTTATGAAGACCAGGAAGAGGGTTGGGTCTAGAATTGAACCCAGAGGAATACTGGCGTGGATACTGTGTGTCTCAGTCTTCTGTCCATCAACGGCTACTTTTACACATTTATCAGGGAGAAAGGATTTGATTCCGACTAAGAACTGCTGTAAAGTATGTGATGGAACAACAACGCGTGGACTATCATATGACCAAACATTCTGAATGCGAAACAACTTATTTCATCTCGTATAAATTTCGCTTTTGTTGTGGGGAGAATACACACAACAGAGTTAGGATTTCGAACGCCTTGTTACAATAACCACATCATTATATATGTTGGTAAAAACGCTTATTCATATTATAGATGATGAGGGTATTACACTTGTTTCGAGAACATTTCCAAAGAAATCGAATGAGGAACAGACAATCACCTTGATATATGTTGTGTACCAATATATCTCCCACTTGGTAAAACCTCGTGGATTCTAGACGTGTTTTTCCCCCAACGAGGCTTGGAAGTTACATATTTACATAAGAGGCGATGAATGTTGTCGAATATTTTTACATCGAAATATCTACGGTTAGAAAAAAAGAAAAAAGAAAAAACATCCGCCAAAAGAAAAAACATCCGCCGAGAAGAAAAAACATCCGCCAAAACAAAAGAAAATTCATATCTGCTCCACCCTCGTGTCGGTACAGTTCATACTGCACCAGTGGTTCTAAGTAAAAAAAGACGAAAAAAAGTTAGTAATAAGTAGAAATTCGTAACGCCTTTGGGGAAAACATGAATGATCATCAATATTTGTTTTAATGGCATATACATATTAGACCATACGTTTTGTGGACTCGGTCTATGAAAATATTATTAATTATAAACACATACCTGAGTGCCCAACTGCATTGATAGGAAGTGCCCCATTAAAAATAAAAGCATATATATTGAAAATAATTTCGAGTTCACAAATATTACGTGGTGTTTATTCTAAATTAAAAAAAAACACGTCAATTTAGTTCATTTCTTTTTAGTTTAATCCAAATTTATTCAAATATGTGCATCTACGTCTTGTAAAGTGTATGCTTCAATGTACACTTCTAAAAAGAAAAAAACACGTTGTTTTTAATGATACAATCATTCGATATGTGCGTTTAGAGATGCGCATTCCATTCAATATTTAAATTTGA
Source organism: Sepiola atlantica (assembly GCA_963556195.1). Lineage (NCBI taxonomy): Eukaryota > Metazoa > Mollusca > Cephalopoda > Sepiida > Sepiolidae > Sepiola > Sepiola atlantica. Next base: position 61,145,597 of record OY744536.1, read on the forward strand.
CAAATGGACCGACTAAAATATAAAAATGTGCGGACTACTATATAGATAGCGCAAAGCATTACACCGTAATTTAATATCTGATAACTGGTGATGTAAAAATACAAGTAATGCTAGAACGAATCATCGACATCTTTTTGATAGAAATCAATCAAAACAAAGCATGGAGTTAGTTACACCAAGGCCAAACACTAGCCAACGATATATTTATATAATTTACAATATCATTTATATCCTTTACAATCGCCGTAAGGTTAGATATAATATATATATATATATATATATATATATATATATATTATTATTATTATTATTATTATTATTATTATTATGATGATGATGATAATGATAATAAAAATAATAATAATATCCATAGCCATGTATATATTTCGCGTTTTTGTTTCACGCTCGTCAGTAGGAAATTACGTAATAGTATCGCCGGTCGAATAATTCGAACCTCAGATTCAAGTATTATAAATCCTGTTCTCGTAACTATTTGGCAAACGTCTCGAACAAGCTTCTTATGCCAGAGAAATACGATTCGTACACTTTACAATATAAACACAGGTAATGTGATTCTAAACAAAGTTATCTCTCCGAAGGGAGAGAACTATGGGGCGTGGCTAATTTATGAGTCATCAATTTATCATCCTTAGCTTAATATATATATATATATATATATATATATATATATATATATATATATATATATATATATATATATATATAAGGTTAGGTAAATGAATATGTTCATATGATTATGAGGAATAACTTCTTAACTCAACAAATTATCATAAAATTTGGAGAAACAGCTGCGAAAAGTAAAGGGGTTGCAATATAACCCATATTTAGTTTAATTTAACTTCAGGAAAATGGAGTTACAACGGGGTTGACGTATTTCGGAAAAATTGAGGTACCTCCGATTTTGTGAACTTTTAACAATACGTATTTTGCCCTAACAATTCAACACTTTCCAAATTTCGTATTTTAGGGTATTCTTAGAGTGTGTAATTAGATATTAAGCTGGACCGTTTAATTTTGAACCTATACCATCCTAACCAAGGAAATATACTGAATAAGGAAGTTTGCAATTTATCATTTGAGTTTCTTCAAATGTCTGCGGATGGTGGCTCTCAATAAAGGTGGCAACTGACACAGGTTTTCACACATAGACACCATTGATGTTTGTATGAATAAAACTTTATACTATATACATATATATTAGTGTGTGTATAATAAGGTGCATACGTGTTTCATCATGTGTTCTCTTATGAGTATATATCTTTATTGCTCCTGACCGTGTGACACTGAAAAGATTGAAGTAATTTCACTACTGATCGATATCTTGACATTTATTTCATAAATCAAACGTTTAATCCAACAAATCGACGGGTTGGAAACGTCATCAAAAGACGGACAGTCGGGGCCGGTTCGCTCTTTACGTGAGCGTTATCGCTAAATTACACGCCTCGATTGGGCGTTAGCGTCATCTGATGCCTCCGGCTGACACAGACTTAAATTAGCAATGATAAAATAAAGCCACTCATAATGAGTAATATTGCGAAAATACCGCAAGCCGATTAATATAATCGCCTTTGTACAGCCACTTTTACGAACCCGTGGAACTAAAACTAGAAAACTATAATCTGACACAACCAATGAAAAAAAACAACATTGCCCCAACACTGGTTCGTATCACTGGCAATTGTAAATAATTTGAGAGTATGAGGAGACAGAGGATGGGTCGCACTGTCCAAAACTCGACTAGAAAAATGCGTATCATTTACGGCTAATCATCACAGAAATTCTAGGTGAAGCGTTTGACCGTTCTTAACAAGAGCACGACAGAAAACTTCTCATGCAAAAGATAATGGCAATCTGAGGATATTTGTTTAAATACATATTAATAGAAACGTCATTGTATTTAGTAGTGAGCGTTCACTTGTCAGTAATCTTGGGAGAACTATTGAGTAAATAATAATAGGAATGACAAGGAGAATACTGGAATTACGAGAATCTTATTGCAACTCAAAATTCAGAGAAAGCCAAAATACCTGATTAGGAATAAACTAATAATAAACAGCTGCTGTGAGAATGTAAAATATGGGTATATAAGTGGTAAATTGAAAACAAAAACATGCTGTGGCTGTGATTATAGAGAACATATATGCTCTAGCCACGAATAGATCACTGGTACTTATTCATATAAGAATTACTAATAAGTAAATAAAACTAATAGTAATAATAGTAATAGTAATAATGAAAGCTATAATAATAATAATAATAATAATAATAATAATAATAATAATAATAATAATACTGGAAGCCTGAGGAGACTTGTTGTCACTCGGACTCCAGGGAATACCACAGATTGTCGGCAGTGGGCGATCACTGACGATGACCAGTATGATAACTCCTAGTGAGTAAATAATAATAATAATAATAATAATAATAATAATAATAATAATAATAATAATAATAATAATAAAAACACTAATAATAAACATAATAAGAGTAATGATAATACTCATTTTAAAAGGGGCAGATGGACATTTAAAATCGCGAAACGCCGATTGTAAATGTATTTTGTTAATTTGTAAGAAATCGAATTCCCCTCTAAAAAGTGTTAGTCATGTAAGAGAAAGTTTCCGTTATTTTTGAAAGATGTCATGGGTATTTAAAATCTCGAGCGCGCCGATTGAAGACGCATTTTGAGTAGATATAAAATGTTATTTTTATTGTGAATGTTAATGTTAACAAAAAACCTACTTCTGAGATTATTTACAGGGCTATGGCCTGGTAGATATTATTCTATTTTGTTGTGAATTATATAGAATTGAATCCCCCCCCCCTCTATATGAAAAAGTAATTAGTCACGTGAGAGAAACAGTGTTCGGTTTTTTAAAAGAGCCAATGTACAGTTAAAATCGCGATCAAGTTGATAGAAGACGTATTTTAAATAGATATGAAATGTTATATTTATTGTGAATGTTAATGTTAACTAATAACTTACTCATGAGATTGCTTTACAAGGGCGGGGAGGTAGATAGTATTCTATTTTTCTTTGAATTGTAAAGAATGAAATCCACCTCTGTAAAGAAGTAATAAGTCACGTGAGAGAAAGCAAGGTTTCGTAAAGTTTGAAGGTACCGATTGGCATTTAAAATCGCTAGCGCGCTGATGGAAGACGTCTTGTTGGTAGATATAAAAGATTATATTCATTGTGAATTGTAATGTAAACTAATCACTTTCTTCTCAGATTTCTTTTCATGGTTGGGGAGGTAAAAATTATTCTATTTTTTTTAGTTGTAAGGAATTGAACTCCCCCTAAATAAAAAAAAAGAAATTCGTCACGTTAGATGAAAACGTTTCCGTTATTATTGAAGGAGCAGATGGACATTTAAAATCGCCGGCGCGCCGATTAAAGATGTATTTTGGTAGATATAAAATGTTTTATTTATTGTGAATTTAGATGTTTACTAATACTTTTGAGATATTTTCAAAGTTAGGAGAAGTAGATATTATTCTTTTTTCCCATTTGATTCATAATGGAATTAAATAATTGGTTGAAACGCGATTGCAACATTCTTTTTGCATGGTATCACTGGTTGTTGATACTTATGAAGAAACGATACATTTCTGTCAGAACCATGAATTTATTGCTAAAGAAAAAATTGAAAAAAATATGTTGAGATAAATGCAAGATCGCTTACGAGAAAAAGTCACGGATAAATACTCTTGGTGATGTCTTAACGCCAAAAACATAATTCCTAACCCTAACCCTAAATCATAACCCTATCCTAACTCTAATTCCTTACCCGACTGCTCAAACCCTAATTTCTAACCCTTCCCTAACCCTAACACGACTGTCTTAACCCTAATTCATAACCCTGAACCATAACGAAATAAACAAAAATAGTCATAAAATTATTGACAAAAATAAAATTTATTTTATCAAATAAATGTAAAAATGACACTTACTTATTAACTTTTTACTGTTATTATCACTGTTTTTCTTTGTTTAAAAACACTTGCGTTCTACTAAGGTTTAATAATAAAAAAAGGTAAAATAAACAAATAATAAGTTTTTATTTCAAACACTTAGTTGAAACGTCGTCAAAAATAAATTAAAATTTCGAAAAATGTTTACTTGTTTTGTCACGCTTGTAAAGCCAACCTCGTGTGTGCTTTTCAACGCTAGTAAGTCAACGAAGTTTTCATTCGGCACTCTCCGGCGTTTAACGTAACCATCCGTGAAGCACAGACGTCGAGGGACTTTTAGCGCGGGTGCAAAAGTAAAAATGTACCAATGTAACCAGTAACGATGTAGAAAAAAGTTTCCGTTATTTTTTAGAAGCCGATGGGCATTTAACATCGCCAACGCGTATTAAATATGTGTTTTGGGTAAATATCAAATATTATATCATTGTGAATTGAATGTTTTACTAATAACTAACTTCTGAGATTTCTTTTCAGGTGTGAGGAGGGAGATATTATTCTATTTTTGCTTAGAGTTGTAAGGGATTAAATCACCCAACTATATATAAAAAAAATTAGTAACGTGAGAAAAAGATTTTCCATGATTAAGTAAGGTTCCAATGAACATTAAAAATCGCGACCACGCCCATTGAAGACGTATTTAGCGTAATTATTAACTGTTATATTTATTGTGAATTTTAATGTCAACTGATTACTTACTTCTGGGGGTTATTTTCAGGAGTTGCAGAGGTAAATATTATTCTATTTTGTATTTGAGTTGAAATGAATTGACTTCCTCCCTATAAAAAGTAATTAGTCACGTGAGAGCAAAACGATTGCCATTTATTAATGCGAGCGCACCGATTAAATACGTCTTTTTGGTAGATATAACATGTTATATTTATTGTGAATTTTAATGTTAACTAATAACTTATTTCTGAGGTTTATGTTCAAGGTGTGGAATGGTAATGATATTCTATTTTTTCATTGGAGTGTTAAGGAATACAATAGCCTCACCTTATAAAAATGTAATTAGTCACGTGAGAGAAATGTTTTCGTTATATTTGAAGAATCTGATTAACATTTAAAAGCGCGCCGATATTTTTGGTAGATATAAAATATATTTATTGTGAATTTTACTTTTAACTAATAACTTACTTCTGAGAATAATTTTCAGGGATGGATGAGGTAGATATTATTTATGTTTCTTTGAGTTGTAAGGCACTGAATTTTCCATCCTATCTATATAAAAGGAAAAGTAATGAGTCATGTGAAACAAAACGTTTCTTCTTTCTATTTTGAAAGGAGGCGATAGTCATTTTACATCGCGAGTACACCCATTAACGACGTCTTTTGAGTAGATATAAACTGCTATATTTATTGTGAATGTTAATGTTAACTATTAAGACAAAACTAAAGAAAATGTTAAACTAGAAACACAAGGCCACAATTTGAATGCATACGTCCTACATAAAAGGCTACATGAAAGGCTAGAACAGAAACTGTGAGGATGTATCCATGAAACAGACGTACAAGAGTGGGTGAGCAAAAGAAACGGCAACGCTCACACAAGAAGACGCTAAAAGAACGACCCCCAAGCAATTTGAGACCAATAACATGCTTACCTACAATGTAGAAAATCATAACGGCACAACTTAGAGAGCAATTTACTATTCCTATGAAAGGCGTGGACTACTCCCTTATGAAAACATTGATGATAGAAAGGGAAAAGAGGAACTCATTATCTGTTATAACTAGATCAAACGCGCCTGAAATAAGTCAAAAGCAGGAAAAACAACATATCTATGGGATGAATTGATTACACAGTTGCCTAGGACAGACTCCTTTAATCATGGATAAGTGAATGCTTAACATGTACAAGATACCCGACTGGATTATTAATCTAATTTATAAAGCAACTGGAACAATGAGATTAAAACTGACAGCTGAAGGACAACACTTGGCATAGATCATAATACGAAGAAGCATTTTCCAAGGAGTCTCACTATTACTACCACCGTTTAGCATAGCTATGGTGCTGCTTAACAACATACTCAGGAACTGTAATGCCGGATACAAGTGCACATGCAACGAACAAAGAATACAACACCGCATGTAAATGGAAGACCTGAAATATTGGCAAAAAGCAATAAGGAACTGGAAATGCTGATTAATACGACCAGAATCTTCAGCTAGAACATTCGAATGGAATTTGGAATAGGAAAATGTGCAATAAAGACGACGAGGGTATGGGATTTCCTAATCAAGAGCAAATGAGGGCGATAAGCGAACAAGACAGCTATACATATTCGAGAGTTCTGGAAGCAGACACAATCAAATCAACATACATGAAAGAGAAGATTGGAAAATAATATATGTGAAGAAAAAAAATTATTCAGCAGAAACCTACTAAAAGGAATAACTACCTGGGTAGTATAACTAATATGCTACTCTGGATCATTCATACGCTGGACAAAATAAGAACTAGAAAATTAATGGCCATGCAAAACACACTAGACCCAAAATACGATAAAGACAAACTCTACGTGAAGAGAAGCGAAGGAGAAGAGGACTGGTAAGTATAGGAGACTGGAGAGCACTAAAGATGAGCTGGAGAAATACATGAAGAAAAACACACCAATACTGATCATCGCAGCAAGAGGATTGTTTAGACAAGTGGTTCCCAACCGGGGGGAAATTTCCCCCAGGGGGGAAATTAGGGTGTTTTAGGAAGGAAATTCTAGCCTGAATTAATAATTCTGGAAATATTCAAAAAATAATTTCCAGTAATAGCCTTCTGTTCTTCTTTTCTCAGGAGTACCCGTTTCCTAAACTATACCCGCTTTCATTCTTATGTTTTATTTTCTTTCTACTTTTTTATTTGTTATTTTCCATTACATCTCTTAAGAAAAAGTAGGTTTATACAATTTCAGATACATAATTCCATCAGTAAACGAGTATACATATAAAAAAATTAAGAGAAACAAAAATTTAAAAATATATATTCATAAATTCAATATCAGAGAATGTTATAAAATATGAATGCATATGAATTTTTTGTGCAAAATTTTTTTTTATTCAAATCAAGTTATATTAATAAAAAATCAAAAGTTTCGCTCTGACAACCAATAAAGTGTTATTTATGTGAACTTAGCTTTTATTTGTGCTATTTCCTTGAACTTTGTTTCCAGAGCAACTTCACTCCCGGAGACGATCGTCGAATGACGTCTCAGTAACGATGGAGTGCATTAGTTGAACGTGGGAAACACGATTGTATGGTTTTCAATGCCCACGTATTTTATTTGGTTCTTAGTTGTGAATCTTTAGACCTTCCCTGCTACAGGGGAGGTAATGTAACATTCTGACGTAGCAAAGCTAGATGCCAAATGTTGATTCATCTGAATATGAAACACTTTATCAATGTATCGCTTTTACATGGATCGCCAATTTGAGAGTTCTCATTACGTTAGAGAAGCCTGTTACGATTATTTTGTTTCAAAGACACACTATTGATGCTTTGGTGTTATCCGAAACTCGCATCTGCCTGAATAATGTTAAATAGAATAATGGTAGTTTTTTTTTAATTGATGTTTTAAATAATTATTCAATTAAGTTCATTATTTTACAGAAGGACTTTTCCCCCATATATTGTTCACGCCAGGAACATGTAGCAACATGCACATGGGGCGGCATTTAAATTACTGAAACTATTTTAAGCTCGGTCGATTGGAACGGGCGTGTAATAACTTTTTAAATGTTCCCTTCCTCTTGGCGAAGCATCGTGAAGCTGTCACGTTGACAACACAACACAAATGTAATTTTTGTTCGAAAATTCTGTTGTGTGTGTTTGTGTATTTCCTAAGAGAGGATATCACCGATAATTATTGGATCGGCATTACATACCTAAACAAACACGTCCATATTTTCTCCGCAACCAAGCAAGTATTATCAGTAATCGGCACACACCGATTCTACCTATGCTAACGTTGTCTCAAGTTAAGCAAAAGAAACACCCTCCGGGATGCTGACATCAAACACTTTGAGAAACAGTATGCACAAAATCGTTTACTTAATATACTTGTGATATAAAACGAATATATATAAATAAGAAAACGGATATTGGTAAGATGCGTCCATTGGTTAGATGCGGCCATTGGTAAGATGCGCCCATTAATTCTGTGCGTTATGCGATGAAAATGTTACTTCAAAATAAAGCGTCACAGACCAATTAACATTATATTTAAGACTTACGCGTGAGAGAACATGAACGCTGTTTCAAGCAAGATATATGACGATCAAGGATGATAGACAAACGCTATCTTAAATTTTGATTTGGCATACAGTGCGAGGAGATACATCATCATAACAGATACTCGGACACATCCAAGATTATATGGATTTATTTTAATTCGCAATGCAAATGTCGTAACAAACGTTACCAGTAAAATTCTATTTCAAATTTTGGCACAAAAATTAAAATCATAATATAAGGCTAAACGTGTTGTTACGATATTGTCTTTGGTTTTGGAGAGTGTAGATTATGATGGGAGCGCTGAAGAGAATTTAGGTTAATCTGGGAATTGTGTTAAGAATACGGTGGTGGAAATCTAACATATGGTGAATCTACGAAGTAAACAATTGTCATTTATTAAAAAGTGTTTCCGTTTTATAGATCATCTATACATTAAACTGAATAAAAACAGAATTTTGATAGATACTTGCTGGAGAATCAAAAACGTTTTCACAGAATTAGTGGATGGGTAGACAAAGCGTCCTTACTTCTATCCCCCGATGCTTGTCATTTTCGAAGAAACGACACACCGTACTACGTAGATTTTTTTTCTCGTTGAGTATATTATTTCAATCTGATTTTGATGAGTTTTTCAGTTTATATAGAGCTACTCTATATTTGACTGCACGATATGAAAGAATTGGATAACTACTAACTGGGATATCAAAAACCCACAAGTCAATTTTGGTATGTGGGTGTCCATGGCGTCTTCGCCGCAAGACCAAGTGTCAATTTACTCGGATAGCAAAATCAAATATTTATCAGATTATTAATTTTCATGCAACTATTATTGTATTCAGTGCACTTGCCTGGATGAGATTTTTAGTTCATGTTTCGATATTCCCAACAGATATTATATATTTAATGTTTTAATACTCTCCAATCAGTATTTGAAACGTGCCCTCATACCCATTAGAAAATAAAACATGTGAAAATAGACATGTCAATTTTGATATTCTTGTGTGTTTATCATTCTGGATTCTGCAGTTGATCGTTTATCTATTTCATATTTACGTTCTTCTGGAATTGCGCTATATTAGATGTATGTAATTTGTTCTGAACACGTTGTTTGGTACGACTGTCAGTAAAAAATTCGTTTCCTTTTCAAGTTTCGTTTCGCAGCCAATGTTTTCTCGTGCGTATTCTCCTCGCTCTGTTTGATAAGCAATTACTTTACTTTCTTCTATTCCGAATTGTTTCTCTTTCTCTTCCCGTTTCACTAACATCCGTGTTGTTAATCTTGTCCTTGTATTTTGGTTACTTCACTCAGCTTATATGTATTTTGTGCTATGCATTTATTTATCGTTTCTAATGCCTCACCCATGCAATCATCAAGGCACACCAGCTTATGTATCCTTGTTAAAGTAATCTAATGTTATTCTTCGTGTACAGTACTGCGTGCATAGTCATAATGTTTATGGTTCTTTGATTTTCTCTTCCGTATCTCTTATTATGTTCAGTTTAGGAAATGCCCAGAATATCTTACTAGCTGTACTGTTCAAGTGTGTATTATTTTTATTATCTTTTTTTAGTATAAACTTTAGCAAGTTTCTTGATATTCTTAGGAATACTGTTTTCATCATCTCGTTAATATCCACTGATTTTATGGTGCCTGCTCGCAGAATGCCGAGAAATATACATGCGTTCACAAAGTACTCTCCTCAAGTCCTATTATTATTATTATTATTATTATTATTATTATTATTATTATTATTATTATTATTATTATTATTATTATTATTATTATTATTATTATTATTATTATTATTATTATTATTATTATTATTATTATTATTATTATTATTATTATTATTATTATACCGACTAATTTTTATCTGAAAATTGATATTATTAATATCCTAATTATTATTGATATTACTATTAGGCGTAGTAGTATCAATATTCGCAGTAGTAGTCATATAGCAGTGTAAAGAAACCAAACATAGTTTTGATGTTACCAAATGTGCTTTAATCACTTCATAAAACGTTTCCCGAAATACGAAAATGGTTTGAAACGTTATCAAAAAGTTGTTACTTTTTAACATTTTTGTCCACTTGTCTACACTCCTTTAAACTGTATTTGATCTAGTTTCTCTTGATTTACGTGATGCCCGCGGTAATGGTCACACACGTTGTTGTCGCATATTTTACACTTCGTTTAATGTGGCCAATCCACCATACGGTGACCGTACCTTCTTTTTAAATGTGTTTTTAATCTTTTTTTACGTTGTGCGTAACTCTTTTAACGTGCCCCATCGATGTTACGATGATCTCATACATTTTCGTACGTATGTTTTAAAAATGCCTCTTATGAATTCCTTCCCGTAGGTTTTAAAAATGCGTGGTGGTAAATCAAGAATGAAATTTACCTGTTAGATGTTGTTCGTCGTTTCTGCAGATTCGGTGTCGTTCATCGATCAGTCGTCCACTTGCTATGGCGTGGTCTTTGTCGTCCGCTGACTCGTTGTGGCTCATCCATCAAGCTCTTTTCTCGACAGCCGATCGCCTAGCGTGTAGTATCAGTTTCTGTGAATAAACTATTTCACACGACAAAGAAAGAACGGAGACATACCTTCTTTGAGAAAGTTCAGAGGCTTAATTCATCCTTTTTCTTTATATAGCACCTAAGACAGAATTAGTGTCTTCTAGCATAACTGGTCTGTTTCTCTGAGTTTCTGTCTTAACTACTACCTAATTCCTAACTGGTGCCAAGGGGAGATGACTCATTTATCTTCCCATCGGACTTAGCTTAAAGTTCAGACTATATCTTCTAGGTCTGTTCGTGTGAGATCCACCCACGAACTAACCAGCGATTATTGTTTGAACAACAAGAAGTTACGTCTTCTTGTTATGTTACAACCAACCACGTAACAACATTTTTACTTGCTTTCATTCTAAACCCGCTGACCCCAAATGTCTCACATTTGCCGAATCTTTCGTATATGTTATATAAATGAATAATTCATCAATATCTCATGGCATCCTGACCTGTACTCAATTCATTAATCTCACCCGGTCACAATTCATACTAGCTAACGTATACCTTTTCAAAAATAGCTATGCATAATCTAACAGAAGTACGTTACTATGTGGCTTTATTCTGCAACTCATTATATGTCGGTGCTGAATTTAGTTTAGTAAGTGTGTATTATTAGTATCAGTCATCTTTTTCAGCATTGTATTTGTTGTGGTTGCAAGGTTGAACAATAATTAGTGAGGAATACAATGAAGACGCAAACAACAAGGAGAATGCAATAATACGTGTATTAAAGAAAAGGTATAGTTACAGTATGTACAAATGAAGGTGTCGAGTCAGAGAATCTTTGTGGGAGGACATGTACGCTCTTCGGCGTCACTTCCGGTGGCATTTAGGTAACACACACTAAGGCCAACCTAGGCTTGCCATTTATAGTGTAACGTTATTCGTATATGCAAATAAGTGGTTGCCACCACAACAGTATTATTATTTGTAGTGGTAATATTTGTAGTAGTAGTTGTATTGGTGGTCATATTCTTCACATAATTATCATCATTCGTGGTGGTGTGTCTGTCCATCGATCTTTCAAGCTTAATTTCGAAATATAATTTAGGTTGGTGTATCACGTTGGAGTTTGAAAACCTATTTTTAAACTAACTTACGCAGTTGTATAATAGGGTCTCTTGTGTCCTTCTTTCTATCTGTCGCCAAAAAAGTGTAAATGGAATTGTCATCGTAAGCTACGTAGATTAAGTGATCCTATTACATGTTAAATGCGTTTAAATAGATTCTGAAGAGAGTTTGTTTGCCGGTCTGACATGCGTTATTTTTATTTCTATTTCATCGTTCAGGCACACGTACAATTAAAAACACATGTATGTTAGTATCTAACGTTTAAAGCGTGAAACACATTACCAAACTGCTTCCTCGCAGACTACAGCATATTCGGCTTAAGATCCAATGTAAACAAATACTTGCCATAGACCATGCGGTATGACTGAACACTTTTTCTTTCATTCCATTCATAGTTTTCGGTCTCTTCAATGTATTCCTGATGATTAAACTGAACATTCTTCAATAAATCATATTAAAAATTCATACTCGAGTGGCTTTTGGCCTCGATGTAGTGAGAAATCAGTAAAGAAATAGTTTTAAGGGTATAATTTGATGTGTTTACCAATCAGCAACAGTGCTCCTGCCCGTCTGATCTCGTGTTACAATTTAACCTCTTATTGATCGCTAAAAGCGAAACAAAACTAAAACAGTTTTTGCTGGTGTTCTTACTATTAGAATGTTCCGATTGGTTTAAGTTGTAAGCATATTATAGAAATATAGGATGGTTGCCGAGTACCGCATTCAAGAGAAGACGAAAAAATAACAGTCATAATATGGTAACGGTTGTCAGCACCTCCTTCGAAAATGTTAGCGGGAATGTTGCATGATTCGAGTGAAAAATAGCCCATAATATACAACTAGTTTTAAGTTAATCTAAGTTAAATTACCTTGGTCAATTTGCAATATGCATGTGAAGTTGACGTGACATCATGTGGTCATGTAAAGCCGCATGGAACAACGTTACTAAACATAACGTTAGATAATGTGGTCTAATATGACGTGTATCATAAGAAACAACGTGCTGAATAGCCCTATATCGGTGAGTGAGTAGATATAACTAGTAAATTAACATATATGTAAACAAGTTGTAATAACAATGTGAAACGTAATATAAAGATGCTGATGTGTCTCACACTCAAACGAACGAAATTTAATCTATTCATATACAAAGATCAATATATATATATATATATATATATATTTATATATATTGTTATATATATTGTTATATATATATACATATACACATATAGATCGCTATTTTTATATGTATAAATCAATATATATATATATAGTCTAAAGAAGCTTTGAGTTATTTGAAACAAAAAGACAAAAAAAGGAAAATGCAGTTTAAATTCCCAGAGAAACTAATTAAATCTAAAATAGTGCAGACTTAACATTCGTTGGAAAATTCATAAATAAATAAAAAATATAAGAGTAAGTAAATAAAATAAAAAGGGGGATTAAGTATCTAACAGTGAAACAAAAACAGGAGACCTTAACGTAAGCATCTAATATTAACACGGGGATCATCAGCTGTTTACTATGTACCTGTTTCGGAGATTTAAAAACAGGACAGTTATATGCATGGCTCTCCAATAGTACATATCAAACTACCATTTCCCCAATAACCAAGTGTCGAAATAATACAGCTTAAAATTTTACTTATATATACATAAATAAATAATAATAATAACAATCAAATAATAATAATAATAATATACTACCCTTAAGACTACCGTGTGATATGGTAATTTGCATATCAAATTAAATTATTTATAACAATAGTAATACTACTACTACTACTACTACTACTACTACTACTACTAATAATAATAATAATTATAATAATATTAATAATAATAATTATACTATCTAAACACTACACCCAAGAACCATTCTGCGATACGGTAGCTAGAAATAAAATTATATAGGATTTAAAGTTGCATTTAAAAAAAAAAGGTTTAGTACCTAAGGTACCAGAAAGGCAATTAGATAAGAGGAAGGAAACTTAGCCATACATATCTAAATACCCAATATATAGTCTAAAGAAGCTTTGAGTTATTTTAAATAAAAAGACAAAAAGGAAAATGCAGTTTAAATTCCAAGAGAAACTAACTACATCAAAATAGTGCAGACTTAACATTCGTTGGAAAATTCATAAATAAATAAAATATATAATAGTAAGTAAATAAAATAAAAATGAGGATTAAGTATCAACAGTGAAACAAAAACAGGAGACCTTAACGTAAGCATCTAATATTATCACGGGGATCATCAGCTGTTTACCATGTAACTGTTTCGGAGATTTAAACACAGAACAGTTATATGCATTGCTCTCCAATGGTACATATATATATATATATATATATATATATATATATATATATATATATATATATATATATATATATGTTCAGTTGAAACACTATCTATTGATCAATTAAAATTTACCTAAAGGCATTATCGTCTGACCCTCTAATAGGAAACGTCTTAATGATAAATCAAAAAACTAAGAAAATCAGATGAGAAATGATAAGAAAATTGTATATGTTCGAGAAATAAATTAAGACAAAAAAGGGGGTACCTCTCTACGTAATGAGGATCTGCATTGGGGAATATCTCTTAGTTTTTTCTTCCAGCCCCATTCCATTGATCAATACATAATGTTACCTCTGAAATTTATCTAACCATTTTGGTGTTCTTATATATATATATATATATATATATATATATATATATATATATATATATATATATATATATATATATATAGAGAGAGAGAGAGAGAGAGAGAGAGAGAGAGAACTAGAGAAAGACAAGGAAAGAATAATAATGAGAAAAAAGAGATATACAAGATCAATAAGGTTAAAATGAATTCCCGAGACACAATAGATTCTACCATTTTAATTTAACAATATAAAGAGTACAAATGAATATATTATGTTAATACACCTTATGCATCGAATGTTTATGCTATTTTTTATCAGCATTTATTACATGATTTTTATTCCAATAAAGTCTGAACGTACGCCTCAAGATGAAAGAATCTAAAGAAAAAAATGAGAATGTTTAGAAACTCGCTAATTGTTGTTTAATGACTATATAGTAAATTCGTTTTAAATCTTCTAACTTAAATTTCCAAATAGAAGTTTGTTGTAAAAGTCTTTAATATACTCGAAAGAGATTGAAATTTAGGGAATATTTATGAATTAATATGTATTCACAACAATCGGGCATCATTTTTTTAAGGAGGGCTCAATCATCGTACCATACTTATATATATATATATATATATATATATATATATATATATATATATATATATATATATATAGATATATATATATATATATATATATATATATATATAGATGTGTGTGTGTGTGTGTGTGTGTGTGTGTGTGTGTGATTTTTTGAAAGCTTACCAATGCATTCCGTTCAGGAGCCCAATCAACGCCACAAATTACTTTTTCATTCACAAATTATTTATTTATCATTTTTCAAATTAAAGAGTGTTTTACCTACACGTGTTTCACTACCAAGCAAGTACTTGCTTGGCAGATCATCAGGGAAAATTAAGCAATTTGAATAAGAGGTACAACAACTGGCAATACACAATGGGGTATTGCTTTTTATTGAGGTCACTTAAAAAGGGAAGTAAAAAAATAAAGTAAGATAAAGAATAAAAAAAATATATATGAAAAAATATATATAAAAAAAATAAATATAAAACATAAAAAAAAACAAAAATATATAATTTGTCCCAAATGCACTCCAGTGAAACAGTAATAATGAGCGAGAATACACCCTCTCGACGGGCGGCACAACTATGACAAATATTCCCCCTCCCTCTAAAAAATGTAAAGACTTAACAACAGTAAAACCCCGTTCCCAAATTACCATTCCAAGCCACTTATCTGTTTGGCATTCCAGCTATATTCCATCCGAAGGTAAAAAACGACACAATTGTCCTTTTTAATGCATGCTGTCGTGTTGCCCCTATTTCCAGGTCCAATTCGCTCCTTTTCGAGAAAGAATCGCAACGAGGCGAATTAATTCGCTGCGACCGTATGCATTAAAACGGACATTTGTATCGTTTTTTACGTAGTTTACGTTTTTTAACAGTTACATGGTAAACAGCTGATGATCCCCGTGTTACTACTAGACACTTACGTTAAGGTTTCCTGTTTTTGTTTCACTGTTAGATACTTATTCCCTTGTTTTTATTTTATTTACTTACTATTATATTTTTTTATTTATGACTTTTCCAACGAATATTACAGGTGCAATATTTCGAATTTAGTTAGTTATTCTAGGAATTAAAACTGCATTTCCCTTTTTTTTCTTTATTTTTTTAATAACACAAAGCTTCTTTAGATTATATATATGTACATTGTGAATATGTAGACATAATTTCTTCATTTCCCCAGATATTGATAGCAACCCTTTCTGGTGTTATACTATAGACTTCTCAATCGTGCTGATGACCTTTTATGTGTTATAATATACTTATATTATCTTAGTTGTACTGTTATTGGTTCGTTGTTAATTTTAAACATAAAATCGTATAGTTTCTCAGTCGCTTTTAATGTTCTCCCGATAATACATACGTGTATGTATATATATATATATATATATATATATATATATATATATATATATATATATGTGTGTGTGTGTGTGTGTGTGTATATATATGTATATTTATATATATATATATATATATATATATATATATATTAAACATATTATGTAACAAAAATATTAGAATAAGGAATAAGAGAAGAAAACACGCCAAAAAAGGAAATGACTGGGTGAAACAACAAATTACCGTCAGTGGAAATATATATTTTAATGCAGGAATATTTAGATAAATAATCAGAGCGGATGATGAATGATTAGAAAAACAAATAGATGAAAGAATAAGATACATATATGTTACCGTATTAATAAAATGAGTCTATAGTTCTATGTTAAAATATCTATTCATCCATCTATCTATATATATATATATATATATATATATATATATATATATATATATATATATATATATATATAAAATATTGATAATTTGTACTGATTGTCATTTAGGCTTTGATAGCATAGTTTTTTTAAATGTTTTTTGCGTGTATGCTTTGTTTTGTAAAATTTGCACCGGAGATAGCCACACCAAGAAATAAATGCACAGCAGCATTTTAAAAATATATCGGTGTTTGCTGAAAAAATTGTATTCTGCATAGAAAAATAAGTTTAATGAAATTACGTGAATCTGTCCTTCATAGCATTGAAATGGTATGAAATTATTTAAAAATATTGGATACGTATATATATATATATATATATATATATATATATATATATATATATATATATGTATATATTACATGCTTTTAAATCTGTTTTCTGATTTTGCCTTGTCCTGCTTGGTTATGTATTATATAGAACAGAGAATTTAAAAGGTTAGATCTGTACTATACTTACGCTAACTACTGCTCGCCGGTGTACAATATATAAATTTGTATGAAACACCTCATATTCGTTAGCATAATTTGGTACACACTCTTCATTAATCATAATATACACACATAATTTTGAACGAAAGAAGGATACAGGCAGAAGCTCTTTAGAATTAAATAACAGGGGTAAGCAAACAGTAAAATTGTGAGGAGCATTTTAAAAAAATGACAAATGCTCTCAATAAACGAACAGTCTACGATTCTAGACCCTGTTGTTGCGATTAATTAGTTTCAAAAGCAGAACTTGACCTAAAGACCACATGCCGCTATAGAAAATTATATACGGATCACAAATCATCTGGTATTTTTACAAAAAAATATTTCATAAATATTAGCTAGATAATGTTGGTTCATATATAAATGCAATGTATAATTTGCAATGAATAGTCAGCAGCTGACTAACTCTTTGACCTTATTTAATTATGTTTGTTTTTCGTATAACTATTAGTCATAATGAGAGAAAGCATTTATTCTCTGACTTCATATAAATGTCTCTGGTTCTGGTGACTCCAAGCTAATGTATATTAGATTTAAAAAAAACACTGTTAAAGATTATACTGAATCCTGTGATGTTAGAGGATCTACGAACGCATCAGCAAAATGTTATTTCGAACCTCAACGTGACAAATCTTCCATCTGGCAAACGGAGGGGTAGTATTTAATTAAATAATCTCAAATCCAAGAATTAACATACCAAAATGAGTGGAAGATTTAAATTACAACTGCTCCTAAAGTTCCTTAGAAAAAATGGATCGATGATGCACGCCTTCCGAAATTACCCGATCACTGATGCAATCCGTTACATGTATCAGAGTCAGAAACGTCTTAAAAGGAAGTACTGCTGCCACATCAGAGGAAAATTCTTATAATAACTTCTCGTCTTTTAAACACATAGTTACAAAACTAGTCACGTGCCGACTAGAAGACAATCGCCGAATGTGAACAAATATTTGTAGAATTGCCCTCATATATACACATTTTGTCCAACTCATTTTTTGGTTTTCAAGCCTCTCACAATATTTTTCATCATCCGACTCATATATCCGTTATTATTTGGGACCTTGTAAATGGTGACCCATTGATATATAAGATGTAAATACCTAATAACAAGTGCGTGATATTGAACCAATATGCGTGCCTGTATGGGGGGAGGGTGCGTGTGTTCCTGTTTGTCATCATGTATTTTGGTAAAAGTATGTGTTGCCAACACTGTCATTGTAATTGTTTAGTCTAATTTTGTGAGTCATTTGCCAAATTGTTTGACACTTTTTTTTGTAAACTTCAGATGAATACTAAATATATTCGCGTGACAAAACACAGACTATTCGACGTGCTTGTTTACAAATAGTGTGAGCGAATAGAATGTATCATTAGGTTAAGTCAATATTTGACCTATAGAAAGATTCGAATAATATATATCATTTGCAAAAACATAATGAAGGAAATATAATAATATGTAATGTACTTTATTTAGTTTGTATGAGCTTTCTGTACATTGCGTTTCTGTTCTCAGATATCAAACCAATACTAGAGAATATATATATATATATATATATATATATATATATATATATATATATATATATATAAGTATATATATGTATATATATATATATATATATATAAAGTTATATATATATATATATGTATATATATATATTTATATATATATATATATATAAATTTATATATATATATATATATGTATATGTATATATATATATATATATATATATATATATATATATATAAAGTTATATATATATATATGTATATATATATGTATATATATATATATATATAAATTTATATATATATATATATATATATATATATATATATATATATAGTGTGTGTCAGGTTGAATATGAACAGAAATCAAATAAAGTGCTCGATCATATCAGAGAGCTAATATAATTTATTTAGATACTGTATATTACATAATTCAGCAATGTACTGCGGTTTAAATCTGCCCTTCTGGATGAAACCGCGGTATATTGCTGAATTATGTAATCTGCAGTATCTAAATAAATCATATATATATATATATATATATATATATATATATATATATATATACATACATATATGTATATTAACAGATGTAGCAATATAAATAAATACGGTGGATTTGTTAGAACATAAATAAAAGCAAAAAAAAGTACATATATATATATATATATATATATATATATATATATATATATATATATATATATAGATAGATAGATAGATAGATAGATAGATACCGCCCGCTTATTTTGCGTTTTAAGATTTAAATCTCTCTTAATTACCATGCTAGTAAGCGCTAGCCGAGGAGTAAGAAGCTCGACTACAAATCAGTAGCGATTTGCAACCCGGGTCCGAGCCCTCCGACTGACGGTAATAAACATCCACTACACTGAAGATCTCGTAAGCATGAATCATCGATGTGTGTAGGTAATAATAAAGAATAAATATGTAAAAAATAAAATAAATGTATATATATATATATATATATATATATATATATATATATATATATATATATATATAAGTATGTATATAAAAAAATAAAATGAAAAAAAGTTTATATTGTGTTATAACTTTTTATTATTTATTTTTCTATTTATTTATTTTGTGACGTGTAGGAATATAAGTTGTTCTGTAAAGAAAAATAGTTTTTTCTTGTTGATGGTATGGAGAACAAAATTTTCGACTGATCCTTCAGTCTTCATCGGTGTTTGGGGTTTGCGTGTGTACGGTGGGAGGTTTTCCCAGGCAATGAGGGGGAAAGAGTAGAAAAATCATAAATTAAATATGTGTATAAATGAGCACACGCACATACGCGTCCACACACACGTAATGGGACGTGTACATGTACATTGATACACACACACACACACATACACCGACACGTGCCTATGCGCGTAAGCATACATACATATATACATAGACCCATTCACAAATACCTTTTTTATTTCTCCTTTTCTTTCTCTCTTACTACTCGACACACACACACACCCACACACATACAAACACACACACACACACACCATGCGATCAATCATACACATCTCTTAGCGTTGTAGTTGACTTAATTGTTTTAAAATTACTACTACTGCGTTTAATTTAACCGTTTAATGAATAGTTGTTTTTCCCTTTCGCTCTTTCTCTCTTCGTCTGGGCTGCGTGCCTTTTTTCTTTCTCTCTTTCTTTGTCTCTTACTGCTCGATACACACACACACACACACACACATACACACACACACTCATACAAACACACACACACACGTACGTGCCTGTGCTGGCCAGCATACACATGTTTTAGCGTTGTAGTCGACTTATTTGTTTGAAATTACTGTTACTGCGTTCAATTTAACTGTTAATTGAATTAATTACTCGCTCTTTTCTTTTTTTCTTTCTTTCTTCGTATCAGCGGTCATTTATTTTTTTAAATTTAATTCTCTAAAAAAAACGTTTATTTAACTTTCTATTTATTAAGATTAGCGTCTAATAATAATAAAAATATATATATATATAAAACAAATATATCTGAAAATTCAAATAAATAAATATAATACTAATGAAGATAATAAATTAAATAATCTAAATAATATAAATAAATAAGTCAGTAGATAAATGATCAATATTTAAATATATAAATAAATAAATAAATAAATGACTATAATAAATATTAGATAATAAAACCTACATACATACAACGAAATAAATAGATGTAATAAAAACTGTTAAAAGTTAAGAGTTAAGATCCCACCGTGACACACGCAAGACTTCGCCCGTAGGAAAATGGCATATATATATGATGGCAAATAAAAAAACATATTTTAACGTAATTGAAATGGAAAAAAAGAAAAACACATATATTGCCATGTATTTATTATAGGTTAGTCTTTTTCGACATTATTCGGATGATTGATTTGAAGAAATAACATATTTGTAAAAGTTTGGTGTTTCACGTTAAAACAATGTGTTTTTTTTCTTTTCTAGAACGAATAGAATGAGTTTGTTGGTTAAAGAAGATGAAGTATGGAAGTCATTACGTTGTGTAATTGGGTTAACGTTCATAATAATTACTTAATCTACAAGTTGTCGCCGATATTTATTTAAAATGAATTCAACGAATCTAGCCTGTTCAAAGTTACAACAATGATCGTGTTATAATACATGAGAAAAAGTGCGTTCAGAGACTTGTTATTACTTAACTATTTATTTAGTTCCTGTTTACTTTCCCCTATGTAGATCTGATTTAAATTAGGGCATGTGATAATAGATCTACCACGGATCAGATGTAATTTAAAAAAGAACTGTTTTGTTGTTTACAATGTGTTATTCATTGTTTTTTGATCCAGTTTTATTGTCAGAATTCCGAGTTCATAAAAAGTTTTGCAAATTATCGTGTTATTGTTATGGGTAGGTAAGATAAGATGTCTGTTTATCAGAATAATATCTGGTGTTGAAGAGAAATACTTATAGATTTTTTTTCAGAATTTGTGTGTATATATATATATATATATATATATATATGTGTGTATTTCTTGCATATATATATATATATATATATATATATATATATATATATATATACATAGTATATGTATGTATATTATCAGTATATACACATACACACCCACACCCATATACACGCATATATATATATATATATATATATATATATATATATATATATATATATGCGTGTATGTGGGTGTGGATGTGTATGTGTATATACTGATAATACACATACATATACTATGTATATATATATATATATATATATATATATATATATATATATATATATATATATATACATGACGTATCCGTGACTCGTTGGATTACATCTCCGTCCATTATGTATTCTATATTAATTTCATTCTAAAATTCATCAACTGTAACGTATATTCTTGTATAACAAAATAAACCTGTGCAATCTATCTTATATGTCTTGATAATATATATATATATATATATATATATATATATATATATATATATATATATATATATATATATATATATATTCCATCCAAACATTATAAAAAATAAGAGAACTGTTTTGTCTTGGGATAACTTTTCTAACATTTTTTATCTTTATAATGGTTTTCTTTGTGTTAAAAAGATCCGTATGTGTAACTAAGGTGTTTTATTTCTCTTCGAATTACCTTTAATCAACTTAAAATAAAATAATATTAAAAAATCTACTATTAATTTCCACCAGTTAAGTGCCTTGTATGCCTTTAAGCGAAACGTGTACACGCACATTGACGGAGTTTCAATGGGGTTGCTCTACGACTTGATTCTTAGTGAATGCCTCATGTCAAACATTAAAAACATAA
The DNA here is from genome assembly GCA_963556195.1 of Sepiola atlantica. NCBI lineage: Eukaryota > Metazoa > Mollusca > Cephalopoda > Sepiida > Sepiolidae > Sepiola > Sepiola atlantica. Next base: position 61,168,316 of record OY744536.1, read on the forward strand.
TATACTTCAACATTATAAAACCATCTATTTACGTACGTTATGTGGAAATGTGCTTATTCTACCTAATATCAAGGAACAAGTACAAAAACTTCAAGTCCTATTCAAAATAAACATAGAACTAACGTTTAAAATAAAATTACATTATTTGATGTACTTATTGGCACCTCTAATTATACATTTAACAACTAAAAGCTTTAATTATATTCTGTTTATTTCAAGAGTGAGTTCCCCCTTATACTACAAAATACCTATTGTTAAAAATCTACTACACTGTGCTTTATTGATCTATTCTTCTGAAAACATACTATTCATTGAACTAAAAAATATAAAGCAAGTACTGATTAACAAATAAGTTCCCAACTACATGGTTGATGAACAAATGCAATCAATGATTTTAAACTTAAATACGACTACTGTAACCAGATGCAAACACGTCTCAGATTAGAAGAAAAAGCTATAACAAATATTATACACATATATACATATCAGCAACATACAACAATAATATAATTAAACCAATTATTTCCTATAAAAATGAGAACAGTAAATATTGTAGTAGAGACAACCCTCTACAAACCCCCATCACACACTAAAGAACCAACCTCGTCTTTAAGTTTGTCCGCTCTTTCGGATAATATAACTCACATGATAATTATAATAATAATATTTACATTGGTTTAACAACAACTCCCTATCTCGCAGTCCATGCATGCATCTCGTGAACTTTTTTCAATATACCAATATCTACAAAAGACATTACTGCCTCAATTCGATTTAAGACAAACTTTAGTAAATAACACTAAAATAATACATTTCGAGACCAATTTTAAAGAAGTAAAAATACTTGAAGCAATCTACATAAAAACACAACCACCTACAACTAATAATATCGCGTATGAGACTAGTAAAACCATTCTAACATGCTTAGTTACCTTAATTCCCTCCCATTTTCCCTTTTTTTAATAATTATTCGACTACACCAATTAAATCGGTCATTGCTTTAATAAATTAATAAATACATGAATTTTAAAAAAAACATAGTCTTTCTGTTAACAATATAAAGCGTTTTTTCACGTGCGCGACTCTCCGGTGTTATTTATAAAAATGACCTCCTTTAACTAGCTTTTTAGTTTATTTTGTCCATAAACACCTGAAGATGATTCGAAAAGGAATCGACAACGATAGTAAAATATACGGATGTTAATAATTTTTTTTAACACAAATAAACTCATTAGAACGATTGAACAGATAAAAAATGTATAACTAAGCAAAATAGTTCTGTACTTTCTAATAATGTTTACATAAATTAAAAAAATATATCTTCCCTCTTTACATGAACCCTACCACTATATATATTTCTCATAATTTATAGACTTTCTCGTCTTTTGTCATCTTTTGCAATTTGTGTTCGCTCTTGGCAAAGCCCTTTTAAGTGAAACGTGCAGCTTTTGTAGGTCTTCCGCTTATTCTATTTTAGTTTCATACCGTCGGATTATTTTATTCTTTCATCTATTCATATATATATATATATATATATATATATATATATATATATATATATATATATATATATATATATATATATATGTATGTATGTATATATATATAAATTAAACAGTTTTGAATAGATATGACACAATTTACTTTGATTGTTTTTAGTCACGCCTTTTTTAGAACTCCTCAAAATCTTAAGCTAACTTGGAGTTATATAACGAATATCGTTTACAGGGTATGCAATGAAAATTAGCGCATTGATCACCGCGATACAATAAACTAATATTTCGTATTTATTCGTCGGTTACTCAATCGGAAAATGAAACTTATGTATAGTTTGCGCTTGTTAAAGCATCGACAGCTTGTGGTTATTAATTCGATATCGTCCTAGAATCTTGCTTTCGAGTTCTCTCGGAGGTCCACGTATACAAGGATGTTAGCAATCTTCACTCATGCCATTTAATATTCATTAAAATAAATCATCATTGAAAAGTAACAAGCAACTCAATAACCCATTACTTACTTTAAGCTGTTCTTAGTATTATACAACAATACATCCAACCAAGAGGCAACATATTGGCAGCATTCCGGGGTGTTCTTCTAAGTAAACTCAAATTAAGAGTGGTAATATTTGCCAAAGTTGCACAAGTGTTTAAACATGAGTTCTCAATTACAGACTATTTGTTGCCAAAATTACGCAAACAACACCAATTTATATAGCAACCGATAGGATATAAAGTATGTATACGGTTTTGACATGAACACTCAACGACAGTATATAACACATCAAAGCCAACAACCAAATAACGAACTAGTTTCAAGTAGTTGAATTTCAGAAAATATAGATATATCTAAAAAAAACATACAGCATTGCTATTTATCAAGTCGTGCCTGGTGTAATTTTGATT
>OY744536.1:61175717-61320717 GCA_963556195.1 Sepiola atlantica
AGTCCGAAGAGAGTTAATACATACCAGTGTCCGAAAGTTACACAGTAAGCTTCTAATGTTTTTTTTTTTATCCAGGACAATGTCGAGTAGAAGAAATTATCCATTTATTACACTCTTCACAAACTTCCGACTCCTTTAAATACCATCCGACTCGAGTTCTTTTCTATGCCATCCGAATCCTGTCCATACATCCTGATTTCTTTCCATACAATCCGACGCTGACATCTTCCAACGACATCTGACACCTTCCCATATCATGCGATTCTTGCCCATACGACTCCAACTTCTTCCATACAATACGACTCTGACATCTTCTAAAACCATCCGACTCATTCATACCATACAACTCTGACTATTTACCATACCCACATACTTCATCATATACCATAAGATTCCTTCCCATACAATCCGACTCCATATTACTTTGACCCTTTCCCATACCACCTGACTTTGATTCCTTCCCATACCATGTAATCCGGACCCATTCTCTTCCATCCGACTCGTGTCTATACTATCTTAGTCGGACTCCTTCCGATACCACCGAACTCTGACTCATTTCAATACCATCCGATTCGGACTCTTTCTTCTCCATTCGTCTCGGACTTCTTAAAATAACAATCGGTTCCTACACATACATACTGACCGTTTCCCATACCATCTGACTCAAACTCCTTCACATACATTCTAACTCCGACTACTCCCCATACCATCTGATTCCGATTCCTTTCAATATAATGTAACTTACGCTCGTTTCCATACAATGTGACCCAACCTAGCTCCCATACTATCAAACTCCGTCCCATACAATCCGACTCCGCCCATCACCATACTACTCCGTACCATACCATCCGACTCCTTCCATACCATCCGACTCCATCTCATACTGTCCGAATCTGACTCTTTAACATGTTCACTAGCTTGTATTCCTTTCTATACAATCCGACTGACTCATTTCCATATGAACTGATTCGAACTCCTCATAACATCTAACTCGAACCCAGTCTCATAGAATCCGATTCTTCCCATACCATCTTACGCGGACTCCTTTCCATACCTTCTGACTTCGAATCCTTATAATAACATACGACTCGGACTACTTTCCATACCATCCGGCTCTGATTCCGTGCTGAACTACATGCTGTTACTCCTGCCCGAACCGTAGGTTCGGACTCCTTTCCCAACCGCATGCTCTTCATCCTTTCCCGAACCACATGGTCTGACTCATTGCCTAAACACAGGTTCTTACTTCTTTCCTGAGGCTCAGACTCATTCGCGAAGCTTAGGCATTGACTCTTTTCCGCAGGCTCTATATCTGACTCAATCCTGAATCGCGGTTTCTGAATCGTTTCGGAATCGTTCTCTGCTGTTCTCTTGTAGTATTGGGCGCTCAAAGATAATGGGCGTTAACCAATAATTGAATGGAATATGCACCGACAGGCCATGTAGAGATTTAAACGGTTCGTGTAGATTATGTTTGAATAATACATTTTAAATCTTAAACTTTACAGACCCCAAAATCTATTAAACTGTAAAAGTGAGATAGCAAACAGCTGCCTGAACTTAATAAAATTTACCTCAGAATAACACTACACGAATAAATAAATAAACACACAAATAAGTAAAACAAACAAAACTAAACTAAAACCTAACAACTTAAAAACTAAAACTTAAAATAGAAATACAAGGAACCACGTGTAAAAATAAGTTCACCCATTATATTAAAACAACAAAGTAACATGATATAAGCCACGCCATAGAAAACAGTACAAAATACTAACCGAACCATTTTAGTGAGAACCTCCACGATATATATATATATATATATATATATATATATATATATATATATATATATATATATATATATATATATATATGATAAAAAAGCCAGCCTAAAAAGAATCAGACCTATGGCCAGAAAAAATATTTCAAATACATAATGGGGTTTGCACCCTAACCCCCTTCAAAGAAGGCCCCTTGTACTTGCACACACTTAGCCTTCTGATCCATAAACTACCGAAAACGCATCTTGACGTCTTCTTTCGGAATGTTGTTCATCTCCGCCGTCGCGTTCTGCATTATCTCTTCTCTAGTCTCAAAACGGGAACTCTTCAGGTTCGTCCTCAATTTCCGAAGTAATCAGACGTCGCAAGGGGCCATGTCTGAAGAGTATCGAGCTTTGCGAACGGCTGAACTTCCATGTTTGGTTAAATAATGTTAGATCAATTCGGATGAATGTGCTAGAACGTTGTTGAGATGCAGTTTTCTCCCGTCTACATATCTGGTCTTTTGCGTGGAACTGCGTCACAGAGACACCGGAGAACATCTTGATAGGACGTGTTGGTTATGTGTGTCTTCCCGATGCGTATTCGTGGGTCACAATTCCCTGGATATCAAATAAGACATTCAGAATCACCTTGATTTCGCTTCGCACCTGTCAGGCTTTTTCTGCCTTAGAGACCCGGGATGCTTCCGTTTCAGCAACCGTTTTTGTTTTGTTTATGGGTGTACCTGTGCATCCAAGACTCATCTTTCCTGTTCTGAAACGAGGGATCAGTATTAGCGATTTCGACAAAGTCCTGTTCAACTTGAAAAGTGAGGGTTTTTTTGTACTTGCGACAACAACTTTGGCACAAATTCCGCAGCCACTCTGTGCATGTTTAATTCACAACGCAAAATTGCATGTGCTAAATATGTACTCACTCCGACCTCTTGGGCGATCTCCCGCACGGTTAAACGACGATCTTCCATTACTAAATTTCGCACTTTCTCAACATCAGCTTCACTCCGAGCAGTTTTGAGGAAGACCGCTAGTTGCTCTCTGCTGATATGCGGCAAATTTTAATCTGTTATAAATCTTACAATTTCATCCTCTCTATATGTATTTATTACTCTCTTTCCTCTTCACTGTATTGGCTTCCGTTAAGAATCGTACGATATCCCCCTCTCTTTCTCTCTCTTTCTCTCTCTCTCTCTCTCTCTCTCTCTCTCTCTATATATATATATATATATATATATATATATATATATATATATTAAATATGTTCTCCCCTTAATCTACGTCTAAAATAGTTTATTTCCCCCTTATCTCAAAATATGTATAAAATATTGTCGCTCTCTTTATTTGCGTGTTGAAATGGTAAGGGTGAATTTTTCTTTTTTCATTTTCAAAAATGTAATCACCTCGCTCGGATGCTTGAATAAGACCGAATAGGATCGAAAAAATGATTGCATCAACGATTATGTGGTTCCGTGCTACTTTAATTTATTTGACTCTTACTCTGTGTATTACATTTAGCAATTATACACGAATGTTTTTCTGGAATTGATCTCACTCTAACACACTACACACACACACATATGTATATATATATATATATATATATATTAAATACCCGAACCCTCATTTTTTCTCTTAATAAACTTATATTTTTGTGCATGCATGTTTGTGTAATGTATTAATTCTAAGATATTTTATTTTAACAATCAATTGTGAAATAAAATCACTGAGGGGAATTGACTGAATTACGTTTTTTTGCAAAATGCTTGATTATCTACTACCATATTTTTTGGTTTAAATGATCATGTCTAACATATACAAATGTATGAGTTATTCTGTAAGTAACCTGATAGTTCCTGTCAAATAGTAGCTAGGCATTTGTAATCATGCGTTGTTAACTCATGCTATGATGAACTATTTTCTAAAGAATATAAAATCGCCCAAACTCCACTACGGATAATGTATTTGCCCTGTGACAACAATGTAATAATAAACTGATGTACTTTATTTATTTGTAATGATATAAGTGTATCTATATGATAAATATAGAAAAATGCTAAACAAGTGTGTATATATTTAGATAAAAAACTATAGTATATGTATTTAACAATGAGGCTGTATGATGTGTTTTTCAACCACACTTTCTTAATCCTATAACTTACAAAAAAAGTCAACCACTGTTTTATTGTAAGTCATTTCCTTAATTGAGGTGATATTTTAATGTGAAAAAAAGGAAAGGTCGATTGGTGGGGCCGTTGAATAAGGGACGAGCTTTCTAAGGTTAGAATAGGTATGGTGTAGAACATTCAATATACCACTTTACGTTCGCATGAGAAAACAAATGAAAACATTACAGGAATCAATAAAGAAAAATGACTTTGATAGAAAGAGGGATGAATAAAAACTTGACCAGATTAAAGTTATTTTTAAAGTCAATCTATTAAAGTCGTCAGTGTAAATCGAACTTAAAACCCAATACGATTATGATAGTAGCGATTCTGTTGATAATCACAGGAAGACACACACTAAAAATGTATCATGTTAACAGAGTTTTCATTTTTTGCTGAGAGTTGAATCCTAACGCGAAGCCTTATACTAGTATTAGCGTTGGGGCGTCAGTAAATCTGTCCAAGTACCACATATATTGGCATAACTACACGAAATAATTACTCAGCTTACACCGATGTTATGTAGAAGTGTTCCCGGCTGTTTATGGATCGGTGATCTAAGTGTGTGCAATCAAATGGGTTCCAGTTTAAAGGAGATAAGGGACAACATCCTGTTACGTAATTAAAATATTTTTCTGTCCTAAAAGCGGATACTTTTTTAGAAAGGCATCATGTAAGTTTTATAAATGGATTCCCATTTCCTTAGCTGTATATATATATATATATATATATATATATATATATATATATATATTTGTTATTGTTTATTATCTATGTACGTATACGTCTCGTCCTTTTTTAATCTGGACTCATCAGCATAGAGATATGACTATTAACTACCGGTCATGCGATTCGAAACCCTGGATTATAAGTATTTTTTAACTTATATCCAACGTCGCTAACCGGTCGGTCAATTCTAAATAGCTGATAAACAATGATAATTTTAACACTTTTTAAAGCGGCTTAACGTCCAGGGATTCTACTTCTATTAGGGAAGGAATGATGCATTATAAAGCAAGTGACGTCATGATGTGTTAGTACTACCATTACAGTGCTCTACTTTTTTACGAGGAGCGACAAATATAAATATTTGTTATTGTTTATTATCTATGTACGTATACGTTTCGTCCTTTTTGAATATGGACTCATCAGCATAGAGATATGCCTATTCACTACCGGTCATGCGATTCGAAACCCTAGATTACAAGTAATTTGTAACTTAAATTGAACGTTGCTAACCGCTCCCCTTCTAAACCACTTAGAGTAACCAAGAAAACTAATGCATCAAACACATAAACAAATCAACACTACTTATACAGTCTTACTCCGACTGTGTTTCCAGAAATCTACACATTTTTTTAACATATAAAATGAAATACTATTATTTACCTCATACGATTAACTCTCTATGAATGATCAACTATTACACTCCTCAGAGACCGCTTTGCCGTTAATTCACGAGGAAATTTGTTTCTACTTTTACCGATTTAGAATTTGTAAAACAGCCGATTGGCGATCAGATTACATATGCATGAGCCACATTTCATTTTGACCGCGTCGTTCTTTGTGCGAGAGTAGTCATTTACAGACATTCATTAATAGCTTTTTTCCATAAATAAATCGCTGAATTATGAAAATTCAATACATACTTCATTCGAATCATTTCCGTCGCCAAAACACACTATTAAATTTAACATTTAGGAGTATATTTTGTTTTTACACCTGGTATATCTTAGCATATCATTACATATCACTGTTTTAATGATTTTCACGTATCGTAAATACATTATATTTAACTTTTTTTAAGAAAAAATCCCCGTAAATACATATTCTTATTTTGTATATTATTTTTGTTTATATGATAAGATTTACGAGAAGGAATTTTGTAAAACTGGATTATTAAGTTTCTTTGCGGTCGCAAAGCAAATTTCGATTTTCCAGCAGCAGGTATAATAATCAGACGGAAAAATACTATATTAACTTATTTAAAAAAATGACGCCTGAACTTACAAAATTAAATATAAACGATGCGACGGGGCTAATGTATGAACACATGTAAGAGGAATTCAAGAAAAATATTAGAAAACGTAGCAATTGTAGATGATTAGAACGTAGTAACAAAATTATTTTAAAAAATCGCACTGTGTAACCGAATGCAAGTTGTGTATTTCGGTATTTTGAACGGATATTTTTTTCTTAGGTGTTTGCTGAAAAGATGGTGTGCTGTATGTACATCTGACAGTTTTTTTCGCTGGCTACTGCATATTTCGAAACGGAATTTATGAAATAATATCTTTAACGAAATAGAAAAAAAACAAGCGAATGAAATCGAGAGAGACGGCCATGTCTTTTTTATATTTTCGGAAATTATCGTTCGTCGATCCGTACTTCATGCACCTCTGTTCTACTTCGTAAATTGGTGAGCAGGCGAAAATCGAGAAATTAAAATGATGAATAGAAAATGTAAATATATCAATTTACTCGACGTGATCCGGTTATTATTTTTAGTTAAATGAATAATATTAGATTAGACATGCGAAAGAGAATTCAATAAGAATAAAAGAATAGTTAAAAGTATGAATCAGGAAAATCCGCATTGTCTTTTAATACTACACCGTTATTATTTCATTCGATTATTCTGAAATATAACCAGAAAGATGTGAACTTCAAAGCAACGACATTTATTTTGATACACAATCAGGTATATCATACATACAATAGTAATATAAAAAATATGAAATACTTCTGCTATATGTCAAATATGGGAATACATATATATGAATGTATATATATATATATATGTGTGTGTGTGTGTGTCGTTATTTAGTTGTTATTGTTTTTAGTGATAATTATACTACTGATAATATTTGTTGGCCTGAGGATTTCAGATTTTCCTCAATTTACATACGCATGGGGTTCCTCTCCCACGTACGCACGGAAGGAAATTCATGCGCATGCCAAGAAGGAACTTATTTAATGCTCATTGAAGCAAATATTACCAGTAATACAAGTATCACTAAAAAACAATAACAACAATAATGAGTATATTTTTAAACGATACATAATCACGTATTTCAGACAAACTTTCGAGGCGTAATGGTTAACGCGCTCAGTCACAGTGATCGTAATTTCGAACCCTGTCAAAGTAAGGCACGCTGATGAGAATCAGCGTGGCTGACTTTGACAATGTTCGAAATTAACGGCGAACCACGTGTCCGTTGATTTCTATGTTATCTATATGCATATATAGATTTGCATACTTATGTGTGTATTGATATAGATGTATATTGATATATGCATATGTGTATTTATAACTGTATTTTTGATAAATAGATATGGTTTAGGGTTAACACTTTTAGTCCATTAATTCATATGAAACTTTTCAATTAAGTGACAACTGAAGATGTTTTAAAGCACTACAATCATAGCAGGTCGTTCAGTTCAATGTTTAATACGATTTGCTTTTTTTATTGAATACCGATTTTTTTTAGTAAAGGTGTCTTTTGTTTCATTAATGTGTCCGGGCGTGTAAACAAATATGCGCTAATATCTGATTTATTTTTTGGGAAATTATCCGCGCTTGAAACAAACAGAGGTTTATGTGGCTGTTATTTGGATGTTATTTATACGGTATTAAATAATTAATTATTTAATCATATATAATGTATTCGTAATAGCATATATTGTATGTATTTACACAATATATATATATATGCATGTATATACATATATATATATATATATATATATATATATATATATATATATATATATAGCGAGAGAGAGAGAGAGAGAGAGAGAGAGCTGACCAAGATAGTTTCCTTTTTTTCAAGAGAGGATTCCTCACAACGAAAATATATTTTGTTTTATTATTTATTTATTTTGTAACGCTATATGGTGAAAAGTAAATAAATTAATAATAAAATAAAATATATTTTCTGTTGTGATTAATCCTCTCTGGAAAGAAGAGAACATTTCTTAGTAAACTCTCCACATATACGTATGAATTCGCTGCCCCCTAAAATAGGGGGTCATCGAGCTTCTTCTTAGTAGTCTTATTCTGAACGACTTAACGGAACTTTCGCAGTGAAACATGAACATCTCTTTCTCTCTCTCTTTATATATATATATATATATATATATATATATATATATATATATATATATATTGAAAGAGAGATATGTATATATAGCACAGAATCTTCGTCTCTATCTTTCTCTACTTATCTTCGTTGTTGCCGCATAACTGATATCCCTTTCTTTCTATCTATCTATGTCTATACTTTTTACTTCATACCACAATTTTTTTAGAAATGAACGAACATTGCGTAATCTTTTAGTTTTTTACCTTTTTCAATTCCAATCTTTTAGAAATTGAAACATTACTCTCGCTAGAGAAATTAGGATCTAATTTCAAATAAATGTCAAAAAGGAGAAAAATCAAGTGAAAATAAAACATTAGGAATATTTTTACTTTTTACATTCAACCCTTAAACCGGGTCCCCATTAAACGGAGATGCAACATTAAATCCCGGAAAGAAGATAACGTTTAAAGTAATGTTCGTTTATCTTGATATAATAGAACAGTAAGGGTCTCCGATTCTTCAGAGCAAAAGAGTTGTATATGTCGGTAATCAAGACGATGTTCTCGAACGGAGTGATTCCATTAGCATCGAATACAACTAATATGAGAGTGAAAAGAGTATTCTTCAGTTAGTTTTCCATAAACATTTTATAAAAACGCAGGCAAAAATATTTAATGCTTCGTTATTTTTAAATGACATTCATTCGACTATAACTATCAACATTTTTTGCGAATGGAAAAATCCGAACTATTTTTAAATGCGTCTTCTAACTTGTATGAGAAGCATTGTTCTTCGGTATGAATAGTTTTATTTTCTAATAGCATTTTGCAGAAATTTTGTAGATTGAATAATAATATATCATTTTACATACCTACTGAGCTTTTTATAACATGCACCGACCTTATGTCGTTATGTAACGTCCGCGTTAAAAAGGGCATTTGCGTCCGACTATTAAATATGTTTTAAATAACATTTATCTTGGTCTTTTACGCTTAAAGAAAAATAGAATTTTCAATGATCGGTCACTAGTGATTTCGAAATAATTTGTAATTTGTGTCTCGCTTAAGTTTAAAACACTCCACTCTTCTGTCATGGCTTAGTTTCAAATATAAAGGTCTTTGTTCTGTTAAGCTTTAGATTGACATTACATTCTAGTTCGGTGACTTCACTTAGGTTCAGACAAATACATGTTTGTTCGTCGTTAACACTTAATTTTGAAATAGCACATTCACCTTTAAACGTGGATGATACATTTACAATGTCTGTTATTGGTGCTGCTTCTTTTTTATATACTAGAAATAAGAAGTACCCTTTTGACCAAGATCAAAGTGTAGTATCTTTTCCGATTGATACTGTACCCTATAGACCGGTGTCGTCTTAGCCTTCGGGTCTTGATTCCGCCGGTCTGTGGGGGTGTCCTGTGCAGTTCTAGGAGGGTCACCCCGCCAGGCTTTGCCTCTACTGTTTGGCGTGGAGTAAGTTTATCGCTTACTGCCTGAGACCCCCCTACCGGTGAATGCCGACGGAGCTGCCCAGGAATGTTTTGTAGGCCAGAGTGCTCACTTTCTCGGGCGCTGGCTGTTCAAATCCCACTTTCCCGACCTTGTGTCACATCTTACCCCTGAAAAGAAACTCTGTTTGTGGAAATGTCGTTTTCTATTAGATACTCAAAGAAGAAAGGAAAGCGAAATGGTAGGATAAGACATGTCCTTGCTGTTTATATTTTACAGGGTAGAATCAGAATTTGGAGTTTAAAAATAAAAATGCAAAACAATAATTTTAAAAAGTTCGACTTGATTTGCTATACAGAAATTCGAAATACTTTTCTAAAATGTTGACTAATGACCGAAACAGAAGAAACGAAGCTAAGTTATCTCATTAACTAATCTATCACTTAATGTCAGAAAAAAAAGTGTAAAAAAAACATATTTTCATATACAAATTACTTTATCAAAACTAAAATATGACTTCTAGAGGAAGTAAACATTCAAAAGGGGGAGATATATGGGAGTGATAACACCTAGTCACTACAAACTACACTATGATGGAAAAGATTTCAAAATATGTTGCCTTTCGATTAGTTATTTGATTTGGGTTCCTGAATATAAAATATGTTTAATATTTTAACGTTGGCTTCCAGTGTATTTATTGTATAAACTGTTGTTGTACGACAACAGTTTCAATACGGAATTGACTATCTAAGATATAACAGCGTATCTGATTGGTCACTCAATACCATATGTTCTGGGTAAAGAACCTTTTGTAAACGATCAGTAGTTGCATCAGTTAATTGCAGTAATTTTATGACTATCCATGGTCGTCTAGATATTTATCTTCAACGTCTCGATAACTATACAAAGCAAGCCACATTATGGCAAATGATAGACTAGTTCTTGCATACAATATTAATATGAATTAATAAATATATGTTGCCTCAGTTATTTATATAATTAAAATTACACAAATACTAAAATATACATTAACTCTTGGATTCAGTGATATATAAACAAAATGTTGCGTTTTAATTGTTTTATTCAGTCGGCAATACAACGAAAATTAACAATACGCCAATCTTTCCGTTAACTATATATGCATATCCCGCGGCTGCTTTCATAAATATGTTTATTAAACCACCTTCTAATATTTGTCGTACCCCATAAACCATTTAGAAAAAGTGAATTATATCTAATTTGCAGACGCATGACAGTATACACCACAAGTGTATGTGTAAATCAGATAACACAATAATAGGAAGGTAACGTCGATATAAAATCATCAACTGTAGTAATACTTTCTTATGATGATAACTATAATAATCAGTATGCCATAGATGTAAAACGTGATATACTTTTGTGTTATGCAAGAAGAATGTCTTAAACTAAATGACACAAGTAATACATTTTCTAATCAAATCTATGTATTATAAATACCGTTAGTAGTTGTTACCAGCGGAGAATGCTTATATATATATATATATATATATATATATATATATATATATATATATATATATATATATATATATATATATGAATAACTGCGACAGTTTTATTTATTTATCACAACTGTATTATAATCTAAACGGGTTACTGTTATTTACATCAATATTACGACACAAAACCTTGATATTCTGTATATATATATATATATATATATATATATATATATATATATATATATATATATATAGTGAATGTAAAATATCAAGGGATAACCCTTTGACTGCCTAATTAGCATAACTATTCATTAAACCGTTCATAAATAATTTATGTTTAGTATTACAATTTGGCAATTTCATTAGCTTTTGTTGGCTATATATATATATATATATATATATATATATATATATATATATATATATATATATATATATATATATATATGCAATAGTTCCGTCTATATTTACAGTACTTAAGTGAAGTTATTTAATAAATGAATCGGAAAAATATCTAAACACCTTTATCGAGTTTTACCGAGCAAATATTGACCGGCATAGGTGTTTAATATATAATGATGAAATGAAACAATCTAAATAACGTATCAGGTATTTTTTGGTTTTGTTTCTGGAATAAGGATTGTATTTAGTTGCTGTTGTTGTAACTCGTTACCGGATATTCAGCGAACCAATATTACCAGTCATGTAAGTGATCTATATCAGTACAAATCATAAAATAATACCATAAGCATGAATAGAAGTACGTCGTGATTGCATAAATCTGTACTGACGGTCAGAAAAAAGTTTACAATAAACTAGGTGCCAAACTATCTCTAGATTGATTAAACATTCAAAGATATTAGCAAAGATCTAAAGAAGGCTAACGGGGCTGTGGTTCTGTTGATCAAATCTATATCAATAATTCTTGAAGACTGGTTTTATAGAGGCAGTTTTCCAGTTATCAAGGGAGCAAGCTTAGGCAAGGCATTTGTTGTAGAGTTTTAGAGGACAGAGGGCAGTTCAGCAGAGCATTTCTTTATTACTATTGCTGTCAAAAAGTAATGCCCGCACGCTTTGGCGGTGTCAAGGTTTGGTATGATGTTCCTGACTTGAGATGAGGTGATAGCCAGGTTTTCAAGTGGGACTTCGATTCACAATGAGAATTTAGGGAGGGAGTGGTTTGCTGATTTCAAAGTGATGTTTCAGGCGAAACTTTGGCGAAGTAGTTCAACTTCATCAGTTGTCGTGATAACGACATTCTTGTGGGTTAATAGCGGGAGAATTGTTGATTTCCCATTGTTCACTACACTATTGTTAATTTTCCAGAACTCCCGAGTACTTAGTTTTTGTGATTGATTGCCTCTTTTCGTTATTACTGTATACCTTCGATTTGCTTCACCTATCACTAGTATACACTTATTTCTTGACTCTATACATTTCTGTCTATTCGCAGTTTACTTATGGCGGCTGAATTGTCAGAATACTTACTGCTTGCGTGCAATAGAAGCTGCACATTCCTAGCTGAACCATTGAGGAGATTCGGGTTAGCTGAAGAATATTCGCATGGGGACATATGCTTCAAAGCCTGCTTTGACCCATTAGGTGCACTCATTTGTGCACTGATCATCAAGAAATTATAAGGTGTCAATCCATGGGGCGTCGGTGATGTTATCTCTGATGGAATAAAACACAATTTCCTTGTAGTATCTTGTCATTTTGAGCAAGGGCTGATCAGCTTTTAAACGATTTTGTATCGTAATATCAATCATTACCACAATGTGATCAGCGTTTCCGAGCGGTCTATAAACATTCGTCACACACGCTTCATGCAGTGGAGTCAAGAACAGGTCGAGTACTGAGGGTGCTTGCCCACATGATCAGGGAGGAGGGTCGGGACAGTGACAGTCTAAGAGAGGGAGTGGGGTCAGGACAAATTATACGTAGAGTTATCAGCTGCGTCAGTAAAGATAGAGAATCCTAGCCAGTTACGGTGGTGTGCATTCAAATCCTCAAATGCACGTATTAGGGCATTAGAGTCGAGCTAAAGTTCGTATGCTTGCTTTCAGAGAGACAGAGTTAAGCATCCTACAGTCCTAGATCGAATGTGAACGGTCTAAGAGACATAAGTACTTAACGCTGTGATGTAAGATCAATCTAAAGCCTACGTAAGCTTGGTTATCTGATTCTAGCCTATGCTTTCTAATACAGGGAAGGGTGTTCCTAACATACACGTATAGCCCGTTCATATGTTTGTCGGAGTCTTTTCAGTAGAGTGGGAGGTATTCAGTCATGACAAAGTTGTGAGAGGAGATTGAAGATTGAATGTGTGTTTAACTTAGTGCTAGGTGATCCGGTAAGTTTCTTAGAAGAAAGGTTACTACGACGTTCATGTTGATTCTACGCCCGTGGATAGTTGTGAATTCTCGCATCAACGACAGAGGCGAATACGTTTTTTGGTAGGTGTCTGGTTTAATTTGATTAAAGTCAAAACTCCTTGTATATTTAGAGAATGTTTATCTTGGTGTTTGTTTGAAAGTACATGCGAAATAGTTTATATAGTAAGTATTTTCTAAAAACGTATCGAATGCATAAGTGTACTAATGAAATTAATTTTATTCAGACTGCAGAATGTATGTGCCTGATCAAGAAATGCACTTTTAGAAAACAAAGAATGCGAATTTAATTTACAGACGATGAACCAATAAAGGCAGAAAGAGCGTCAGGAAAAGGCGTCATTTTTTTAACTGGATTTACTATGCGAGGTGGACGTCAATCTATTCTGGAATAATGCGAGTGTTTGCCCTTACATATTTCTCGAGTTTCTGAAATATAAATATCTATCATCCCAGCCCACTCCCGGTATTAAAAACCCGGTGTAATAAAATATCTAAAAACAAGCAACCTGATTATGTCGAGAAGCTCACCCTGATATAAAAAAGAGCTGGAAGAAAAGTGGCTACTCGTAAGCAAGATAAACGGACAAGATGACACATAGTTGATCGAGTACTCAACAATTGAGTAAACATGTGTAAATAGATGTCGTTTATAGAAATTAAGTTCTAACATATAACAATAAGTTTGCATGCGATAATTAAAAGTTATATTTTATCAGCATGCTTATTGAACAAGTCAAACATATTAAATGGCATTAAATAAAAACAAATAATATCCGCGGTCTAAATATGTTTAATTCCCATTTATTTTCACTGGATGACTTTTTAGTATTAATGTGAATTTACTACAAATGTTGCTTTCACGTTGATTTTTTATTCCCATTTTGCGCGTACGACTTTCATTTCTATAAAACTCATTCAACCATCTCATACTTAACCCTGAAAGTTACAGAAAAGGCAATATTGCCCTTAAAGCGCGACATACAATGGAATTAAAACTTTATTCAACGTTCAATAAGTTACATTAATACGATGGAAAACAGCTTTTCGAAATTGAATGAAATATAAAACCAGTTATTGCTATATTATTGCGTCAACGGATCGATGCTCTTAAGAGACGTTGCATTATTAATTTAAGTTCAAACGATCAATATAATTTCCATTTCGTTTTGAATTCATGCATCAAAACGTGCACGTGATGAAGTCGTACGAACGAATACTAACGTGTTCTTATTAAAATTAATGAAAACTATATCAAACGCACTGCACCAAACAGCTCATTAAATTTTGAACACACAGAAATACTAGGCCAATATATTTAAATCTAAATTAAACAAATTTCATTTAAAAAGGAACATATTTAAAGAACAAACAAACAAACAAGTCGGCTAGTTCAATTTTTTTTAATTTCTTAGATCACAATATAACATATTAAAAATCATATCTCTGTGTGTGGCCATTATATTAACCCATCCTGCAAAGTGTGGGTTGTATTTTTGGTCGAGTTTATGACTATACTTGTTTTTGTAAGCCTATCTTCTATATAAATTAGCACATCGCCACACATCTTGGTCAAAGTAGACGCTATTATAAAACTGAGAACATCTTTAATATTGCATATCTAGACAAAATGTAAATTTAAAAGAACGGAGTGGTTGAACCATTTGCGATAACGTCAGTTTTGTTCATTGAAGTTACTGCTACTTGATCGATATTGTAGCCTATTAACGTCGGCATTATATATTTCCTTGAAACTTTTTTAACGTTTGAAATTATGAAAGGATATTAACTTTGGATTTTTATCAATTTAATTTATACATATGATGCTCTTTTATGACAGTAGGCACTATGCCAAATTTTACCTGATAAGAATAATAGCTTTTAAGTAATTTCTATTACTTGGTTAACTTTATGAACAGTTCATAAAATATGGTTAAGCAAAATCTAGATAAAACGGTGCACCATCTTCACGTTTCAATGCGGAGTTATTCGGTTTCACGGCAAATCCATGTTCTTATTGGTATGCTTTGGCATGCTTCTTATGTGCATCTGTTACCTCTGCGTTATTTACTGTCGAAATTAAATAATTTGCTCAAACGAGTAATTGTATATGGTTCATTAAGAAAATATAAGAAAGAAGTCACCAATACTTATAATACAATTACAAATAGAAGAACAAATATAATGTGGTATACACCGACCTATAATCAGATGCTAAAATAAACTGAGCAGAGATTATCAAATCGCATTGAACAACTCCTCCTCGTACCAAATCACTTACATTAAAATATTTAATAAAAATTACCGAAAACTGTTCTACAGCTACCGCAAACCCCTAGAAATGCTAATTAAAGAATACAATAACAAAATGCTAAAGAGAATAGTAGATAGGAAAAAAAATTACAAATTGCGTAAAAGGTGGCCAATATAGTAACTACAACACTAAGAAGAACCAAACTATAAGCACTACAAATATTAATGAATCGCAACTCAATAGCAATCACTAAATACGCAATGAAAATTTAGTAATGAAGAGAAAAGCTGTAACTGTATATCTCGTAAAAAGTATCTACTACAAAATAAATGGCTAACCAAAAGTGTAGTTTACCAAGACACAATAGTTGCCAAAGTAAGGCCGAATAACAAGAAGTACGACGTGGGTATGCCCTTGCAAGATTTTAAAACCAGCTTATTAAGTTGTAAAAACAAAGAAGGCCGAATTAAAACAGCACTAGAAAACAATTATTGGGAGCTCAAAGAGGGTGGACGCAAACCAATAAACCAATGGAATATTATACGACAGGGCAGTACATGTAGAACTTTAGACGACCCATGTAGATTATGCCTGAATGAAAAACTTGAAATCTAAAACTTTAAAGTCGTCCAAAATCTATTACCCTCTCGAAATGAAATAGCAAACAACTGCTTACACAAAATAAAATTCACGTTAAGTTTACAATACAAAATAAATAAATAAATGTACAAATAAATCAATGTATGAATAAATAAATAAACAAGTAAACTTAACTAAACTATAACCTAAAAAACAAAGACAAGCAAGCACGTGTAAAAATAAGGTCACCCATTATTTCGACATAACAAAGAAACAGGGATCGTCTACCCTATACAAACCATAACCATAGAATATGAAATAGAAAGTAAAATAAACCGAACGTTTGTTGGTGCGAAGCCCAACGATTGTCTAAAAGAATACTAAAGCATCTGATTGGCTTACTAGCTAGACTAACCTTTATTTATAAAAAAAATTCAGCAACACAAACTTCATGCACTTTAGCTTGGCAATTATCTACGGGGAATATACATATGTGTAGCTTAAATGACATACTAATAGTTTTATTGCTTACTATATATATATATATATATATATATATATATATATATATATATATATATATATATACGTATATATATATATGCATGTATATCAAGAGATGTGTATTCATCTTTGTGTTAATCTAGTATGCGATATACCTAATATATATGCTTGTGTATGCTTATATGCATAGTGATTCTATGTATATATGTCTAGGTATAAAATATATGTATGTGTATGTAGTTATAAATATGCGCAGCAACGTTTTTAGACAAGGGTAGATTATGTATGTATAAAAAGTTATATAGCTTATTAACTCAATAACCGTTAGATGATTCGACAGAAAGACGTAAATATATTTCTATATTTATATATATGGAATACATTATACTGTGCAAACCAGTAGAAAAAGGGGTGTGTCCTTTCGCATATCTATATATATATATATAAAAACGTTGGTGTTGATATCGGAATATGTATGTATTATGTGTGTATGTATATTTGTATATATATATATATATATATATATATATATAAATTGTGGGTGAGGGTGTATATGTATGTGTTCATGTATGTGTAGGTACTTGCTGTATGCAGATATACGCGTTGATATGTGTATGTTATGTGTATATGTGTGTGCGTGTATATAATATGCACTATTGATACATTAACTTGTATGAAGGAACGTTGTATATGTTGAATTCAGCGAGCAACAAAGATCCCATAAGTTAATTACACATATTTCAACGATAGAGGAAAACATAAAACTAAGGAAAAAATACGAAACAGTCAAACACGCGAGTAATACAAAACAATGATAAAAACATACACATAGAAACGAATTGAAAATGTAAACGAGTTTAAAACGAAATGGAATACTAAGGTTTACCGTGGACTTATAAACTGACGTTAATCTTGAAAATATACTAAAAGACAAAATATTTCTGACAACATTTCAATTCCTCGATTTTTTTTCTTTCTGAAGAGATTGACTTTATATGAACAGTACAACCGAAACATGTAAACGCATATATAACCAATAATGTTTTATAAACAACAAAAAATATACTTAGGAACCGATCTACTTGTTATTGAGCATTTTTTTATAAACACTAGATTTTCAACGGGGTAAGATCTACAGGCATTAATATAACACATGTACCATATATATATATATATATATATATATATATAAACACATATTTGTGTATTTTACAAAGATTGCAATTCTTTTAGATATATATTCGAAAATAATTTTTTTAACGTAAAGTAATTATAATAGCTTACTTGTGTAAGGCCAGAGCTATTTTATATTCAATGTTTGTATCTTTAATTTCATACCATATAAATGTTATGAAGGACGAATTCACGTAATTTCATGAAACTTGTTTTTTTTTATTTAGCATACACCAATATATTTGTAAAATGCTCCTGTGCATTTATTTCTTTGTGTGTACATATTAAGTGCTTTTTATATAAAACAAAACAAAACAATAAAAAACTACTGAAGTTGAACCTAAATAAAATCAGTAGTCACTATCAATGTGTTTATCTCTCCGTTTACTAGATATGTAGCTGTAAGGATTTCATAGTCATAGTGGATGGTGTATAAATTATGTTCAACTTTTTGTTCTGGTATATACACCTATGACTTGCTGCTACACGGGATATTACACTTTTTACATACAGCCCAGTGAAGATATTTACAAATTCTTGAAGAATCTTGCAACTAAGTGTCGTGTGGGTCACCCTCTCTACTTCCGTGTGGCAGAACCTGCACTTGTTGCTGAGACCACTCATCTTTTTAAAGGCATTGGTCATCAAGCTTTTATCTTTGGTAGCCATTATAATTCTCTCCTGATCATAGTGGAGAGATTCTCTTTTCAGCCGGTCTACATAGCCTTACTTATCTCTCTCTCTCTCTCTCTCTCTCTCTCTATATATATATATATATATATATATATATATATTCTCTGGGATAATTCACCTAGGAAATACTATGCACGTTGTTGGTTGTCCTATTCTTCCAGTTTTCTGGATGGAAGGTCTTAGTGTATTTCTGGCGGCTTGTTCGGGCTATTTCCGTAGCAGGATGTTTGTCTCTTTCTGCTTTATTTGTAAGTCCTGTTCAAAATGTTTGGCCAGTTTTGTGCTAGAGGTTGTTCCGCTTGCTCTGGTTTCTTGATGTTGGCATATCAACATTTTATCCATTTTTATGTGAGGAAAGTGTATAATGTTTATAATTCTACAAGTTGTAATTAAGGTTGTACATACTTAGTTTTTCAGTATTTTAGATTTGTTTTATATAATTTGCAAAAAAATAGCCATAGCAGGACATATATGCACAGAGGAATTTTACATATATATATATATATATATATATATATATATAGTATACATTTTTATTTTACACAAAATTGTTGGTTTCATATGCACATACATTTTTAGTTGTACTCTTCACAGACTAAAACTAAGAGTGTATGCCCATATGTAAATAATAATGTGTGTATGAATAATTAAAAAAAACGCTTATTAAGCATTTTTTTATAAACACTTTAGTTTCAACGAATTAATATCTATAGTAACTAATATAATACATGTACAATATATATATATATATATATATATATATATATATATATATATATATATATTTATATATATATATATATGTACTGTAAATATTTTGTTAATATTAAAGTGCGTTTGTATCTACAGACGATGTTGTTTCGGGTTTTTATTATCATCAATTCAGGAGTGGCGGTTGCAAGCAGTTGCACGAGGTAGAACGCAGTTCGTAGGTTAAGACCAGAATCACGAGGCTAACGTCTCTCTCTCTCTCTATATATATATATATATATATATATATATATAAATATATATATATATATATTATTTCTAAGAAGAATACAACCTTTATAACATACTAGCGGGGCTACCCGGCGTTGCTCGGGGTCATAAAAACATATATTTGAAGAAAGATCGTGTGTGTAACATCTTTATATTCAAACTTCTATGTCCGCCCCTCTCTCTATAGCCGTCTCTTTATCTGCTACCTTTCTCTTTCCTGGTCGCCCCATTTCGCCGCTACTTTCTAATTTTGCCTTTTGCAAAAGCTGTTTCTTCCCCACCATTTCTCCTATTGCCCAGGGTAATAGTATGACATATTTCTATAAAAAGTAACACCTCTATCTGCGCCTTCTATATAGGTATATCTCCACCCCGGTGTTCATACTATATACGTATCTATCATCACCCCGGTGCGCATACTATATACGTACCTATCGCCGCCCCAGTGCACATACTATATACGTACCTATCGCCGCCCCGGTGCAGATACTATTTAAGTACCTATCGCCGCCCCGTTGCGAATGCTAAATAGTACCTATCGTTGCCCCGGTGTGAATGCTAAATACATACCTATTGCGCCCCGGTGTGCATGCTACATAAGTACCTATCGCTGCCCTAGTGCGAATACTAAAGACATACCAATTGCGCCCCGGTGTGCATGCTACATAAGTACCTATCGCTGCGCTAGTGCGAATAATTAATATGTACATATTGCCGCTTTGGTGTGAATGCTAAATACGTACCTATCGCCGGCCCAGTGCGAATGCTAAATACGTACCTATAGCCGCCCTGGTGCGAATGCTAAATACGTACCTATAGCCGCCCCAGTGCGAATGCTAAATACGTACCTATCACCACTACGGTGCGAATGCGAAATACATACCTTTCGCCGCCCCGGTGCGCGTGCAATATATGTACTGATCGCCGCCGCAGAGTGCATGCTATGTACGTACTTATTGCTGCCCATGTGTACATGCTATATACGTAGCTATCGCCACCCCTGAATTCTGAATACGTACCTATCGCCGCCCTGGTGTGGAAGCTAAATACGTACATATCGCCGCCCCGGTGCGAATGCTAAATACATACCTATCGCCGCCCCGGTGTGAATTCTAAATACATACCTATTGCCGCCCCGGTGTGAATTCTAAATACGAACCTATCGCCGCCCCGGTGCGGAAGCTAAATACGTACATATCGCTGCCCCGGTGCGAATGCTAAATACATACCTATCGCTGCCCCGGTGTGAATGCTAAATACATACCAATCGCCGCCCCGGCGTGAATGCTAAATACGTACCTATTTTAAATATGTACCTTTCGCCGCCCAGTGTGAATTTTAAATATGTACCTTTCGCCGCCCCTGTGCGAGTGCTATATACGTACCTATCGCCGCCCCGGTGCGCGTGCTACATATGAACCGATCGCTGCCTCAGTGCGCATGCTAAATACATACCTATCACTGCCCCGGTGTGCATACTATATACGTACTTATTACCGGCCATGTGCACATGCTATATAAGTACCTATCACCACCGCTGAATGCTAAATAAGTACCTATCGCCGCCCCGGTGTGGAAGCTAAATACGTACATATCGCCGCCCGTCAATTTGGGCAGACCCTAAAAAATTTGGCCTGACCCCTAAAATTTTCCCCGTCCCCTAAATCTCTCCAGCCCTTAATTTTTCACTCTCCCCCAACCATGAGAAATATTTTGACTTCAAAACAAAAAAAAACAAAAAAATTTGGCCTGACCCCTAAAAAGTTCCGCCTGACCCCTAAAATTTTTTCCGACCCTAAATGTCTCCAGCCCCCTAATTTTTCACTCTCCCCCAACCATGAGAAATATTTTGAGTTAAAAACCAACAAAAAAAAATAAATTTTGCCTTACCCCTAAAAAGTTCGTCCTGACCCCTAAAATTTTCCCCGACCCCTAAATCTCTCCAGCCCCCTAATTTTTCACTCTCCCCCAACCCAGAGAAATATTTTGACTTCAAAAGAAAAAAAAACAAAAAAAACAAAAAAATTTGGCTTGACCCCTAAAAAGTTCGTCGTGACCCCTAAAATTTTCCCCGACCCCTAAATCTCTCCAGCCCCCTAATTTTTCACTCTCCCCCAACCATGAGAAATATTTTTACTTCAAAACAAAAAAAAACTAAAAAATTTGGCCTGACCCCTAAAAAGTTCCGCCTGACCCCTAAAATTTTCCCCGACCCCTAAATATCTCCAGCCCCCTAATTGTTCACTCTCCTCCAACCATGAGAAATATTTTGAGTTCAAAACCAAAAAAAAGAAAAAAATTTTGCCTGACCCCTAAAAAGTTCGTCCTGACCCCTAAAATTTTCCCCGACCCCTGAATCGCTCTAGCCCCCTAATTTTTCACTCTCCCCCAACCATGAGAAATATTTTGACTTCAAAACAAAAAAAAACACAAACATTTGGCCTGACCCCTAAAAAGTTCGGCAAAAATGAGAACACATTATGACTTCGTTACGCGTCAAGGTAAATTATGTAATAGTATAAGTATGACAAACACATAGAACGAAAATGAATATAAACATACAGATAAAATATTTTATTCATGTTATAGTTAATCTTTTTTCATGGCTGGTTATTATAATTGGATTACAGAGTAAAATATTTGTTATTCTTCCAGTGTGTAATATGTTCTATCAAATATGATTTTGATGAATGATGCATATTTGTTTGGAAAAATAAATATTGATCAAAACAGCAATAAATTAACAACTTCAAAATCCAAATTGGCGTAGAAATTATAAACACACATTCTTTAATATTTCAGGAAAATCTCAAATAAACCGCTGGTTTTTGTAAACATGAGCATTGTATGAAGAATTATAACAATAATACATACATAACAAAAAAACACACAGTTTGTAAGATATCCTGCACTTGCCCGCCGAGGCTACTAAGTTCAAAACGCGATATACATATTCTAGAATAAAGTAAATAAGTATTTAAAACCGAATACATTTCTCTATTTATTATTGCAGTCTCTTGGATATAAGCGAATTTAGTTTCATGTAAGTTAAGGTTGAGTCGAAAACATTGTACATATTCAGTGAAGCCATAATACGTTTTTAATGCCGGGTATGTCAAATAGGATAATTCTTATTTTTCGTATAGGTGTTCTCAGAAACATTCAATGAACCGTTGTCTATCTGGGTTTAAATAGTAAATTTGTCAAAATATATAACGGTCAGAGAGAAAATGGAAGTCGGGTTAGAAATAATATTATCAGAGAAGTGAGAACAGAATTGCTGAGATAGCAGTGTACGACAACAGAAACGATTTTCAGACGAACGATGATAGCTGCCTAAAGAAGTGTATATAACCCGCTGTATTTCCTTAAACTCTCTTTCTCTCTCATGCCCACAGCTTGTCGTCATCATGTGCGACTTAGATCAAATAACCAACTACCGAGCTTTCAATATCTAGGATCTTGTTTAATTACTTTCAAACTATATTTCAGTTGTATTGAGTCGGAAATTTTTTTTAAAAATGGATTTGATATTACAGCTACTAGAACAGTTCAACGGAACTGATTCGACAGCAAAGTAACGGCCAGTAATGACGAGGAAAGATATAAAAATATAACATCTACGATTGATAATGATCACACCCCTTAAAATAAAATTATCTTCTATTATAACACTAGGATTTGTAAAATGTTGAATGCATTCTGTTTTCATATTTTGAGCTCGACGTTTTTTGCATTGCTTGGTTGCTTTCCATTAGTTGCTACTAATAACAAATATTATGCTGCTCTCTCTGTGAAAATTGTTGATTATAAAAGTTTCAATTTCAAAGAAAATTCATTAACAGTCAATTTTCGAAATGCATTGTGTAAGTTGAGCGCATGCAACTGGGATAACAACACATTAATGCTTTACACGGCATAAAATAAATATTTTCTTGCTGACGTCAGGTAAACGCCAATATTCGTTTTGATGAACATGCGAACTTCGATTATACACATTTTATTTTCATTTGCGGTCATAGAAATTATACGAAGAAGTAAATTACTTAAAATGTAATTGAAATTGAAGACTGAAGTTCAGTTAAAGTAAAACATCTATGATGTTGTTATTGTTTGCACTCAGATGATTTACTACATATTTTACATTATTATTCATGAAAAAAATGTGGACTCTTTTGACGCCTTTCTCTCTCAACAACTTTATGTGTAGCCTTTACGCAGATGTAAGGCTCTGCTATATCATTGTATTTTAAAAATGAAGGATTATGGCATCTGTTTTTAAATACGTGTGTGCTTCGTGACGATATTGCATTAATTTATTTACATGTTTTCTAACAGGTAAGACTAGATCATCCCAAAGATTTGAAGTAGAAAATCATATATAAAATCTAACACACAAATATTAAAATCGAGAGACCTGAATAGTTTTGTTTCACGTGACATATTCTTGTGACATTATTACCGGACACTATAAATATATTGAGATTTTTTCAAAGAAATGTAAGCCATTTTCTTTGAATTAATAACTCTACAACAATAAATAAATAACAAGGAACACCATTCTAAATAACTGGAGGATGTTCCGTGTATTGCAGTCTCAAGTCACCTCACGTTACCTTACTTACAAGACTCGTGGCTATGCTTATAATAAATATTATCGCAGTGCAATGTTTTTTCGTTTGATTTTACTTCAGACACAGTTCTCAAACATCAAGCGGTATGTTTGTGAGGCTAACACTATATCTCCATATGAGATAGATATCTATTTGAGTGGTCTATTAACGTTCTTCTCTTCTGCTAAGACGCCGAGCCAGTAAAAAAGTTAAGAAGATCAATTTTCCTCCCTCCCAATTGGGCAGTTAACTATGACATAGTATATGCTAATTGCGGTGTCTTGGTCTTACGTGTTCCAGGACAATAACTTTTCTTTTCTGGTGAAGTACTTAGTACGTTTACTAGAGACAATATCACTAGGAGAAAACGCACCATTTATCGTATCATTTTTTTTGTGTTTTACTTCAGTCTAAGTTCTCAAAAATTAAGAGGCATTTTCTTGGTGTCTATATGAGATACGTAGATATTCAAATATTCTATTAACATTCCCATTTATTTCCTAAACGTTGAGTTATTGAAGAAATTAGGTGTATTAATCTCCGTCTCCCTAATAGACCAGTTGACTATGTTATAGTATATATTTCTTGTGATGTTTTGGTATTACCGGATTCCTCGACAAGACTCCATCTAATTCGTTGAAGTATTCAGCCTAGTACTATTACCTGAGATAACATTAATCTGCTTCATGTAATGGAAACTTATGTTTGGTCAAAGGAACCCAACAACAATTGCAACGAAATAACAGTACAATCATTAGACGTATTTGCAATATTACGCTAGAAAATGTGGCAGATGTAGGATAGCAAGATTCGGTGGGGTAGCTTAGCCGCATGGACCCATACAATTAATATACACACAGGTTGTGTTTGTATTGACACGTTTAACACTCGAGTTTTGCACATTATATCTCGAGATTTAAAAGTAACTTCGGTTGCATAGTCAACCCAATCCCACCCCAAAACCATTATACTTGAACTCTCCTGATGCCAACATCTAAACACCGCCTTCAATTTGAACTTTAGTAATATATTAAAGTATCTTAATTAGTCACGCATATAATATTTTACTAACTAGGTAATCTATAATTTTTTAAACATTAAACTCTGAAATACTATCAATGCCAGGATAATAATATCTTAAACACGCAAATTCCAGATTTCCAACCGTCTGAGCTTTGCCTCCCTATTTGAATCATTTTACACTTTCTGAAGTATATATAATTTTGTCTAAAAATATGTTTAAATAAGGGGATATTTCCCCCCTCGCCGAACTGTTTACTAATTAACCAAAAACGCTACCGTAGCTTATAGGAACCCCACATCCAACTCTTAACTGAGGCCATACCATGTATGTCAAATAAGCTAGCAGTAATTAACTCATAGTGTTGCTTCTAAGCGATGAGATGTAACCTAAAGTTCCCTTTTCTAAACTCTTTTTTCCCACATTACTACACTTACACTTTTCCCCCCACTGTTTACTGGCCTAGTTTTTGACCAGAACATTCTCTCTCAAACGTTACGTTCAGTCAGAGTAACTAGCACCTTTTACCAGTGGATCGCTGTGGTTGAAATATATAGAACATTGTAAGTTAAAATCTTTAAACACTATTATCATTCACGGTACCTATACTGCAGACGCACCCATGACCCCTATTCTGCAGAAGCCTCTGGGTCCTATATTGTAGAAGCACCCCCAGTGCTGGGTCCTATACTGTAGAAGCACCCCTGGTCCCTATACTGCAGAAGCCCCCATGGTCCCTATTCTGATGAAGCCTCCGAGTTTTATATTGTAGAAACACCCCTTGTGCTGGGTCCTATACTGTAGAAGCATCCCTGACCCCTATACTGCAGCCACCCCCATGGTCTATATTTGCAGAAGCCTCCGGGTCCTATATTGTAGAAGCATCCTCGGTGCTGGGTCTTATACTGTAGAAAAAAACCCTGGTCCCTTTACTGTAGCAACCCCCATGGTTCATATTCTGCAGAAGCCTCCGGGTCCTATATTGTAGAATCACAAGTAGCACCCCCTTACTGATCCCTCTTCTATTCATCCGAATAGTAGCTCTTTCTAGGAGATTGAGCATTTTTCCCGGACAACACGGATTACTTAGAAAATCAAGGAGGTATCCAGAGTTATACTAAAATCACTCTTACTGATTCATCCTCCTTTTTATCTGCACAATAGTCCGAAAAGAAGCGTAGATGCTGTTAAAATATAATACAAGCTTATCACTACAGTAGCTTTATCTAGGACATTGAGCACTTTTCTCCCTGATAACGCTGAGTACTTAAAAAATCAAGGAGACATCCAGAGCACGACTAAAATCACTCTTACTGATCCCCCTCCTGTTCATCTGCACAATATTCCGAATAGAAGCGTAAATGGTGTTAAAATATTTTACAAATCTATCACTACAGAAGCTCTATCTAGGATATTGAGCACTTTTCTCCCGGACAACGCCGAGTACTTAGAAAATCAAGGAGGCATCAAGAGCACTACTAAAATCACTCTTACTAATTTCCCCTCATTTCCATGTGCACAATAGTCTTAAGAGAAACGTAGATGGCGTTAAAATATCATGCAAACTTATCACTACAGTATCTCTATCTAGGACATTGAGCACTTTTTCCCGGACAACGCCGAGTACTTAGAAAATCAAGGAGGCATCCAGAGCACTACTAAAATAACCCTTACTGATTATCCATAATTTCCATGTGCACAATAGTTTGAAAAGAAACGTAGATGGCGTTAAAATAGTATACAAACTTATCACTACAGTAGCTCTATCTAGGATATTGATCAGTTTTCTCCTGGACAACGCCAAGTACTTAGATTCTCTTCTGCACACTCTTAACGTATCCTTCCTATGATGTTATTGATATATTCGGACAGAAGTTATGGTATTACCTGATGCAACGGGACATAATTTATTGCAAGACCGGGTACATCCGGCAAGGGATTATGGGACGTTTTCAGTGACTCAGCATTTTTATCGGATTAGTACATGAATACGTTGTATAATAAGGATTTTGGGAATTTTCTACAAAACTGAGTCATATGGTAAACTGAAATTTAAATGCCATCAACTAGACTCTGAACCTCTATCTCTGCCTAAAATCAGCGTAATCCATCAAATAGTTGATGCGATACAGAGTGGCACATACGTACGTACGTACGTACGTACACACGGATAACACAAAATTATGCCTCACCTTTCTGGATATCTGGGTTGCCTTGACAAATGATACCGAAATTCTACATACTTATAGAACCTATCAAAAACATTTTGTGCAAAGTTTTAACTAATTTTGTTAATTTGTTTTTGAGTTATGATTGATCAAAGAAATGAGATTTCTAGCATAGGCCGTTTTTAAAGTCTATTAAGAGATAGAGCGCTATCGCGCCTCCCTTGATATATATGAGCCCAAGATAATCTAAACAAATGGACACATCATAATGTATTTTGGATGTAATATTTTAGGTAACACGATGAGCAACATAGGCACAACATTTATTTGGAAAGATTTTTAATTTACTATGTGTATATATTAATTTTAGTTATGTGTATATATATATATATATATATATATATATATATATATTAAATGAATGATGAATGATACAATTATTATATTTATTAGCTCATCAATTAGTTTAAACAAGTAATGTATAAAAACGTGTGTTCCTTCATCCATGAATTTTCTAAATATTTTTTGACAGGAAGAAAATTAGTAGAATAAGTCAGTTTAAATGTTTTTAGCAAATATTTTGAAACATAAAAAATATCTAAAAAGTAATGAGAAAATAAATTGTCGTCAATGAACAAACTGTCTATGTAAAACCATTCCAAAACAGATAGATGAAGCGAATATCAATTGAGATATAAAATGGCCCAGTAAAATTATTTATTCATCCTTTTCTATTTTTCTTAATCCTTTTTTTTCTTTTTCTATCTCTTATCATTTCTTTTTAAAAACTTTTCTCTGCTAGTTTTTATTTCTTTATATAATTATATTTTTATAATTTTAAATCATTTGAATTATTTTATTGTACGTTGGATGGCCACTATCATTTTTTGCTCAGCCGAGAAAGTATTTCATCGGCAATGTGTATTTTTGCTTTTTGATTTTTTACGAACATTCTCGAAAGACATATACTTGCATTATTTTTGTAGTAAGTAATGTTATTATCAATTGACTTTCATCGCTTATTTAAATCATACAATTTGTCAGACTTTGAACTTTTACAGTAAAAATTATTTGGATTACCCTTAACTTCTTACATTATATATGCTTCATGTGCCTGATTACTTTAGTATTTTGAAATATCCATTTTATTTTATTTTATTGAAAGTGATGGAAAGTTCTTAGAGGTGCAGTTAAGGTATTTGTATTGTGACATTTACTGCACCTCTAAGAACGTTTTCTGTGTGCTAGAATGTACACATGAAAGGAAACTTATATAGGCGTTAGGTAAGCATACATGCTTAATAGAGTATCTTTATATAAAAGCAACATAAAAATTAAAGAAAACCGTAACTTTTCAGTCTCCCAACATGTAGGCGTATGCAGCAGAGGAAGATTTAAAATTATATTAATTTCCCAAAGCCTAGATTACACATACTTACTAACACATGAACAACACTTTATAGCTAAATTCAATTCAGCATTCAACAGATCGTAACTCAAACTACACACCATATAGACCGCACTTTTATCCACCTTTCTCTACTTATCTCTATCTATCTATCTATCTAACAATACACATGTGTGTGTGCATATATGTGTGCGTGTGATCGTGTGAGTGGGGGTTATGTATGCCGCTCACATATGTACATGATTCAGAACAAACTGCAGGCGCACACACACACGTGCACAACACCCAATGCGACGACAAGGCAATAAATAATGATATATTTCAAATGAAAATCGAAACACCTTAAGAAATAGAGATAACCGATGAAATAAATTTCAAAATAACACGTATGAGATAAACGCACACTGTGTAGACCAAGAGAAACAGAAAATAATACAAAATAAGTAAAAGATATGAAAATATCAAAACACATACACACACACCCGCAAACCTGCATATGCGCAAAAAGCCAAAAAATAAGACATTTCCTCAAATGAAACAACACCTTTTCAAATCGAAAGACATTTCTTCAAATGGATGTACATATCTGATGAGAGCGGATTACAGCTTGACACGCGTTATATAAAATTAGAAAATGATAAAATAACAAAATAATACACAAATGTTCAATTTAAAAAAAAATATGTTGTTAGGCTGACTCCTTTACATATATACTTTTCCCCCGTTAGAACTGCACTAATACTGTACTACCCTTATATATATATATATATATATATATATATATATATATATATATATATATATATATATATATATATATATATATATATATATATATATATATATATATATTTATATGTGGATGTGTGTGTGTGTGTAATAATATTTAAATATATATTTCGGATCTTATTAGACTTAATTATGTCCACAAATCGCGAAAAACACAAATCCTTATGCATTAAGCTCTGGAACAAAAATTAAGTGAAAATATTTAAGAGCAACCTTTGGTAAATTTGTGAGGAAAAAACTAAGCAAAACGTTTTATTTGGTAATCTAAGCTTAATTAATAATTAAACAAAATGAAAGCACTTAGGAGTTAAGAATAGAATCTATATGTGATAGCGAAAAGTTAATGTATTGCAATGACTACAAGGATACCACAAATAAGGGATGCTTTCAAATAAATATCTTGGAGCATGTTAAGTTATCGAGAGAATATGTTGCAATATCATCTCTGAATTGATATGGATATTCCATATCAAAACTAGGTATCCTTCTTTTATTCAAATAATAACACCGATTGTTGTTGGATTATTCGCGGTGATAGATTTCGATATCGGGATGAACTGATCGATATCAATCCTTTAAGATTCAGTCGGTAATGAAATACACATTTCTGAACGCACTCTTTCAATTATATACATATTGATTGATCCCAATAAAAAGTTGTTTGACTCACATGGCAGAAAAATGTATGTATTACGTATTATACACGTAGTATAAATGTGTATACATATGTATATACACATATACATATATGCATATATATATACGCATAAATATGTATATATATATATATATATATATATATATATATATGTATATATATATATGTGTGTGGGTTTTTTTAATGTTTACCAAAACATTTCGTTCAAAAAATCATTCATCACAACAAAAGACTTCATGGGGAAAAAAATTATGGGAAAACATTCTTTGAAAAATCTGAAAAATAACTAAACTATCAAAGGAAAACGTATTTTATTCTGATGAATTATTTCTTTACGAAATGTTTTGGTAAACCTTCAAAAACACATATAAATGCTCTGTACCCTGTAAGCAAGTATCATCGAGCTTATTTCTTATTGAACTAATCCCGGTCTTTACTGATTAAACTATCTTTTAAGGGAAAAATCTAAATATATACATATATATATATATATATATATATATATATATAGAGAGAGAGAGAGACAGACAGAGAGAGAGAGGGAGAGAGAATCAGAGACAGACAGACAGACAGACACGCACACATACAGAAATACATATACATGAAATTATACATACATGTATATGTTTAGTTTAGACTTATTACACGATGATAAACCGGTACGTATTCATATCAACAGTGATCGATACTTACTTTGTTTTTATTGGATCTGATATATGAATGGGGTTTATAAACGTACACACACACATACACTCACCCACACACATATATATATATATATATATATATATATATATATATATATGCATAGTTAAATAACTTATATGATGCTTTAAATTACCTACTATACACCATCCCTGAGTGCGTTGGGTGTTATTGTACGAGCGCTTATTCATTAAAATCAGGCATAAGTAAGCGCTGACCACGACAAGTGACCCCTGACCACTAAATATTAAAAAAAAACAATATTGAATGCCTTAAATAAGATCCATCTCACACTACTAGGCACTGGCTCATATGGGGAAATGTGCAACCTCTCCTACTGATGTTAACTAAAGTAACAACACTTACGCACCTACACTACAAGACTAGATGCATTATATTCCTAAAATTCAGGAAAAACGTAGAAACGCAAGAAACATATACTATGACATTGCACGATTACGATGAGAAAAATACATGTTCTTCACTTCTTTACTAAGTTAATGTTTGAGAAGTAAAGCATAACTTAAGGTCAACACTCGGATATCTATGTATCTCAGTTAGAGATAATGGGTCGTTTATTGCAAGCAATTAACACTGATGCAAACAGAAAAATAACATGTATATATATATGTATATATATATATAAATATAATTATTAATGGCAATATATGTATAAGTATATACTATCAGTTCCTTTTACTTTGTAGTCAATAGTTGTCAATTATTGATAACAGAGCCAATATAAGTCAGTTCATATAATATTCCAATTGCCATGGTTTTATTTCATGATTTTTATTTTTTCACATTTCCAAAAAATATAATATTTCTGTGAGATATATTTTCTACGGTCCGTTTCATTTGTCTTGTGTCAAACAACATGTTTATGTCAATATCGTCTCTGCAACACTACAAAATAATCAGAAAAATGAACAAAGAGTAAAAAGTTATTTGATTAAAGTGTTTTGAAAAAAAACTACACTATACAGTAGTTCAAATCAATAAGAACCGACAATATTTATATTGGTGGTAATGCTATATAAAAATTATTTGGAATAAATTAATTGTTTATAATTGATTTTGTATGTTTCTCTGCTTCGATGATGCATTTATATTTAGAAGTGATAGTCTGTATTGTCTTTTATCTGTCAATGAGTGGGTTAGATTTTTAGTGGGGCTTAATCTTTGTTATTAAACGCTTTAAGTGTTATATTTATATTAATTTCAAAGTTGTGTATCATGCTTATATTTAGGTGTACCTCTATTGTAATAATTCTAGTTTATTAGCTACGTGGGTGCTTCGAGTTCAGGGAGGGAGTATCTTTCAAAGTATAGACTATCCTAAAGGGTATGAAAATATGTGTATGGATCAATATAAGCTTGTTATCGTTATGTGTGGTGTCTGTTTTGGTTCTAGTTTTTATTGGGGTAATTAACTCTGCATGCTTATATCTAATAACGTTTATATGCCTATCATGTGTGAATCAGTACGGTTAAGATACTGGACAAATATATGTTTTGCTATTATTTATCGGTCTTTGATTAACATAGTTATAGATATTATGCTAATAAGACTTATTATATTCCATATATATATATATATATATATATATTTAAATGTTTCATATTCTTTCATGAGATGGGGTATGTAATAATTTATGCTATTTGTGATAGATAGTGATTACAAATGTGCGAGTGTAGGTTGTATTTCAGTTGGTAGGTAGATGTGGATGTGATAAGTATCGTATAATATATCCGAGGGCGTGTTATGTTGTATAAATGAAATCTATTGTATAATAATTGGAACGGTCTTGTGGTGAGGGAAATACGTCTTATATATTACATATGATGTAGAGTTCTTTAGATGTACATATCAAAAGAAATATCAGTAAGTTTTGTATTTTGTTGTTAGTCCATTTAGCTAGAATGCATTTTCTTCTGAGGGGGCATTGTTTGAAACTAAAGTGTTGATGTTCATACATATTATAAATTGCTGATTGTTTGTCTGTCAGATCCTGCATTTTTCAATGATGCAAACTAAACGACTATGTAGGTAGAGCTATAAAGAGTTAGTCTATCTATGGTTCGCCATTCAATTTCATAAGGGTTACTTGACTTCTTGATCTCCCATATGATGGTTACTAGGGATGTGTTATTTGTCTTTCCATCATATTCGAAATTGTTAGTATGAGCCTAAAGCTGCTTTTCTAATTGTTTATTGACAATTTGTTGATATTTTTGGACAACTTATGAAAAAAAAACATCATTCAATCTTAAAAAAATAAACTTCATTGTTTTTTTCGCTCCAAATTGTACTATGGAAAAAAAATGGAAAATCGATTTGCTAGAAAGTACCTGTGCGTTTCTATGTGGTAAATAATAACATACATTATACAATATAGTCACGTTCGTTAAACAAATAAATATTAAACAACAGCACAACGATTAATGTTGCCCTGGCTGTCTCTCCTCTCTAAGAGAAATGTTTTCTTAAAAAAAAACTAATAATGTTTAAAAGTAAAACTTTATTTACTTAAAACAAATCTAAATTCCCTTCCAAAATAAATAGAAAAAATATCGCGTCAGATTTTTCTTTCCCTGAAAAAAATAGGTTGTTAATGTAATGAGAATTTAAATTGTTTTAAAATACTTCAGGGATTTTTCTATTTCTATTTTATACCTCAGGAAACGAAAATGTACGTATACTCCTATGCTTTGTCTGACATGTTCTCGTATAACCCTTACCACATCTCAAAATATAAGCGAGATGTTGTCAAATATTATCTTGCGGTCTTACACTTAAAATTACACCCTCAGTTATATTGACTAGATCCTTTGACGCCCACCCCTATCTTTCGGCCACTGATTGGCAGAATAGAACTCTTATGAAAGAAGGTACATTTTCATATTGGAGGTTTGAAAAAGAGCCGCTCCTTTTTGAAAATCGGGAGCGTGAGAGGAGCCAGCCCCAATTTTGGGCGTTGGAGCAAAAGCGGGATCAGCTCCAAAAGTAGTTGAGCACGTAAAGCCCTTGTATTTTATAAGGAATTGCTTTGAATGAGTCGATGGTAGAATGAGAATTGATGAATAGTCGTAGATTAGTGTGCCACTTAATATGTTAATGTATTCTAATAATTATATGATGACTAGCAACACCCATCTCGCTTTTGGGCTGTAAATACCTTTTTTACGAAAACAAGGTCAGCCTATCGCAACAAACCCATCGTATTTCTCTGAAGTGTGTGCTGTATAGTTTTAAATAAATAATTGTATTAGTTCTTACATGTTTTAGTTCGATTTCTTTCTAACATACAGCCCTCGTTTTAACCGATTTTTGCTTCGATAATCTTGATTATATCCTTGCATAGGCAGACAATACTAAACATTTATAACAAACATAACTAATTGGTCCTAAAAAAGAATTACTTTACCTTAAAACCCCACATACACTATTTTAAAAGTAGACTCACATGTAGATATCGTCAATTTTCCGAAAGCGAAATACGTTTTGCTAGTAATTATATAATTAGTAAAATTTATAAACACATTCAGTGTCACATGCATCTCTGACTTTGGATCAATTTTCAATCCACGATTGACTGGTTCAAAGCCATTCATAAAATAGGGGATGCCGATTCACGCAATTCAATATTACATGCTTATATCCCTCCATCAACAGAGACATTCTCAACAAA
This sequence comes from Sepiola atlantica, assembly GCA_963556195.1. Lineage (NCBI taxonomy): Eukaryota > Metazoa > Mollusca > Cephalopoda > Sepiida > Sepiolidae > Sepiola > Sepiola atlantica. The sequence goes on from OY744536.1 coordinate 61,210,317, forward strand.
ATGTTAATTTCGCCAAAAGCTTCAAAGAAATCTGACTGTGAACACCTTTTCTTTGGCTCGTGATTTCGTCTGTAGTGGCTGTAAAAAGAAAGATGGCTCGAATCTCCCCCGGGTCAGATGAATGACGACTTCGTGATTCTGTGAAGGCAAGATTACCTAGCAGGACAACTCGATAACAGAATAACTCGACAAACGGCTAGGTCTTTTCATAACAATAATTATTTAATAAAAATGAACGGTGGGTTTTTAACTTTAACCCAAAGGCTATTCTTCGATAATGGCTTCTTTACTAACTATTGTATCTCTCTGTGTGTATGAATCTCTATTTACGATTTCCCAGTTGTTAAATAAGTTGTAACTTAATCTATGTTTGGAGAACCGTGTGTATGTGAAACTCCCTTTACGAGTGTTAATCCTTAATCGAGATATAACTTGTCTACTCAACGGTGTGTGTGGACTCTTACGACTGTTGGTATTAATTGAGACGTTAATCTCTGTTGGAAAACGATGGTGGGGGAATGCCATGAGCCATGCCATGCCAAGCGAGAGCGATCGTTCGCGCGGCGCCCTCGCTTGCCCTTCCGTTCCGAACGAATTCTTAGATCCGACTGACTTGCGATCGCCTTCTCATCTCAAATAACAAAGACGAAAAACGTATAACTCATACTCTCTCTCTCTCTCTCTCTTCTCGTCGTGTGGTACGCGCGATGCTGACTTACCCTCTTTCTTTCCCCCATCCCTTCTTCTGTGTCCCCACTCCTCCCCCGGAGTGGGGTGGTGCGGGCAATTGTAATTCGTCGTTTTAGTTTCTCTTTAGATCTTATCTACACTAAAGAAAACCATTAGCCTCTCTTTCTCTATTGGACCACCCCTCGAGCTGACATCCGTCGTATCTAAAAGACCCATGACCAAATTGTTCAGCTGGTCAAACTCATCCATTGTATCTGGTTAAGTGCCACTGACAACCTACACGCTCTCTCCCGCCAGGCTGGCGCCGTCCCTCGGCCAAGGTTTGGACAGTCAAAAATATGTACTAGCTCCCAGACTTCCACTTGTCTCTACGTGGGGCCTGATCTCCCCGATGCATTCCAGTGCACCCCGGGGTGCAGACTCCGTCGCTGAAACCACTGTTTCACATCCGCCCAATCCTTATTTCGTGTCAATTGGTCGAAATTGACACCTCCCAGACCGTCACCTTTCTCTACGTGGGGGGCTGATCTCTCCGATGCATATCGGTGCGCCATAAAGGGGGCAGATACGTCGGATGAAATCACTGTTTCACATCCGTCCACCCTTATTTCGTGTCACTTGGTTGCAATTGACATCTCCCAGACCGTTACCTTTCCCCACACACAGAGAGAACAACGGATAATACAATCAAAACAATAATAATCAAAAATTAAGAAAAAACGGTAGCTAAACAATGGAACAAAAAGTTTTCTTTTTCTGTTCTGTTTTCTTTTGGTCTGTCCTTCTTTTTCTCTTTCCAGTCTATTAAAACATCAGGACTACGTATGTATGTGTGTATGTGCGTATGTATTTTGTGGTTTCTGTGTTGGGAGGTGGGTAGGTGACAAAATGAATTATTATGCATGCAATTAAAAGTTTGTTAATACAGATTGGAGCTCGCAACGCCCCTTACAAATTACGTCACCATCACCCTCTCCTCGGAATCAATCTCTACTTCTTCACTGGTCATCCACCCGGATTTCCGACACGGGCAGCGATTCCTGCTCCCGCTCGCGATCTGGGTGAAGTGTACTCAAGGGTAACCCTCCCTCGCTCATGCACTCGGCCGTCGGTGTGCTCGCGCCGTCCAATTTCTCCCTATGTCTTTCTCGCGCCCTTTGTCTTTTCTGCAAAAGCTAACCCTATTATTTATGTGCACAATTCTCACTAACATCGACCAAGCCCTATCGTGCCCGTGTCTAGTTCTACCTTTTAACGTGAATTTTCCCTTCCTGACGGGGTTAATCGAACCCTCAATCTCTCTAAAGCTAATAGCTTGTTACCTTCTGGTTATGCAACGCATTTTAACACATTATAATACTTTCATAACTGTTCGATGGGGTCGACCGGTAATCGCAAACGATTTGGTAATTCGGCTTTAATCTGCCGAGATGATTATATTCGGCGACAAGTGTCTTAGCGATTGCATATCCAACTGTGCACCTGTGCACTCACTCGTCAGTATCAACAACTGAAATTCTCTTGGTACGGACCTGTCTGGTTCGCATACCGTCACTATCATTGCGTCGGCCACCTCGGCCGGATTCTCTTCGTTCCCTTCTCTGGGAAAAACAATTCTCTCAGACTAACACCTTCTTGGCTCACTTCGGCCCGGTGACATTCGATATCGATGCGCCTTCTCTGGCTGCATGCGACAGTAACCCTTTTGGTTCTTCCCTATAACTTCCAATTTCTTCATAATCATTCTCTCATCGCTTCCCGACACTGTCCCTAATTACTCATCGAGTGCCTCTCCCAGCAACGGGGGGCCACTGATTTCTTCTGCTTCGTCTGTATCAACACTATCTATCTTAGATAGGATCTCATATCCTTCTCTTCGCTTATCATTACTTCTGTGCCCTTTCGTAAGGCGCACCACAATCTGTCATATTCACGGTGGTTCGAACATCTGTCGATTACTTCAACTTTCTTTTGCTTTTACAACTCACTATATATCTGCCTGGTCGTTCGGCAACAGCCCATCCAGCTGCAGGTATATTACTACTTGTGATCGATCATTTGGATCTAACCACGACGACCCTCCATCGGTCCCAGTTATGCATCTCTTTCTATCCTTATATGTCCGTTTATCTCGGGGGGGGGGCATCCAAGACAACTGTCCGCGCCACAACCACCAGCACCGCACACGCATGGGGGCCCTCCCTGCGCGCGGTGGAGCCAACGAATGCGACACAGCACAACCTCGGCCTCTCCCCCAGGTCCTTGACTATCTTTGGCTTGGCTTTCCTGCTATTCTGTGGTGGGGCGTTCTGCTCCCCTCTACCGTAACTTCATAGGTAATTCCTCTACCTTTTTGGCTAACCGATTTTCTCTCAGTCCCTTCTGGAGCTGGGCAGGGGGGTATTTTGCCGCTCTCCTCCCACTCGCTGGACTCGTCAACCGACCTAGCAGTCGCGTTTAATTCGATCTCTCTCTACGGGGGGGTTCATTGCTTCTTGCGGTTTCTCATAAACCGGCGAACAAAACCCAAGCCCGTCTTCTTCCCATTCTACCGTAACTTCATAGGTAATTCCTCTACCTTTTTGGCTAACCGATTTTCTCTCAGTCTCTTCTGGAGCTGGGTAGGGGGGTATTTTGCCGCTCTCCTCCCACTCGCTGGACTGGTCAACCGACCTAGCAGTCGCGTTTAATTCGATCTCTCTCTCTACGGGGGGGTTCATTGCTTCTTGCGGTTTCTCATAAACCGGCGAACAAAACCCAAGCCCGTCTTCTTCCCATTTAAATTCGCTATCTTTCACTAAACTTATCATTCTGGGGGCCACCCTACTTTTTATACTCTGTGGGGTGGCCTCTGGGCGCTTCCCTGGTTCTTTACCCTAGTGTCAGGTGGCACACTAAGGTTCGGAATCCTAATTCCTCACCTCCGATCTATGCTGCTGTGCACCACCGACTCTCATGTCCGAACCGACCACACCTAGTGCAGTTCGGTCTAACCGAGCTGCGTGGGCGCCCATAATTTGTGGGACACTCTGCTGCTCTATGCCCCTCACCCCTGCAGGTCCAGCGGACTGATACCTGTCTGGCCGGTGCGGGCCTATCGTACTCATTTTGAAGGTCCCATGCCTTCCTTCTAGGATCGGAGTCTGCCTCCCAATCCTCTCCGCCCCCTCTCTCCATTCGGGGCCCCGGCCTCGCCCTGCTCCCCACCGTTTTCCTTCTCCCAGGCATTTCCTCGCCATTGCCTCTATCTACACGTTCCCCTAGTCTTATACTGTCTCTCGCTAATCTCTGGGCCTCCGCTAGTGTGAGCGGGTGACCCCTCAGTACCTCCCTCTGGGTCTCTCTAGCACCTAACCCGTCTACGAGGGCATCCACCAGGATTGCCTGGATGGGACCCGTATTTCGGATCGCCCCATCCGGGAAGGCCTCAACCGCCAATCCCTGGATTCGTTCGACTAACTCGTCGAGTCCCTCGCCGTTGTTTAACCTTAGCCGGGTCAACTTGCGTACGGCCTCAATCGCGGTTCGCTCGCTGGCGTATTGCCTCACTAGCTGCTCGCGGAGCTCCGTCCAAGTGATCCTCGGGTTCCCTACATACCTCCCCTCAATGAATCTCGACACTGGGCCCCTCGCTCCCTCTAGAGCGAGCAGCACCATCTCGTGATTTTCTAGTCCATAAATCATCCTCTTCTTTTCGATCACCGCCAACCACTCTCTTAGATCGGCAGAATGGCCTCTGAAGGAAGGCACGCGTATTCCTCCAATCGGTCTCTCTAGTTTTCTGGTCTCATCTCCCCCCATATCTGTCATACTATTTACTAGGTCTTCCTCCGAACCCATTCCCCTTGCGTTCTAGTTTACCACTCTAACAACAGAACTACCCAAACCGCGTGCAAAGTTTGGACAACAATCGACACACCGACAACCGAGCAAGCGAACAAGAGAAATCAACGAGTCACTTACCCCTCTCCTCTGCTGCCCTTGTGGTCTTCCGCTTCTGGGCTGGTTTATTATTTTTCGAGTCCGTCTGGGCCTTTCAATCAATTGACTAAAAGTTCGCGGTCCCAGACCGATCTCAAAGTCTAAAAAACGTTTTTTCTTTCAGTCTATCTCTTTTTCTATCTTTCTCTTTTTTTTTCAACCACGGGTGTACATGCCCGTTAAACTGTTTCTCTCTTTTCTTTTCCTTTTTTTCTATTCTCTTTTTCAAACACGGGTGTACATGCCCGTTAAACTGTTTCTCTCTTTTCTTTTCCTTTTTTTTTCTATTCTCTTTTTCAAACACGGGTGTACATGCCCGTTAAACTGTTTCTCTCTTTTCTTTTCCTTTTTTTCTATTCTCTTTTTCAAACACGGCTGTACATGCCCGTTAAACTGTTTCTCTCTTTTCTTTTCCTTTTTTCTATTCTCTTTATCTATCTTTTTTTTTCAAAGTGTTCTGCCGGCAAAAAAATCGTTTGTTGTGCCCGTGGGTTTTTAAAAATTTGTCTGTCTATTTTTTTTTTCAAAGTGTTTTGCCGGTAAAAAAAATTGTTTTCTTTGTGGCCGTGGTTGGCTTTGTTCTTTTTTTTTCCCCGAGGTTACCAGGCACTCCTCCCAGTACCATGATCCTAGGTCGCGGCACCATTTATAACCGGGACCCCACACTCTTCTTCTTCCTCCGTGGCGGCATCAGATGTAATGAGAACGGTCTCGGTGCAGGAATCCTTCCTGACTGTGAACACATTTTCTTTGGCTCGTGATTTCGTCTGTAGTGGCTGTAAAAAGAAAGATGGCTCGAATCTCCCCCGGGTCAGATGAATGACGACTTCGTGATTCTGTGAAGGCAAGATTACCTAGCAGGACAACTCGATAACAGAATAACTCGACAAACGGCTAGGTCTTTTCATAACAATAATTATTTAATAAAAATGAACGGTGGGTTTTTAACTTTAACCCAAAGGCTATTCTTCGATAATGGCTTCTTTACTAACTATTGTATCTCTCTGTGTGTATGAATCTCTATTTACGATTTCCCAGTTGTTAAATAAGTTGTAACTTAATCTATGTTTGGAGAACCGTGTGTATGTGAAACTCCCTTTACGAGTGTTAATCCTTAATCGAGATATAACTTGTCTACTCAACGGTGTGTGTGGACTCTTACGACTGTTGGTATTAATTGAGACGTTAATCTCTGTTGGAAAACGATGGTGGGGGAATGCCATGAGCCATGCCATGCCAAGCGAGAGCGATCGTTCGCGCGGCGCTCTCGCTTGCCCTTCCGTTCCGAACGAATTCTTAGATCCGACTGACTTGCGATCGCCTTCTCATCTCAAATAACAAAGACGAAAAACGTATAACTCATACTCTCTCTCTCTCTCTCTCTCTCTCTTCTCGTCGTGTAGTACGCGCGATGCTGACTTACCCTCTTTCTTTCCCCCATCCCTTCTTCTGTGTCCCCACTCCTCCCCCGGAGTGGGGTGGTGCGGGCAATTGTAATTCGTCGTTTTAGTTTCTCTTTAGATCTTATCTACACTAAAGAAAACCATTAGCCTCTCTTTCTCTATTGGACCACCCCTCGAGCTGACATCCGTCGTATCTAAAAGACCCATGACCAAATTGTTCAGCTGGTCAAACTCATCCATTGTATCTGGTTAAGTGCCACTGACAACCTACACGCTCTCTCCCGCCAGGCTGGCGCCGTCCCTCGGCCAAGGTTTGGACAGTCAAAAATATGTACTAGCTCCCAGACTTCCACTTGTCTCTACGTGGGGCCTGATCTCCCCGATGCATTCCAGTGCACCCCGGGGTGCAGACTCCGTCGCTGAAACCACTGTTTCACATCTATATCACCATTGATATCAAACTTACTAGCGTAGACATCTACGGTGAAAAACTGGACGTAACTAAGCCATCGACTTAACCATACCACAAACCCACCGACCAGCTAAGATATGGCAACACCGAATCCTGCCCTCTCTGGTCTTTAAGAACCTTATACTAAACATAAGCAAAATAATTTATCATATTTAATCCGGTTCCGAGATGTTCTAACAAGCTGCATTGATATTGTATCACAGCCTTCCGTAAACGGGGTTATAGAGAATAAATATCTCACAAACCCCTCCAACCAACCTGACAACACGAACCCTATAGAACAAATATTATCTGGGGTATTTCGTACTATTGTCTAATTGTCAAATATTACTTAGTGAAACAATTCTTCTTAATAAATAAACGCCTTCCATCTTCTAATAAGCTTCATAGAATTTTAACAGAAAAACAGTCAAAACCAGTTATTCTTGTTGTCGATCTGTAAGATCACTTCTAATCTGTAAACCCACAACTATAATCAATCTCACTAACCCTTGCTGCTTATGTAGAAGAGTGGGAATAAGCCCTCTTGGAGAGGGTTAGAAATTTAGATGCATAGTAAACAAAGCCAAAGTCATATCCGGTGTAAACTCCAGGAAAGAAGACATTTACATAAGAATTACTAAAGGGGCTGTTAAAAAGATGATTTACGTCTATACTAACATTTGAAAATATCCCGGAAAGTAACATAACACTTCCCTTTCAAAATACCATACGAGAGCTCAAGAAGTAAAGTACTCCCTACGAATTGTAATGAGGGAACATCGATAAACAAACGTAGTATAGCCCCTATTTCCAAGAATTGCCTACTATGCACAATTAAAAATTTCAGAATTTACAGGCAATCAATAACACTCCCATAATCTGATTAACACTAAAACTGAGGTCTTAACATGAGATCGAATCATAAAAAAATCCCCTAGGGAAATGAACTATGGTGTATTTAAGAACATAGATTTGGTGAAACAGTCTTGAAGTTTGAGTATTTGTCCACAAAGGTTACGTAGATAAAATGTGTTTTCATGGTGTTCTATATACAGTTTTCTACATGTGTTTGACATGTATAATTCAGTAACAATCGTACCGAGAACCGATCCCAGTGAAACTCGGTCTATGTCCGTTTACACGTTTCACTTAAAGTCTTGAAAAGGTACTTCAATGGTGCAAATTCATAGTAGCTTTTTTGTATTCCTTGATTTATTTTAAGCAGAAAAAGAAAAGGATGATTGTATATTTTATTGATGATTATGTGTATTGCATCCTTTACAGGTCCATTGGTGCATACACCTTCTACGTCTCGAGAGACTATCTTTTATTATCCGGTTGCTTGTTGTGTAGAACTTTAATAGATCGGTGTGAACATAACTCTATATTTGCTAGTTAGATACGGACTGATGAGTTCATTAACGGTGTTTGTTAGGGAGTATATGGGAGAAGTTATTTGATATATGATAGGTCGGAGAAGGGGTTAAGGTTTCTGTGTTTTAACTGTTCCATACAAATTACAAAATGTGTAATCTCCGATTATTTTTGGGAATTGATTCTTGTCAATTTGGGTAGAATTGGCAGGGGTACGTTTGTTAACTTGTGTCTTAAATGTATTGCTAGGATGTTTGTAAAGTTTGTTGAATTTCGTGTTGTCATCGAGAATTGTTGTAAGTTTAGTATGATAGTCGAATTTATTAAAATAATCTCATATGTTTGTTTTGTAGGCTTTTTTATGGTGATGTTTGGATGGTTGCGAAGTTTATTACTAGCTTTTTATGAGTGGACGTTAAAAATGAATTATATTGTTTTGTCGACTTTTTATAGTTTCTGCTTTTCGGAGATAACGCAAGGAACGATGTGACGTAATTTTATTTTCTGTTTCTAGTTTAAGTATGTGTTCGTATAGTAATTATATGTCTGCTTTTTGTTTTGATAGTTGAATCGATTCATAAAGTGGCAGATATGTCCACCGTTTAGGGATTTTTTTGGCGTTCTTCTTTTTCGTGGTTAGATAGATTATTTAAGTATATTTTGCCATAAACACCTGAAGATGATTCGAAGTTTAATTGAACACGTTTTAAAAATGTTAAGTTCACATATTTAATAGAGCCTTACTTTGCTTGGGCTAATACTTGTTGTCATAAAATAGTTGACACTTTTCTCCGGAAAGTGGATGATAAAAGTTAACATTGTCACTACGTCGAGTTCTGAGAGGGTAAGATGAGAGCGAGAGAGAGAGAGAGAGAGACAGGGAGAGAGAGAGAGAGAGAGAGAGAGGGAAACAAAAAAGAATCGCATATACGACTAGACGTTTGGTTGTGAACGCCGGGTTGTTCACACGGGTGATGGACTGTTGTTGGTGAAAAAACAGAAATTATAATTCGGTGTCTCGTTTAAACTCAGAGTAGTTAATCAGATACATTGCATCTAAATGTATTAACTCTTCGTTTAAATGTGTATGAATGAAAAAATGGTGCCTTAATACACACGCACAATACGTATATATATATACTACTAAAGCTCGGTGGATTTTATTCATGTATTGTTTTATTTATGTATACTGGCTGACGTGACAAAACGCTGGCGTTAGTAATAGTGACGACAGAAAAAGTTGAGTTTTGGAACTTTTTAGGTGAAAATCGATAATTTTATTATTGGAGTTTTTCGGACTACTGTTCTTATCTTGTTTGTTTTTTCTCAAACTTTCCGACCCATGTAAAGTTTGTACTCCTTCAGGTTATTTTATTCACCTCGGAAATCATTATGTAGAATTCAGGAAGCTGTACGGCATTCGAACGGGACACTTAATTCAATCCACAAATGTTGTTTACTCTTATTTTTTCAGCCTTGACCTTATAAATGTCTCTAGTAATTGAAATTGCATTCTTAGCTTCATCCGGACTGATGATTGAACCTTCAACCTCCAGAAGACTGGCAGTTAGCACTGATTGCACTTCGCATGTTATGCGTTGCGCCACTGCTAATATACGATGTGATAATAACATCCAAGATAAGATCAGTAGTATGAATACTCTGAATTGTGATGATTTCTATTAAAACAAATACCGGATAATTGTGCCAAAGGGAAAACATCATCAAAAATGACGTCCCCCAAAGAAGGACATGCTTCATTGTCGAAGTGAAATAGTAGGTAAGAGATCCTTTATTACTTGATTATTGACGAATAACCCATCATGGTTCATCTAGTAACTTTATAATAATGCGCGCAAACATTTAATGTTCGTATATATTAAACAAATGAGATCGTAAGATTTTAGCGATTAATCTGATTTGGCTAAAGTAAAAACGTCTTTTTAACCCAATCTAAGAAGACATCGACACTGAAACGTCTTGGTCTTTTTTCTCAACAAATCTATTTGGGAATTGATACATTAGATCTATTGCATGTTCGTAAATCGTTTATGTGATCTGTTTCCGCCTTTCTAGTTCTAGTTCGTTCGACTCGTTGGTCTAGTAGTCTCAATAAATTCGCTGTTTTGATACCTCATTGTAATAGCGCTTCCTATTCCAGTAGCTTATTTCCAAGAACCGCAGGCTTGTAGAAACGTCCTTCCTGCAGACTGTTTTCTTCCTACCTATAATTTTGTTTTTATTTTACTAAAGCCAATAGGCAACCCCTGTCTTTGCAATACTCACAATATTTTTGTTAGCTCCTTACATAAGGTGGCGTAATGCCTTGTCATAAGCGATTTCAATTATAATAAAAATAGTTCTAGAAAGAAATGATGCCGTCCTGTTTAATGTAACATGATTATTTTCTATGAATATATTTCCAACAGTGATATTTTTTATTGATTTAAAGAATAGTTAGCTAGCAATTACTTTTTAGTGAAAAATATAGATGATTAATTACGTGGTTATAATTTTAAATCAATCACTTAAGAATGCACACCTTTCCATTCAAATAATAGTTACCTGACAATAATAGAAGAAGATGATGTGCTTTTTATCTTAATTGTTATGAACTTCACAGCCATTTATCATTCGAAAATATAGTTTGCAACGTTTTACCATAAACATTTATGTGGACAGCACCATAGGATTTACAGCTAGTACTTATAGAGCTGTCAATCTTGCTTGCTATGGTGTTCGTTTGCTTGCAACTTTCTTATTTTTTATCAACGGACACCGTGCAAAGAAGTAGCTGTGCTCAGTAGATAACGACACAAATAAGCGAATGACATAATTAGAGGGTGCTGGATTGGTGAATAAAAAAGGCCTGAACAAAACAATAAAAACCTGAACAAAACAATAAAAACATTGTAAGATCACGAAGTCGCGAAAGAAAAAAAAGAATTGGAAGGGAGATTGGACACAAGTTTAGGAAAAAAGAGTAAAAATGTGTAAGAACAAGAGACGAAAATCAGAGAAAAATAATGAATGAACCCCTACAGTATAAGATGTATATAATTACATTAAACTGCTTATATCATAAAAGATTAACTTTATACACAAATATATATATAATATTTACTAAACAAATGAATAAGGACTCGTCTTATATATAAACATATGTGTCAATTATCACTGTTAATTCGCTATTCAGATTTGGTCCAGTGGTTCTATTTCGGGATTTAAGTTGTAAAATACTCGGAATCCGGGATTACAGATCACATGCTCAGTAGTTAATAATTATATCTCTATGCTGATGAGTCCCAGTTATAAGGGACGAAACGTATACGTACAGAGATAATAAACAAAACAAATAGTTATATATATATATATATATATATATATATATATATATATATATATATATATATACATATATATATATATATACATAGAGAGAGAGAGAGCGAGAGAGAGATGTGATACTTATACGGCAATACAATGCAGGGATGTAACGGATAGACACAACTTGGAGCAAATAAGATATACAATGTATACATACACATATATGCGTTATTTTCACAAACACACGTATATCTGTCTATCTACACTATGTTACAATGTTATGTAATATCTGTATCAAGATGGTCTGGTAGAAACTCCGTATGACATAATATTTCAGGTACACTTCCTTTCTTCAGAACAGTGCTCAAGCGTGAATATGATGGTGGACTGTCGATGCAGTCTCGCAGAAAATATAGGTTAAATTTGAATTCTAACCAGATTTTTAAAAAAATTAATAAATACAGTTTAATTTTTTAATTTTTGTTATTTACTTTTACTTAACTTATGTATTTATTTATTTTTACTATTTTTTTTATATAACTTGTTGTTATTTAGAACCTTTTCCTTTCTCTAAATTTAAAATCAAAATTTCAACCAAGTCTATGTGTTGTAATTAAAATGTTGGTTAATATTGACATTAAATATGAAATTATCTGTTGTTCATTTCATATTATTATGTATTTTAATATTTAGTTTATTAATGTTTAATATGTATAGTTTATTAATTAATTTAATGTAAGCTAGTACTATCTATTTATTCCTCACTCGTATCTGTCTAATGCTAATTGCAACAATAGGAACAAGGTAATTAACCTGGGTCTGTTTACTGATGTTTAAGTCTCTTTAAAATATAGTTATTTCTAATTATGATAGCTTAAAATATTGTTATTCTCATATAACGAATGTATTTCTTTTTTTCAGTTTCATTATTTATTAATGTTATAGAGTATTATTCTCGCCGGGTTGTTCCGGTATTGTATCCCCTCTACTGTTGTTGTTGTTATCATCATCATCATCATCATCATCATCATCATCATCATCATCATCATCATCATCATCAGCAGCAGCAGCAGCAGCAGCAGCAGCATATATATTTGTTTCCACTGTTATTATTATTATTTATTAACGTTTTATTGTTATTATTATTATTTATTTATTTACTAATATTTTAATTGGTTTATTTCCCCTTCAGTATCTAATGACAGTTAACTGTTTATGTTTTAAATTGAATGTTCACGCGTAGGCAGTCTCCACATTTCTTATTTATTCTTTATATTGTGTTTATAATATTTTTATTTTTATTTATTTATTTATTAAATTATTTATTCATTCAATATCTTGCTGTATTATTATTTATATTATTTATATGACTATTATATATTATTATAAGCAATGGTTTTTGTTAGATTAGGTAATTACTATTATTAGTTTATAGACTTTAATATATTTTCTTATTTACTTATTTATTTATTTAATAATTCATTCATCATTCTTTATATTTTATTCTTATTTTTTATTTTAATTTATCTATTTATTCATCCATTCATCAGTTTCTGCTCCCTTTCCTCTGTTATTTCGTGTCCAGTGAGTATTTGATCTATTTTGTTATATTATTTGTTTATATTTTAAGGTTATGCTTTAGTTTGATTATAATTATTTTGTATTCATTAAAGGGTAAAATTAAGATCAAATCAATACAGCAAGAGTGAAATGTGAAAGTTTATCAGACTAGACATGATGATCCTGATTCAAGTCGGTGGGAACAGATGTACGAAATTAAGTCTATAAATTCAATCGACAAATGCTCATGAATTATTTTACCTCAGAGAGCACATACTTAAAAGGCATTTAAAAATGTAACATTTTATATAATACTGATGATTTATATACTTTAAAAACAACATATTCTGTTTGATGTGTATTTTGATGTAGTAGTTAATTAATGAATTATTTAATATAGGGAATGGGATAATTACTGTGATGGAACAATAGAAGTCAATTAGAATAGAAGTTTCTTCTGTGATAGTTGGTTACTCCTCCTGTAACATAAACTATTTTGAGATAAATGTTTAGATAAGGGAATAATTGATTTATTAATTAAAACATATGACAGGAGACCCATTACTGTAGTAGGACGATACGTTTTAGGCTGGTAAATCCTTATGTTACAGAGGAAATACGGCGAGTCATATAAAAGTGTAATAATATAAACAAGTCGATGGCGTGTGTATGGGGGTAGTTGTAGGACATCGGCGTTATTGATATACATAGTCACAAGGTGTGTGGTAGTAGGAAGTGGCTCAGTATAACATTTAAGCAGTGACGTATTGAACGAGAAGCAAAAAGTGAATTTGGAATGTAATAGGCGTTAATATATGAGTTGTCTAGTTAGTTAAAAAGTAGATTATATGATAAAGTGTAAGCTGAGGTTATGGGGTTGAGTTATAGAGGGTAACCTCTGGAGATAAGGATTGATTCAGTCATTCTATGGCCACCAATATTTCTGATAGATAAATATATAGAGATGCAGATGTCGCGTTGTATAGTATTGCATATAGTTGTGCGTTTGTAGAAAGAGGATATACGCGCGTTCATATGTTCCTTAATGCGTAGGTGTAAGGATTATGTAGTTTGAAACATGACTCATCTCTAAACTGACGATTCTTGAAAGGATGTATCGTTTATTCTGTAGATAGAAACAAATAATTCTAATGATATACATAGTAAGATATTGTTTATTTGTGAGTTACTTCTATTACTTCTAAGTAGAACCAACCAATTGGGAGTCTTATCAAACATAACTAAATCACATAACTGACGAACATTCTAGCATATATGTTGTCCTATCAAAATACATAGGAATGACACCTTGGGTAAACAGCATTTTAGTTAGCTTTATATTACAGTATACAGTATGTTCGACACGAATTGGAAACTTTTTTTGAAAATAAAATAATACTTCATATATTGACCAATTATCGATGTATTCTCAAAATTCTGAGTGCATCAGTGAACTAGTTAAGCCGTGGAAGTTTTCAAGAAAAAAAAACACTTCGACTCTTTATTTGATTGAGGCTAATTAATGAGTGAATAAGTTTCTAATATTCTAAGATGCAACGTGTCAACATTTTACACAGCAGATTTGCTGTAATCGTTTGTCTTATATTAAGTCGTCGTATATTTAATCATTACTTTCCTTTTCTCTCACTTTGGAATTGTATGCATCGATATATGCTCAAATCATGTGTAAACTAGGACCCAAAGCGTAGCTTTTTCTAACTAATCTAATACAGACAAAATATGATCAGTCTCTCTCTGCTTATGCTGACATTTTTTCTTGCCCATATGTACCTCCCACTAACACTAACTTCACACAATTTCGATTCAACAGATGTGCTGTTGTAATTTCGCAAGTATTGTTAAACGTTATACTTCCTGTGCAGGCACCATAAGAGGGTGTATCCATTATCCATCTACATATCCAGCGAAATTTTATATATATTATCCGTACGCCTATATCTGAACTAGGCATATCAAATCGTCATTGATATTCATTGGATGCCCTCTATATCTCCAAAAAGAGATGTTCGATGTTGTTCATTTTTTTGTCTTACTAATAAATCCTCATGGGAAATTAAGTGGTTTACGTGCAGAGATAAAAAGACATCAGATCAGCGAGTCTTGTCTTCTCGCTTGTTTTCACTTGAAAATGGCCGGCGTAATGATTGGGAAAGACACACAAAATGGAGACGCAATGACAGCAAAGGAAATATTAGACGAAAATAATAACGAAATGAAAATCAATCCACAGCGGTGCCATGGAAACAGAATTAAAGACAGACGCACACACGCACATATACAAAGAGATACACAGAACGTACACACATATATGTTTCAGACAGTAAAGTTAACATATTATAACTTAGTTGTGTTACGATCGAGACGTAGAATATTCTCGACCAGCCACTTAGAGAAAGGGTAACATAAGCTAGCGAGTTTCAGCCGCCTCACTGCTACTAAGAGAGGAATAAGGCATATACCTGAACAACAGTGATCACGGCGTGCTTGGCTATTTACTTCATTTTTCGTCACTACCCCGCCTGATTGCTACTTATCGATGAAGAATGCATATACCTGAGCAACAAGGACCACGGCGTGATTGTCCCTTGTTCTCACTTTAATCGTGTTTCTTTCCTTGTTTCAAAGGATCGGTTCGAAACAAATATAATACAACGATAGAGAAGAATACAAACGGTTATAGTGTACAATTACTAATTCCCGGACTAAACACCATGGCGGGAAATGAAATGATTTTGAATAATAATTCAATTATAGAATCCATTTTCAAGAATTTGCCCGGTCGAGAAATCCCTCTTACAAAAAACTTGGAGTCCCTTGCTATTGACATTTGAATACGAATTATCTTATTCTGTCTACTAACGTAGGATCTAATAAAGACAAGTAGTGGATTAACATATTTCTCAGCTAAGTAAAGTAACTCCTCCCGTCCCTTTATCCGTATACATATACGCACATTTACCAACGAAATGTTTCCATTTTTTCATATTGATACACACAGCGCATCACATTTCGTGTAAACGATAATACGTGTTCTTAAACGATTATACGTATCCTTCGAGGAACCCATTTCTGAAAAATAACTTTCTTCAGGTTTATATTTATATATATATATATATATATATATATATATATATATATATATATATATATCACTACCCCTGTTTGTTGTCACCGTGTATTGCATTCCGTGTGTTTGCTTATCAGTTTTCGTCCGACAGACACCTTTTCTAGCCAACAAATCATCGTAAGCTAGATTGACACACGTGCAAAAACAAACAAAAGTAAACATATATTCAGTCAAAGATACGTGTCGTAAAAATAGTATTATAAGAGAATATCCCATGTTGGCCAATTATATAAATACTATGGATTAAAGTATCGATTAAAAACTTGTTTGAATACATTGTTTTGGTTTATTTTAATTTGTATTCATTTTAAAGAATAGTAAATAAATTTCAAAAATAAACAATTGTCTTAATACTAATAATAGGCAGTGTTAGTTGATACCAATACTACTTTCGGTAGCCTCGTAATTCTCATTTCCATTATTTTAATATTTAGTTCTCACCTTCGACGAGCGATGTTTCTGACAAAGGGGAAGTAATTGATGTCTTCTCGGTCGACATCTACTATTCTAACACTTATCGTTCGTTAGTGTTTGACCTTTAAGTAGCATTTTAGGTCCATACATCAGGTGGCTTCATTCCTTGTCCGGAACGATTTCCATGAAATAAATAATATAAATACATACATACATAAATAAATATATAAATAATAATAATAATAATAATAATAATAATAATAATAATAATAATAATAATAATAATAATAATAATATGAAAGTAAAGACACTAAATTTTTTTTTTCAAATAAATGTCTTAAAAGTTATGTCACAGTTTATGAATTTTCAAAGTAAATCGAGAAAGTGTTGTGACCAAAAGTGTAACGGGTGCGTCTAGTAACTATAATTAATATTAAATCAGTTTTGGTCATCTGAATATATTATTGTAGTTTCATTGCGTATGCTTTCCTCAGAACTGTGTTAATACATTTCAGTATATAATAATCGAATTAATAAATAAGCGTGAATATATTCGTTAGCTTTTAAATTATGGGTTCGGCACAACATCGAAGTCTAGTTGCACATCATCTAACCCAGTGGTCCTCAACCTTTTTGTTGCCGCGGACCGGTAAGCGTTAGACAATTTTACCGCGGCCCGGGGGGTAGATTGTTTACTTGCAACTTACATGTAGCATCGTACCAACAACATAACATGAAAATAAAAGCCTCGAAATAATAAATATATCATTAAAAAGTTTACATTAAAAATTTACTTTAAACATTCCTTTCAAAATAAAATACGGGTACACCAGAAAAACGAATATAAAGTGCATGAACATTTTAACATTACTAGAACACCAAGTCAATGAGAACTTTGAGCTTGTTTCTTTGCAATCAGACGGTCCCATCTGGGAGCAATAGGAGACAATGACACCCGGAGTGTGTTGCTTATGTCTAGTTTATTCCGATATTTTGTTTTAGTTGCTGTTACTGCAGACAACCCCGCTTCACACAGATAAGTTGTCGGAAATGGCAACAAGGCTTTAAGTGCTGTAGTGGCGATCTTAGAGTATTCTGCCAAGACTTTATTCCAGAACACCGGCATTTCTAAACTGTATTTCTTACGCGGCCCGGTACCAATTGGTCTACGGACCGGCACCGGTCCGCGGCCCACCGGTTGGGGACCACTGATCTAACCGACAAAATATATCATTGTTTTGAAGCCAATATATTGAGTTAACAGTCTTGATTACGCTTTGTTTGAAAGAATAATATCTAAATAAGCGACTTTGAGTTGGTATGTATGTAATTTGTTATAGTTCCGAATGTGAATGAATGTAGACCCACTGATGACGGTTAAAATTATGAAACAAAAAACTGTGTATAACTATATATATATATATATATATATATATATATATATATATATATACATACATTTTTAGGTAAGCTAAACACGATATATGGCTTTGTAGAAATGTAATATTTAAATAAGAAATGATACTTACACAAGTGCAAATATTTTTTTACCATTATCACACAAGCTACGTGCGACACTGCATACACCCAGATCGTTGAGTAAACACCTCTACGGGCATTCACGTGATATTTCTTACATCTAAAAGAAGCAACACAGTCGTTATCACTTTTTTCTTGCCGAATTTGGAAATGATTCAGCGTTATTTTACAATTGTTTCGTACACAAAAAACAATAAAGAATACACAGAAAATTACCAGAACAAATATATATATGTATATATTTATAGATATATATATATATACATATATGTATAAATATTAATATATATATATATATATATATATATATATATATATATATATATATATATATATATATATATATATCTTCTATATAAAATCGAATGTCTGTATTTTTGTGTGTGTGTGTGTGCCTTATAGAAAAAAATGTTAGAGAATATAGATATAATATAAAAGTGTATTCTAATGTAAAATACAAAGAGTAAGTTGATGGTCGTATTCCCGAATCTATAACCCCACGCCTTAGGGTTCCATGGGGCAGATTTCATCAGGGGGGAGGGTCCTTTTCAGTTATATTTCAATGTTAATTAGTACTAATTTGGAAATTATCTAATCCGATAAAAATACTGAGTCATTGAAAACATCCCATAATCCCTTGCCGGATGTACCCGGTCTTGCCCTAAATTGTGTCCGGTTGTATCAGGTCATTCCATAACTTCTGTCTGGATGAATCAATAACATCATAAGAAGGCTACGTTAAGAGTGTGTAGTGAAACAAGGGTTGCGCAATCACATCCGCACCTGTCCCATAATCCCTTGCCAGATGTACCCGGTCTAGCCCTAAATTGTGCCCGGTTGTATCAGGTCATCCCATAACTTTTGTCCGAATAAATCAATAACATCATAGGAAGGCTACGTTAAGAGTGTGTAGTGAAACAAGGGTTCCTCAATCACATCCGCACATGTCCCATAATCCCTTGCCGGATGTACCCGGTCTTGCCCTAAATTGTGTCCGGTTGTATCAGGTCATCCCATACCTTCTGTCCGGATAAATCACTAACATCATAAGAAGGCTACGTTGAGAGTGTGTTGTGAAACAAGGGTTGCTAAATCACATCCGTACCTGGCCACCGTAAGGAGTTATTTCAGTAGTGCTCAGGAGGCTTCCTTGATTTTCAAACGAATGTTGGTGCTTCTTAAGTATAACGGTCCCTAGAAATATTGGTGCTACTTAAGTATAACGGACCCAAGAAATATTGGTGTTTCGGGGCAAATTTTTTTTTTTCGTGAACTTAAAATATTTCTCACGGTTGTGGGTGAGTGAAAAAAATTTTGGCGGTTCAGATTAGGGGGTCAGGGAAAATTTTAGGGGTCAGGCCAAATTTTTTAGGGGTCCGGCAAATTTTTTTTTTTTATTATTTGAACTTAAAATATATCTCAGGGTTGTGGGATAGTGAAAAAAAGTCGGGCCAATTTTTTTTTTCTTGAACTTAAAATATTTCTCAGGGTTGTGGGAGAGTGAAAAAAAAGTTGGTGGGCTGCCAGGAATAGGGGGTTGGGGAAAATTTTAGGAGTCGGCCCCAATTTTTTTTTTTGTAACTTAAAATATTTCTCAGGGTTGTGGGAGATTGAAAAACAAGTTAGGGGGGGGGGGGCTGGAGAGATTATGGATCCGGGAAAATTTTCGGGGTCAGGCCAAATTTTTTAGTGGTCGGGCCCAATTTTTTTTTTTTTTTTAAATTAAAATATTTCTCAGGGTTGAGGGAGAGTGAAAAAAAAGTTGGGGTGGGGCTGGAGAGATTAGGGGGTCGTGGAAAATTTTAGGGGTCGCGCCAAATTTTTTAGGGGTCAAGCCAAATTTTTTTTTTTAACTTAAAATATTTCTCAGGGTTGTGGGAGAGTGAAAAAAATGTTGGTTGGGGGCTGGAGAGATTAGGGGTTTGGGGAAAATTTTAGGGGTCAGGCCAAATTTTTTAGGGGTACAGCTAAATTTTTTTTAACATTTTTTTAACTTAAAATATATCTCAGGGTTGTGGGATAGTGAAAAAAAGTTGGGGGGCTGCAAGGAATAGGGGGTCGGGGAAAATTTTAGGGCTCGGACCAAATTTTTTTTTTTATGTAACTTAAAATATTACTCAGGGTTGTGGGAGATTGAAAACCAAGTTAGGGGGGAGGCTGGAGAGATTAGGGGCTCGGGGAAAATTTTAGGGGTCAGGCACAATTTTTTATAGGTCGGGCCAATACTTTTTTTTCTTGAACTTAAAATATTTCTCAGGGTTGTGGGAGAGTGAAAAATGTTGGGAGGGGGGTTGGAGAGATGAGGGGGTCAAGGAAAACTTTAGGGGTCAGGCCAAATCTTTTAGGGGTCAGGCCAAATTTTTTTTTTTACATTTTTTTTAACTTAAAATATTTCTCAAGGTTGGGGGAGAGTGAAAAATTAGTTGGGAGGGGGGCTGGAGAGATTGAGGGGTCTGGGAAAATTGTAGGGGTCGGGCCGAACTTTTTAGGGGTCAGGACAAATTCTTTCTTCTTTTTTTTGAACTTTAAATATTTCTCAGGGTTGGGGGAGAGTGAAAAACAAGTTAGGGGGGAGCTGGAAAGATTGAGGGGTCGGGAAAAATTTTAGGGGTCCGGCCGAACTTTTAAGGGGTCGGGCCAAATTATTTTGGGGGGATGGCTGGAGAGATTGAGAGGTCGGGAAAAAAGTGCATTTATATGTAAAATTCACAGAGTAAGGTGATGGGAGTATACAAATATATATAAATATATTTATATATACATATATATATAAATATATATTTACACACACATATATATATATATATATATATATATATATATATATATATATATATATATGTATATATATATATATATATATATATATATATATATATATATATATATATATATGAATACATATATATTTTAATTCATATATATAGATGTATATATATATTTCTTGGGTAGAGCTTATTTGTAATGACATAGCCAACTGCAACTAGCTGGAATACATAGCTCATTGAGTAAACTAATTCGAGCTTCCCGCACTAGACAATTGTACATTCTAGATATAATTTACATTCAGCCAGTGTAGTTGTTATGGCTCAGGTGTAGGTGCGTCGAAAGTCACCTCGGCGGTTGAGTTTCAATTCCGGCGTGAGGAACTAGTTTGTTTAGCTGCCCTGAATAGGTTTGTTACAGCGAAACATCATGTATGTTGTTTACTATATATATATGTATATATATTTGAATATGTTAGCAAGCCTGTGACTGTTGTATCATGGTGAATGAACATATACCACACTGCCTTCCGAAAGACTAGGTAATAACTTAGGGGATACAAACTTCCGCCCCATTATCAAAAAAGAGAGGGTATACGTGTTTGTATCATCACAGCAAAACATTAAGAACACTACTTACGCCCGTAAAACACAATTTTATCTTGGGCAGCTTGAATCATTAAGAACGAGCATATACTATACTGCCCTAAAATAAGAGGTATTGCCTTTGATAAATTTATAATGAAGAATGGAGATATGATACACTATCCATCAAGAAGAACGGTTAAAACATGGGATGTTAATCCCCTTATCTAAACAAAACCCTAAGGGGGTGGTAATGCTTGGATGATGGAAACATGATAGATGCTCCAAACATTGGAAGGTTGTGCTTGGTTTGATAGTATCATGTAAACAGAACATACTCTATACTACCCCTCTGAAGTAAAAGATGTAATACCTGTGAGAATGTCCCATGAAAAGGACAGGAATGCTTGCAAATATGTTAGTTTGAAAACAGACAAAATACTACACTATAAACCCAGCCCCTCATGAAAAGGAAAACTGTCTCATGTCAACAAGACACATACTGTATTACCCCTTCACCTAAACAGGGATGTACTACTTAGGAGGATTATCCTCACCTCTTTAAACAACGGACTCAAAGAAAGACGTTACACTTTTAAATTCCGTGTCGCCAGAATTAGCTTTGCAGGATGACATTGTATTACGCTGGGTAATTTATAATATTGTTATTGGTTTCATACGAAATGTTATTAATTGTAGTTTACTGCGTTTTACTATCGATATATTTAACTACTAAACTAGAGTTTACAAGATGTATGGTTCGGCGGGATGGTTAGTTGTTGTAAAACCAAAGTAGCTATTATTATTATTATTATTATTATTATTATTATTATTATTATTATTTACTCACTAGGAGTTATCACACTGGTCATCGTCAGTGGTCACCCACTGCCGACAACCTGTGGTATTCCCTGGAGTCTGAGTGACAACAAGTCTCCTCAGGCCTCCAGTATGCTCCACCTCTTTTCGTTCATCACCGCTGATGACCTTGCGGTAATCGCAACAGCCACCTACCAACGATTTCCCGCTGATAAGGGCCATCGGTCCCCTCTGGGGCCCGAGTGGCAACAAGCCTTCCCAAGGTCCCAGAGCTGTCCGCGCTCTTCCAGTGGAGGTCTGGTTTTGCGCTTTCCCTCCTCGACCCTCTGTCCATAATTTTCGTGGCGTCAGCCTATGCTTGCGCCTCTCTCATGCGGTTGTATTTTCCCCGGTTCTGTTGTTTTGTGCTTCCATGTGTTTGTTCTCCATTCGTTGCTTATGTGGGTTGGTTTCCGCATTCGAGGACATTTCTCAGGATTGTAGCTGTTTTGATCATTACTGTCCTTTGTATGGTCTCAGTTATCCCTTTGATTCCTATTTCTCCTAGTCTTTTCTCCATGTTTTTGGGGACTGTTCCTAGTGCTCCTATGATTATTGGTGTTATACTGACTTTCTTCATGTTCCATATTCCTTTCAATTCTCTGGCAAGTTCAGTATATTTGCTTCTCTTTTCCGTCTCTTTGATCTTCACTCTGTGGTCTGCTGGAACGGCAAAGTCCACGATTTTGCAGGATTTTTCTTTCTTGTTGATTATTATCATATCCGGTCTCCTTGCTGTTATGGGTTTGTCTGTTTGTACATTCATATCCCATATGATTTTGTGTTTTTCGTTTTCTAGTACAGTTTCTGGTTTGTGTTTGTACCGTTTTCTTGCATATTCGAAATTCAGTTGTTTGCACATTTCCCGGTGTACTTCTTTCCCCATGCTGTCATGTCTGTTCTTGTATTCCCTTTGTGCTAGCTTGCTGCATTCACTTATTATATGATTTATCGTTTCGTCTCTTTGTCCACACAATCTGCATTTGCTGTTTTCCTGGGTTTTATCTATCTTTGCTTTAATAAAGTTTGTCCTAATCGCATTGTTCTGTGCGGCCGTCAGCAGAGATTCCGTTTCTCTGTTCAGGTTTCCTTTTCTTAGCCATGCCCAGCTGTTTTCATTGGCTTCATCGCTTGTGAGTCTTATAAAGCGTCCATGTAGTTGTTTTTCTTCCCACTTTTCCTTTCTTGTCTTTTTGTTTCTGGGTTCAGTGCTTCCGGGGTTGTTTGTTGGGCTGGTGTCTCTTGCTGTGGCGATCAGTCTTTCCGTGTTCTGGGTTACATATTTCTCCAGCTCTTTTTTGGTGTCTTCCACACAGTCTTCTATACTTACCAGTCCTCTACCTCCTTCATTTCTTTTCACGTAGAGTCTGTCCGTGTCGTCTTTTGGGTGCAGTGCATTGTGCATAGTCATTAGTTTTCTAGTTCTTTGGTCAAGGTGCCTGAGTTCTTCTTTGGTCCAGCCTATGAATGGTCCAGAGTATCTTATTAGTGATACAGCCCATGTGTTTATCCCTTTTACTAGGTTTCTGCTATATAGTTTAGTTTCTAAGAGTTTCCTTGTTCTTCGTAGATATTCTTTTCCAATCTTCTCTTTCATTTCTGTATATTTGATTGTGTCTGCTTCCAGAACTCCCAGGTATTTGTAACTATCTTGTTCTCCTAGCGCCCTCATCTCCTCTTGGTTGGGGAGTTCTATACCTTCTGTCTTTTCCAGTTTTCCTCTTTTGATCTCTAGCAGGGCACATTTTTCTATTCCAAACTCCATTTGGATATCCTGGCTGAATATCCTGGTTGTGTTTATCAGCTTTTCCAGTTCTTTTTTGTTTTTTGCAAACAGTTTAAGGTCATCCATGTACATCAGGTGGTTTATTCTTTGTTCTGTATCCGTAAACCTGTATCCGGCATCACACTTTCTGAGTATGTAGTTGAGTGGCATCATGGCTATTATAAACAGTAGTGGTGATAGAGAGTCTCCTTGAAAAATGCCTCTCTGTATTTTTATCTCAGACAGGTATTGTCCTCCGGCTGTCAGTTTTAGTCTCCATGTTTCCATTGCTTTCTGGATGAGATTAATAATCCTGTCTGGTATCTTGTATATTTTTAAGCATTCAATTATCCATGTTTGGGGGATTCTGTCGTAGGCTTTCTTGTAGTCAATCCATGCCATGGTTATGTTCTTTTGTCTGCTCTTCACCTCCTTCAGAGTCTTTTGATCAATGTATAGTAGATCATGTGCACCTCTTTGTCCTTTCCGGCATCCTTTTTGTTCCTCGGGGAGCAGTCCACGTTTGTCCAGGGATTGGTAGATTTGTTCTCTCAGTTGTGCTGTGAGAATTTTCCACATTATTGGTAGACATGTTATCGGTCTGTAGTTGCTGGGGGTCGTTCCCTTTTTGGGGTCTTTTTGTATTAGTGTTGTTCTTCCTTCCGTCATCCATTCTGGTATGTCTGTTTTGCGGATACATCCGCTCAGTTTCTGCGCTATTCTTTCATGCAGGGTCGTGAATTTTTTAAACCAGTATGCATGTATTCCATCGTGGCCTGGTGCTCTCCAGTTTGCCATTTTTCTTAGGGTTTTCTTGATCGTTTCTTTGTTGATTTCTGTTTCGGTTCCTTCTTCGATTTCTTGCAGTTCATCTTTCATGTTTTTCAACCATTGGGCATTCTTGTTGTGCTTTTTTGGTTCTTCCCATATCTTGCTCCAGAATTGTTTTGTTTCTGTTGGGTTCGGTTGCTCTGTCGTTGTTTTTTCTCCATTATTATTATTATTATTATTATTATTATTATTATTATTATTATTATTATTATTATTATTATTATTGTTATCATTATTATTATAATTATCATTATTATTATTATTGTTATTATTATTATTATTATTGTTACTATTATTATTATTATTATTGTTATTGTTGTTGTCGTGTAGCATTACCCATTCTTTCAGGGTAACCGGTAAGATCCAACAATTACAAAGAACAGAAAGTATATGTGTTATATTATGAGGGAGCCTCTATGCCTAAAATAATGTGAGTCCATTAGTGTTGATTGTGAGAGGGTGAACTTTGTTCGAGTTAAGTGCAGGTCGAAATGGCATCCATTTTAGGACAAATAGATTTGTTCTCAGAATGAGTAATCCCAAGAAGTCATAACAACTGATAAAACCTGGCCGACTTAAAAAGTTGAGGTTCAATAAAGGTCAGGCCAGCTTTGGTTATGATTTTTATGGCAGGACAAAAGACAGTGACGTCACTTGTTGTTGAAAACGAAAAATGACATTAGTCCGTGATGGGAGCTCCAAGCGACAAGATCGTCGTGAGAGAAAGCGGACGAAATTGTCCAAAGAGAGTTCGCCATGGAGGTCGAGTCAGAAGGATGTGCAAACGACCAAATCGAGGCGACATAAATTGTCTAAAGATGTAGACTGCGTCTCTAAAAATTAGACAGAAATCGACATATTGCCCCATGTAGAAGAAGATATAAATTATCAGCAGGAAAAGAAGAAGCAGAAGCAACATTAAATGACCACTCTCTGCCGACTGAGTAAAAGAAGATCCAAACCAATAAATCGTTCACGACTCTCTGAAATTATCGTCGAAGTCATTTTTATCCCCTGGGGAGAGTTTTCATTTTTAGTTGAACTATGCTCCACGCAACAAAACAGAAGGCGATTAGACAGAAGGAAGAGAAACCCACGGCAGAGCTATCAACGATGAAGAGATATGGACAAAGTATATTTAATTGACTTGTATCGTTACATATGTACCAACTTTGGTTTTCTTTATTTGCCATGACCGGATGGTTTAAGCCAGCTATGCAAACATATATATATAACACTCTTTTGACATACATTCGTCTCATGAAAGTATTTTTCTCTCTGACTTGACGGACTTAGTGTCTGCTAGAAACTCGTTCATATATGCATCCGATTTGAAAGCAATTTGCTCTGCATTGTCTATCCGAGCGTGAACTGAAGCAATTGTTCCACAATCACTTTTATGAAGTACTAGTCAGGGGGTTCCTTCACTATACCAACTTGCTTATCAGCCGCATTTTCATTCACCGAACCCGAAAGCCTAACACCAAGACGGGCTTGAGTAGCATAGTAAATAAAGCTGCGACCAATTTAAGTGTTCATCTTTCTCCAATACACTGCCTTTCATCGAAAGTGGAAAATGGCCGTCTGCCTCTCTTATTTATCCCCAATTGACAACAATAATAAACTTAGACTCATTATTTACTCTAACATAACACTAGTAGGTATCACATTGGATTGCAACCCATGACAATATGCCGTTTTGGTTATGATTGAATATTTAAATATTTTATTCTCTCCGTGTTATATAACCATACACTGTTAATAAACATAAAGAGTGATGGTAGCCACTATCATAGATACCATACAAATTGAAAACACGTGTTTAAAAAAAAACTTATTGCGACAGTAAGTGAAAGTAATATATACACACTTTGTAAGAGATCAGTCACTTGGCGAGCTAATTGCATATATTGTCTCATAATAACAATTAATACTGACGTTTTTTAAACAACAAAAACCAAAAGATGAAAGAATCAAACCGATGGCCAAACGGTTGAATTTGGAATCTCAACGTGAAACACACGCTACGCCTAAGAAAACTATAATATATTTGTAATATCTCTATCTCTCTTCTGAAGTGCAATTGAAATGCGCTCCCTATATCAAGAGAAAACATGTTTAACGAACATCAAATGGTGGTATATCTTTTGTATTATGATTTTCTTAAAAGGCAACGATGTTGTTCTATTTTACTTTATTATTATCACAAAAAATAAGAATAAACAAGGTGTCAGTGTGTTTAAAGCTGAAAGTGGAATCATATAACGGCCTCTATCCATTCCTGGATAATACAAAAAATACTTGAGAATTTATTAACCAAATAATTATATAGTAAAACGAATAACCTCAACAAATCTGAAAGATAAAAAAGTGGTGAGGGGAATAGAATAAGGTAAATAATTCACACAGAGTCAACAAAAGGTTTACAATTATAGACACACACATAGAGAGGCAGAATAGAGAGAAGGAGCAAACTTCAAGAAGAAAGAAAAACAGCGCTATTTATTACATCACCCTGTATTTTTACTATGCAAAATCCTTTCACTGTGCAATGGAATTATGCAAAAGAGATGGATAGATCATAAAGAGCGGCGAGAGTTCGAGTATTACAAATATTTCGGGGAATAAAGCGAGGGGAAAGGAAGGTAAATGATGGCATCACAATGTATTCTAAATGTGTGACACGCTTTTACTTTACACTTCTTGTAAACATATTAGTATCAATCAAGAACAAAGTTAGAAAATTATATATTTAATGATATATAAAAATACTAATTCATTCGATCACTCTCTCTGGTTGTGTTTGAAGTGTCGAGGGTAAATTCAGTTTTCTGTCAGTCTCAGAAATGTAATTGTCAAATTGAATGCTTGAATAAAACCGCAAGGTTGAAATAAATTATTGCATCGACAATCATGTAATTTCGTGTTATTATATTTTACGTTATTCCTGCTCTGTTTACCACATTGAGCTCTCTTACCCGGATTTCCTCCTGGAATTATTCCATTATAAAACTATATATATATATATATATGTCTGTGTGTGTGTCTGTATATATATTGTTATGGTGCCGTACCTACCTACAAAGAACTAATGGACTCGTCCACCTTATAAATACGGAAAGCACGTGACACTTGTTCTCTTCTTCCCAGGCAAACCGGCAATGGCGGTTGAGAGCACTTCTCCGTGTATCTCTTTCTTTCTATTATATAATATATACCTTTGTTCATTTAAACCATGTGTTCCTGTGTCATCATTCGGCCTTACCCAGGTCCACAACATATATATATATATATATATATATATATATATATATATATATATATATATATATATATATATATATATATAACCCACTCACACACATTTATAACCCAACCCCATCCCCTGCTAGTCTCGGTGAATCTATAGATATATAACCACCCTACTGAACGGGTAATGACATCAAATCCCTTAGTATTGCCTATTAATTTCATCCCCTAAAACTTCTCTGTCATACCACCACCATAGAATAATTCTACCACAATTATCTCCTACTTAAACTCATAACCTTGATAGCTGTAAACTCTGATATTATTTAGATTAACTCAGTTTCAATTACATAATCTTTTGAGATACCAAAATCTGATCACCACCTTGATCATTTAGTTATCGACTGATATTCAGTGTTTATAATTGGGGAACTATAAAAGCTTACCACCATCCTTATACTTGGTATGTACATTGACCTTGCGAGGTGAGGGGTTATTACTACTACTACTACTATTATTATTATTATTATTATTATTATTATTATTATTATTATTATTATTATTACTGTTAGTACCAATGTCATTATGACTATCGTACGTATTATTGGCATTATTATTTATTGTTGTTATTATTATTACTATTATTATTATTATTGTTATTATTATTTTTATTTAATTTTTATTAATACTAATGTTACAGTACTGTAGGGCCCCATTATGCAAGGCACAGTAGGTTAACTAGTATCAAATAGCTAATTTTGTTATTGAAAAATAGGTTTTGTTTCTGGACTCAGAAGTGAGTTCAGAGAAGTGTTTGATCCAAGAATAGTCATAATAAATTTAGACACCTGACGTGACCTTTGAGTCAGAGATCAGAGTGAGTCGTTTTTGTCCCCATCTCGTGCGTGGGAATGATGATTACGTCACCACAGAGAACAAGAAATTAGCTTTTTAGAATCAGTCTGAGCTTAGAGGCGATACCGTTCAGACCGGGTGCGAGCATGTAGCCAGTAAACTGGTAAGGCCCCGTTCTGGGAGGGCAGAAGATATCCCAAAAGGAACCGGAAAATAGCCGGGGCATGAGAGAGTCGAAACCGGAATCCCCCTGACAGCAAACGAACCAGAAAGAAATAAGAAGCTTGTGTGAGAATAAAGAAATTTGTGTGAAATATCCCTTCAAAAGAATTCGTGTCTCGTGTATTCATTCTGTCTGAGACAGACCTCTTCCTTCGATCAAGACGACACAGCCAGCGAAGACTAGACGAATCACAGGCCAAAGAAGAGAACAGAAGATAAGGTAAACCTTGAGATTTATTTGAGAACTTTTTAGAGACTTTAAGATACGTATAAATGACGTGAAGATTTAAGACTGTGGTTACGAAACGTATAGAGTAAAATGATATGAGTAGACATGTAGCGTGTATCGTAACACTAAGAGTAATAGTAACCTCCCCTATATATTAATCTTATTATTGGTATACTATAATTACAATTAACAAATATTATCACAACGCGAATTATTACTGATGTTAATATAGTTATAGGAGTCATAACTAGTAAGATTATTGATAATGACGACTTCCTAATACAGAAATTGAATAAAATTATTAAACATTTCTTATATGATAACCACCAACGATATGCGACAATATTTTCATTTCTATTTTTATTTTCGTGGTTTTCTTTACAATTTGTATTCTTATTATATAGAATAATTTCAAACCCACCTCACTCTCTGCCCCAGATGAAATTAATGTCACAATGACCCAGGCACTAAATACCACCTATCCCAATTTCTTAAAATATCACCTGTTTGAACATCCCCCTCCTCCTTTCCTTACCTTGCTATACCCGAACCGCGTCTGCACCCTCAATTTCCTGTTGTCGTTGTTGTTGTTGTCAAATTATACACATCTGAGCAGTATGGTTCCGAAATGCCTGATAAATTAATGCTTATTTTAAGCATTAATGAAACAGAATATATTTTGTAGCAAATGGAATAAACCATCAACTAAATATATATATATATATATATATATATATATATATGAAGAGAGAGAGAATGAGAGATATAGAGAGATAGAGTGATGGACAAAGAACGAGAGAGGGGAGCGTGTGTACACTCTTATTAGATTTCTATTGAGGACTATTTATTTGAGTTCAATATTTGCACGTGGGTGCTCTGATGAGACGGTTCCTTTTTTGCACAGAGTTCATTCGAGTAATCATTTCAAGATTCTCAAATCGGTTGCCATGCACTCTCTGTCCCTGTGAAAACAGATATATACACATAATTTAGAACGTATTGGTGTACGTTTAGATGTCTACCTAATTGTAAACCTCTATTCGCTGTGCCCCTTTATATTTATTGATAACGCTTTTATCTGTGATTTCACGCTCATTACATTCTCGACGAAAACCTTGACAAAAAGTTGAGTAAAAGAGGTTCCAATAGAAGTAACATTTTTATTATGATTAAAGAAAGAACGAAAAGTATGCGTAAATAGATAATAAACAACAACAATATATGTATTATTTGTAGCCCCTATAAAACTCTCTAGCTACATCTAGTGGATCGTTCCTGTTATTAAGTTGAACACTCTTGACGTCAAGCCGCGAAATAAGTGTTAAAATTATCATTGTTTATTTAGCTAGACGAGTTTATTTAGGT
Organism: Sepiola atlantica; assembly: GCA_963556195.1. Classification (NCBI taxonomy): domain Eukaryota; kingdom Metazoa; phylum Mollusca; class Cephalopoda; order Sepiida; family Sepiolidae; genus Sepiola; species Sepiola atlantica. The sequence continues at coordinate 61,240,931 of OY744536.1, forward strand.
GTCCGGGTGGTTCTAAGTGTTGGGATTTGAGTTGTAAAATACTAGTAGCCCGGCGTGTCGAATCTCGCGACCAGTAGTGCATTGTTACACTTCTATGCTGATGAATCCCGATTTAAAACAAAAGAACGAAGCATATAAGTAGATAGATAATAAACAAAAACACACATATATATATATATATATATATATATATATATATATATATATATATATATATATATATATATATTAGTAGAGATAGAAGAAAAAAGAGTGATAAATATGCGACGATTGTCCAAATTTATTTAAAATTTCAATTTGATGACAAGATCTCGATCTTTGAAAAGCCTTGGCTTAAAGAAAAGAATAATAAATACTAGTTTATTTCTGAATACACCTTGCATTGAACAATTGAAATTTGAAATAAATTTGGACAATATTCGCATATTTATCACTCTTTTTACTTCTATCTCTACAATTGCTCTATCTCGTATATTGAGCTAAACCTCTTCACTATAGGCTCCATCTACTAAAAGTTTTACTTTTTGTTCATATTTTATCCTATATATATATATATATATATATATATATATATATATATATATATATATATATATATACAGCGCTGGCGAAATCAACCCACACTTCGGGTAGCAATTACTTTAATATAAGATTTCTTTTATAGAAAAAAAAGTCTATTTGACATCATGGTAATTTAGAGAAAAACAACAGAATTACGATTGTCGTAGTGTTATTTGGTATATTCCTATGTTGGGAAGTTTACTGTGCATCAATTATTTTTTGATTAAAAAAAGTTTAATCAAGATATTCAAGGTCGAAGAATTTTATTTTGTGTCAGCATAAAAATGAAAATGAAAACTGGTTATATAAGGAAATAAATAAATGAAACACTGGGACGTCGACTGCTCAGATAAATTAATATCATCTTACCGAGTAATTCTAAATAGCTACTTTGTGCTTTTCGTCTTTACCATAAAAGATAGAAAATAAGAATCAATAAATATTAAGTAAATATTTTTTTCTGTAATTTAGAAGGATTAGAGAATGTATTGTTTTGTTTGTCATGACAAATGTTAGTTATCATCATCGTCGTAATAATAATAATGATGATGATGATGATGATGATGATGATGATGATGATGATGATGATGATGATGATGATGATGCTGATGATGATGATGATGATGATGATGATGATGATGATGATGATGATGATGATGATGATGATGATGATGATGATGATGATGATGATGATGATGATGATGATGATGATGATGATGATGAAGAAGAAGAAGAAGAAGAAGAAGAAGAAGAAGAAGAAGAAGAAGAAGAAGATGAAGTAGTCATGGTATTCACACGTAATCGCTTAAAAAGTAATATTTCTTGATGGGGTTCTGAGTCTGTTAATCTAAAATAATACCCACACTTTTAATATTGTTATTTCCTCCTTAAAAATAGGATATTAATTAGCTAAATTAGTTATTTAGTTAATTTTCACGTGAAAGGTTAACACGACTAAAGAAATCAATTGCATATAATTAAAATAAAAAAGATGTATAGTTGAAAAATATAATATAAAAGATCCGCCTCCCAAACAAATTAAATTCAGCTTTTTTAGGCGATTACACGTGAAGAGTAAACACTGTGGAAAAACGAAAAACAACACATTTATTATAGCATTTAGAGTGGCCGATCAGTTTCATATGCATTTAACGTAACATGATGCCCCATATCCGGGTAATATTGACCCCTCTACAAATTAACGCAACGGATTTAGCTCCAATGGAAAATAATTTAAAAATTAGTTACTGCCCTATAACGCTAGAGTGGTTGAAGTGAGGGGATGATTTGAAATGAAATGTATATATGAAAGTGATCCTTACTTTAAATTATGTTCATCTTTATGTCAAGTGTTTGAAGTTGTTCATTCGAAATCGCCTATAAATATTTTTGGTGAAGGTGGGGTGATTTAACAGAGGATGTTAATGTACACTTACCCTATGAATCTTTATTTTTCGTAATTTGGACAGAATAGTAAAACGGCGGCTTGTAACCACAATATTAAACCATAAGTTTATTGTTATTTTTTACGGAAAATTCACGTAAAATTCTTGTAACATTTTAAACTACGAAAATTAAATGGTGAAATTATTGAAAATATATTTTAGTAAAAATGAAGAAGATAAGATAATAAGTTAAGTATTTGTGGATGATAGTTTAAACTAAATACCTTGTTAAAAGAAATGATTTCCTTGAAATAATAATAACAAATAATTGATGCACAGTAAACTTCCCAACATGAGAATATATCAAATAACACTACGACAATCACGTTCTTTGAAATATAATTGACATGGTTTCGATTTTTTGTGATTCATCTTTATATTATCACTTTAACTAATTACTCGTAATATCGGCGAAAGTATTCCCTATATATATGCAGATAAGGTGATCGTATTATAATCGAATTACAGCAAACAATTATTTATTTTGAACTGTTTAAAAATATAATTATTCAAATTAGATAAACCAAAAATTGTATTTAGAAACTTTGCTTGTCTCTGAATAGAGTATTTAAAAAGAACATATAGTATTAATTATTTAAATTATAGAAACGTATTTGGATTATAATATAGTATTGATGAATAAAAATATTTCACATTTATACATTTATATATATATATATATATATACATTTATATATATATATATATATATATATATATATATATATATATATATATATATATATAGTCTAAAGAAGCTTTGAGTCATAAAAAAAATGTAAAATGCAGTTTAAATTCCCAGACAAATTAACTAACTTCAAGATATTGCAGACTTAACATCGTTGGAAAATTAATAAATGATAAAATATAAGTAAAAGAAAAAAGGGGGGCTAATTAGCTAAGCGTTTATCAAAAGCAGGAGACCTTAAGCGTCTAATATTAACACGGGGATCATCAGCTGTTTACCATGTAACTGTTTCGGAGATTTAAAAACAGGACAGTTATAATATTCATGACTCTTCAATGGTACTGATTATACTACCATTTCCCCAATAATCAAGTGTCGAAATAATTCAGCTTAAATATCACTAATATATACATAAATAAATAATAATAATGATAAAATAATAATAATATATTACCCTTAAGACTACCGTATGATATAGTAATTTGCATATCAAATTACATTAATTATAATAATAATAAAAAAATAAAAATAATAATACTATCTAAACACTACATCCAAGAACCATTCTGTAATATGGTAGCTATCAATAAAATTATATAGGAATTAAAGTTGCATTAAGAAATAAATAAAAAATAAAGCTTAAGTACCTTAGGTACCAGAAAAGTAATTAGATAAGAAGAAGGAAACCTAGCCGTACAGATCTAAATACCCAATGTATAGTCTATAGAAGCTTTGAGTCATTAAAAAAATGTTTTTAAATGTATATATATATATATATATATATATATATATATATATATATATATATATATATATATATTTGTGCTATTATGAAATAATTCCAGGAGGAGATCCGGGTATGAGAGCTCAATGGGATAAACCGAGCAAGAATAGAATGAAGTATAATAACACGAAATCGATGATTATGTAATTTCGTGTTATTATACTTCATTATATATATATATATATATATATATATATATATATATATATAAACAATATAGATATAGAGAAAGGTTGCCAATTTCTCAACGTGTACAACCACAAACTTCGTAATTTTGTTATTCCAGCTATTCACTGCTATAGTAAATTACTTCAGCACATGTTAGTAATCAAAAGGCTGTCAATGTCCGTAATATTGAGCGTACTCTCTTACATACCGCTGGCATTGACATAACGTTAGTGAATGCTCGCCTTAAGATATTTGACACTTGACTGAAGACTAATGAGGTCGCAGATTCCTAAACACATGCATGTTTTAGTGAATTGTGTTTCACCATCTTTCGCCGCTTTCAGCACTGACGTGGACATGATTAAAATCCATCTGTCCATCCATCATTACACCTGGGTTGTACTTTGCTTAATTTCCCAAGCCAATGCTCATCATCTGAAAGGTTTATTATATATATATATATCATAGATACATTCGATTTTTTAAAAATTCATCACACCTATATAATAATGAAAACAGGTAAGTGTTGTTTAAATAAATAATATTAAATAATATTAGTAAATACGATATATATGGTACTAATGAAACACCCGAACCGTCCGATTAAGAATCCTAATTGACATACCTATTTTGTAACCATTCTATAATAAATGATTGTTTATATTGACTTAAAATTATATTGTATCTATTTCTCTTATATGTATGCGATCGTTTCGTCGATATTTACAGTAATACATTAAAGTTATTTAATTAAAAGAAAGGATACATTCATTCATTTTCAAAGAATGTCACCGTCATTTAAATGATATTTATTTACTTCAGATAAAAAATATATAACGGCGAAAGAATGATTGCGCCACATCCCCTCAACCCCGTTTATACTTCTATCTTTCTGTTTCTCTTTTTCTTCCTCTCTCTCACTTTCTCTCTCTCTCTCTCTCTCTCTCTCTCTCTATATATATATATATATATATATATATATATATATATATATATATATATATATATATATATATATATCTCGCCAGGCTCTAAACCAAATTTTCTTTTTTATTGTTTTTTTAAAGCTTCGCATCATCGCCGAAGCGAATTGGATTCGTTTACCTTTCCATTTATTTCCTATTTAAAAGATAAATACATTTGTATATAAATTATCTAAATTTTTATATTGACTTATTTCATGACTAAATGCGAAGGTTTTTCTCCCGGGGTTACACGCCACACATGAATAACATTCTTTAAACTTAAGCATGAAGCCTTAATCGTTTGGGAGGAAATGCAGTTGTTCGATGGGGAATGGTTAGGATATGTTTATACAATTTTGATAACAAATATTTGTTTGTGGGATTGATAGTCATACGTTTTGTTCAAAATAGCATGTACTTATTTTACGCTAAACCCTCTCACAAAAATACCGAATTCAATGGATGACTTAGTCCTTACTCACTTTGGGAAACGATAGTGAACTGGAGCCATTATTTTGCTATTGGAGATACATTCTGTGGGTGATTGTCTTTGTCGATTGCGTGTAGTTGTACGAGCTGGCCAGTCGGACATAGGGTATATAAGTTAACTTATTTAATGAGTTAAAATTACCCTAAAAAGTAGAATCTCATTTTTAAAAGAGATAGCTAATTTAGTTGAGAATTTTAATCTAAATATTTTACATAGTTTGTTGTTAATTTTTGAATAACAAAAAAAACTAGATTCATATTTCTTTTAAAATCGTCATTATTGCTTTTTGCTCTTTAATAATAAAAGCGAAAACACAAAGTAACTATTTTAAATAATTCAGTAATATATGATTCTTTTATGTGACTAATTCACGTTCCGTTTTTAGCGAGTGTCAAGTATATTACACAAAAAGAAAGAGGACACAGAAACAACTAGTGAACAGCTAACTATCATCAAATACAATACAACTTACTTTTTTACCCACCTGCTTATTTTTTTAGTATTTAAACGCGTTTTATTTATTTCTATAATCAAATTCGGTCGGTTATGTAGGAATAAAAAAAAACAAAGATGCCTGACAGTTGATCACCGACCGTCTACGATGTCTGATGATTATTTTGTACTTTTCTCATTTTAATTAGATAGAAAGTAATGTTTAAAGACTTTGGAACAGTTATATTTTAGTATTTTGTTTGTTTTTATTACCCTAATAGAAGAAATTCTCATTAAACACACTTCGATGATGTACGCTTATGCCATCTTATAAATAGAACTGTAATGCGATCGAATTGGGACGATTTTTTTAAATGCAATAAACGCGCCTTAAAATCCTTTTACACACTAACAAGTAGGCAGGTTACTTGAAAAGTCAATGTATTACCTTTAGTACCACTTAGTTATTGATGATTTGTTTTTCTCTCCTCTTTTGTGACAATTTTTCGTTTATTTTTTATTAAGAGGAATTCGTTTTCATACTTATACAAACTCAAATCTCCACAAATAACACCGTAGCAATCATGTTTTTTTTTCTTCAAATTACCAAAATGTGAAAAATAAAGTGTTTCTTTGTTTTTCTGTAGATAAGGTTACAGCTAGATTGATATATGTAAGGAGGGAAGGTGTTTTTGCTAGTATATATATATATATATAAAAGCTAGACATAACATAAATAATATTAGCTCTTATGAAACCTACGGTCGAGCACTTTGTGTTTTACTACTGACGTTTGATACCAGATATATATATATATATATATATATATATATATATATATATATATATATATACATATATATACTATTAAATTATTTACAATATTTTAGCTAGGTTCTTTCCGACAGTGCTCCACAATTTTACTTAGAATAGGCTTATAATAATATTTAATAATTTTCTATTTTACCTATATACGATGTCGTTTCGGGCTTACACCTCTCATCAGCGCCAAAAAACAACAATGTCATAGAGTCATAGGGCGCGAACCTTGTTCACAGATACACCTACAAAATGTAGGCATTCACATAGTCGCATAGGATTACGAGAGATTGTCACATGAAAGCGGCGAGAAAAATCATCTAAACAGTCAATAGCACTAAACGACAGAGTAGGAGTGTAGCACTGAAGCTTTGATGTGAATGTTCATTATTAATCTTTCCGACAGTGTTCAACTTTAAATTTTACTTGGATGCGGCTTATAATAATAGTAAATTATTTTTAATATTTTACCTACGTACGACGTCGTTCCGAGCGCTGGGAAATAACAATCTCAGACGGGCATAGAGCGCGAACCCGGTTCACAGATACACCTTGAATCTGTAATTGTCTACCTAGTCCCATTAGGCCACGAGATATTGTCACGTAATTGTCCAGTCAAGATGTGGCTTAACCACAATCAAATTGCTAACAAAGGATATTGGGCATGAATTATCTCTCTTTCAGATAAAAAAAAAGTTTACCAAAATTAGCCTTGCTGAAAGGGGTTGACGGACGTTATCTTCAAAATCAAAGTAAACAATATTACAATTTTTACACATAAAATGTTTGACATTTTCTGACAAATATGTCTAGTATTTCTTACAAATACAGACAAAAATATTCGCTGTTCCTGACAATAAACTTTTATTAAATTAGAAATGAAAACATGTATTTTTCATAAAAACGCACACAGTTTCAATTGTAATGATAGTTAGCTATATGCCTAATAACAAACAAACACTAGGAAATGATTAGCCCCTGTCATTGTTTTCATGTTTCTTTATTTTTTATACAAATATGAATATAAAAGGGAATACACAGACTAAGTAGCCTTTTTTAAGGCAACAATTATCACATTAATTAGTGACATTCCATAAAAAATAGGTAAAAAAATAAGTACAATTTACTACAAAAGAATAGTCAGTTAGTCAGATGCTAGGACAAGACTCATGTATAACCACTAAAGAACAAGTGTATGAACGGACCAAATAACATTTCTTCTCAAGAACAAGAAAAAGGAAACTTCATCATCATCAAGATCTGGGTGTGGTGAGTTGATGCAGTTGACGCCTTTCGAATTACCATACAAGTTTGAACAGTCACTGCCACGTTCCCTGCAACTGTATCTTGCTGCAGTACACCCTGAACTACAGTTACACCTAATTATAGCCCACAAATTTACGGGACAAGCTAGCAAGTCAGTCTTAATCGGTTGTGATTTACCATCTGAAAGTTTCAATTCCAACTCGTCAGGTTGTAGCTGGTTTCTACATTTACATTCTTGCATTTGGAAGTAAACTCGAAGGATGTGGAATTTCGTAGCTGCTCTTTTTAGTGGCGATGATTTGGCCTCAACATACTTTGAGTTTTTTGCAACCTTTTTTCTTTACAGCGCATCAGTCGGAGATGATTGATATTTTCCCAATCATTATCATTGTACAGGCACACTAAAGCCTAATTCCAAGTTTTAATTACCTCTTCTGCACTGCTATTCTTGCCAAACCCTTTTGCAAGTTTGAGGAAGTGTATATTGTGCATCACCTTTCGAAGGCATACTGCCTTCCCAATTTCATAAACACTGGGTGTAGAATCACAACCCAGTATTGCATGGATGTAAATAATGTTGGAACAAACCACATCTCTCAAAAGATTTCCTCATCTCTTTAATGTTCCAGTCTTACACACTTTTTTCCTTTGGTTGTGGCGTGTAGAAGATAGTGTACCCATGATATATATTGGAATGATAACACAGAAGGACCAATAGGTCATTGCCATCTGAAATCAAAATGGTGGATCAGTCCCAACTGCTTAATCTTTGCTGAGCGAAATTACTGACCCAAGTGTAATTTCCTGATCCTTTCTTTTAAAAGTTTACTCGTGGACATATTCGCCAACCATTGAAGCAATTGGTTGCCTCTCCTATGGAGTATGAACTGCCCGAATTCACCTTTTTGTCTCTAGTTACTCAACTTGAAATAGTGTTAATTGACGGATCTGCCGTGACAGGGTCATATGTCTAGAGACACGCAAAGAACTTCCGTGCAGCTCTCACATCTCGCTCTTTTCTTGCTGAAGTAACCTCTTCGTGCTGGTCACTAGTGCCAAAACGAATGTCTGCTAGTTCTTGCATTAAACACGTGATTTCATCGCACGCTTCCACTGATAGCGTCCAAACCAATCGTTGAATTTCGGGCATTCCTCTGCCCAAGTAAGCCCTCCAGACGTGTTTTTGCTTCTTATTCGTACCTGATCAATAATCATATCCGTCGACAAATCAGCTCAGTAGCGATCACTCCGTCTAATGACATTGAATCCTTCAGAAAAATTCGGGTACATTTTAGGATGGCTTTTTAGCAGCCTCTCAATTTGCTGCAAGTACAAGTAGGTCGGCTTTGCATATACGATGTGTACTGCTACAGCGAATATTGGCAGTATTTTCTTTACAGCGTCAAGGTGCAATTCACAGTTCCCGGTGTGCTTTGTCTTGATACACAATTGTAGAATCTTAACACTATAAAGGTATTGAATTCACAAATCTGCTGTTCGCTGGTCAACCATTGCATCCCTCACAAGGGTGTATTCTCTAGGCAATCCTGGTCATAGACTCTGATGACAGAACAGTATTCAATGTCTCAGTCCCATCAATGAGACCTTTCAATAGTCCCTCACCTTCCTTTATATCTTCATTTTTAGGGAATGACTATTATGCATCAGTGTTGGGTGGGGCATCCTCATTGACATGTGAAACTGGCAAATCTGTGTTTTCAGCATACACAAGTTCAACACGTTCTTGCATTCCAGAACCTGTCATCAAATAACCAAATGACCCTGGAAAGCTTATATGTTTATAGAGCCTACCAAGTTACACGACAAATGTTTTCAGGGGACTAGAAGTAGGCTGGTACTCGACTATAATCATTGTTTTGTACCAAATGTGTTGATCGAATGTAATAATTTGTGTACTGTTGTTTTTCCTGGCAAATCGCACATATATCGTAACGTTTAGTACACGCAAGTTGGGTTACCAGGGTCCATGTCCAGCATCGCCATGAAATGCAGCTGATTTTCCAGGATATGGTCCTTTGTGCACTGACTGAATAAGGCCTGACAATACGGGTCTGAACTGATGTGAAATAAGTGAAACCTCTCAAACGATGTCAAAATTAGCAGTGGAATCGACAATTTTTTGGGCTGGGGCTCTTTAAATATCACTTGTGGTTTGTTGGTGTGCTGTGAATCTAAGTACTTGATGTTGATCCGTCCAACCCTTATATCTTCTGAAAGGACCTGAATCCTTGGAATTGGTTTAGCTTTTACTGTGTTGATCTATCAATACTTCTTACAATTAGTTTACTCGGTATTGTCCTGGACCACAAATATGATGATTACAGTATCACTTTTGGTAATGTTATATATTGAGTCTCAAAGGGATATATAGTAAATATCTTCAAACTATTGAATTCAGCTACCTCATGTATCGACGTAATAGGTTTAAATAAAAAGGGTGAGAAAGGAAAAATTGACCTTTACCATTTGTTCTTCTCGGTGTTTTGGGGGGGGGCAATAATTGTAAGATTTCAGTATTACTTTTGGTAACTGGTGTATATAACCACTCTTCGGACTATTGACTTCACCAACATTAAGTACATTTTTTATGTGTTAAAATTAAGTGTGGTGCAAGGATATAAGAATTGACAAAAAATATATATGCTACTCGGTATTGTCCGGGATCAAACATTGTAAAATTACAGTATTAATTTTTGAAAGGGATACAGACTATTGAAGTTATCAACATCACGTATATTCGTAATATGCTAAAACTGAGGAGGGTAAAACATGGAGAATTAGCATTGCCAATTTGTTCTTATCGGCGTTGTTCAGAATAAAAATTGTAATATTACAGTATTAGTTTGGTAACTGCTATAAATTTAAGCACTTCGAACTATTGTCTTTACCAGCATAATTTATGTTCATACTATTGTAAAACGGGTGAGGCAAGACATTAGGAATTGACATGACCTATTTGTTCTATTCTGCGTTGTCCGAGATCAATAACCATTATCAACATTATTTATTTTTATACCTCGATTTTAAACAGTAGCTTTACATTTCTCTGAAAGCCTCCTTACTAATATTTCATTATTACTGTTATTAAATGAGATATATTACAGCCACTTTTGTTCTGCGTGGCGTTGTCCTAGAGCAAATAAATTGTCATCATCAAAATCATTAATCTTCATACTTTGATTGTAATAGTACTTCTGACAGTGTTGTGAAGGTCTCCTTACTAACATTACATTATTATATTTGGTAAGTGAGGTGGGGGTATAACAAAAACTTTTGTTAAAGTATGCTTTGTCCGAGCGGCGTTATACTGTCATTATTAACATCACTGCATTATATTTTGTAAGCGAGGAGAGGATAACATAATCTTTTATTCTACTTGAAATTGTCGGTATGCAATAAATGTAAATTACAGTATTACATTTAAATCTCGTTGGACTATTTCTATTATCAACATCATTTCCTTTTATATTATAATGAAAGCGAGTAAGGTGAACGGATATAGGTATCATCAAGAATAGTATTGTGTTTTGTTTTACTCGGCTTTGTCCAATAGATATAAATTTAAGATTACAGTCTTACATTTGAAAAGGATAGCTGATATGAATGGATTACATTATTTGTTTTGTCAACACATAAAAACATGGGAGGAAAATAGACTGGGCCGAGAAGAAAAGGAGGGTTGCGGAGTTGAACGGTAAAATGGTGGAGATACAATGCGATAATAAGACGGATAGATCGAGGAATAGAAGCTTTGATATAAATATGTAACACACGCTATTAAACTTCTTTTTTTCATGGTCTAGGACAAGGCAGGGAAGCCTTGCTAGTATATATATATATATATATATATATATATATATATATAATAGAATTAAAAAAGAAGATACGTTGTTTTATATATATATTTTTTAATGAAAAAAAAAACATTCATGAATATATGCCTCTGAGACGTTCGCCGTATCACGGCCTTAACGAAGGATATAAAAAAGTATCAAGAATTACTGATAGAAGGAAAACCATGCACCACATCGTTTTAATAACAGTTCAGTTCGAAATTCTATATAGCCATTAACAAGATTCCCCTGAAACCTGTCGGAGGTTACGTCGTTTGAAACGTTATAAAGATTAAAACTGCAGTGTGAATAGTATCCGAATAATGTAAATATTAAATAAATCTTTTCAAACCTATTCGTGACAGGCAAATGAGAATAATGTGTGACAGAACTGCGAAAAAAAAACTTTCAGAACATTTGTATTATTTGAATTATTCGAACTAACGTTTCCAGCTTTGTTGTTATATTCGCAACGTTTCGGTCGATGTAATACCCGGCCTGCTCCAAGCTACATTCTCCTAACCTGAGGTTTTTTATTCGAATGTTTGGATATTTATTCCAAAAAAATGAACCTGAAGAGAAGTTGTAACTGAAGTCTGTCTTTATTCACCGGGTGTTTGTTGTTCCCATCCGTCATTCATAGAAGTGTTAATTAGTTATTCCTAGGTGTTATCTCCTCTTATGAGGATTGCATTTTAAATCTCCAGAAGGTTGTCATTAGGATCTTGTTGTTAGGATCGATGTCAATGTAAACAGATCCAATATGAATGCTGCGATACAAATCTAACCTTGTCTAGTATTGCTTGTTATAGCCTTTTTTTCTTGAGTTCTCCATTGATCAAAGCAAAGCGTTACTCGCTAATGAAAGTTAATGAGAGAGAAAGTATTGCCAGCTGATAGATGATGAACACTACAGGAGTACTAAAAAGGATAACTGTGATTATATGCTTTTGATTGCTTATAGGGCGGTACTCATGAATAATTTGTTGAAATTGGATTTGAAGACGACTAAGTTTTAATCAGCAGGGTTCCGTGCTTCTGCAATGTGTTCCACACACGGGAAGACCTTGCAAAGAAGATATTTCCATGTCAATTCCACCTGACACGATTATAATATGAAATGTTATTGATGTGAATGATTTACAAGAAGAAAGAAAAATCGACGAAACTAACGATACAGTAGAAAGAGACTTGTAAGGTTTTTACTGTTTAAAAAATGTTGGATGTAAGAGAAGAGATCACTCCTAAAACAATTGAATTCGATTTTTTACACTGCTGATGCATGACACCTTACTAAGTGTGCTACTTTCTCAAATGTAACACCAGTGTATTAACTTTTGGTTTTATATTATTCTCATATAGGTAACAGATTCATCTGTAGTAACATACATTCGGGAGCAGAAGAATGATAGAACTATATATAAAGCGTCCTGATTTATGGGTGAAATACATTCAGCAACTGACAACAAGTCCAATTAAATTATATAAGTTATGTATGTATACGTGTGTGCTGTAATTCTACACACACACACACACATATATATATATATATATATATATGCAAAATTCTGTATTCATGATAAAACTGAAGCTAGTGTAACACACTTCCACATTTATGACATATATAATTTTAAACATTACAAATTAAAATATTTAAAACAAATATTTGCGCAATCTTAAAGTATTATATAACATATCATCCGTCAGATGATTAGTAAATAATGGAAATAAATCGGTTAGTGTCATATTTTCCTTACAAATTAGTCACCACTAATCAAGGTTAAACGCCACTCGACAATAAGTGTTAATACGATGCAATTATTGTCTGTTGAAATATGAAAAATCATGGATGTATAAAATGATAAATAGAATTAACTAAGTTTCATCATTTATGACACATACACATTGAGACTGTATACATACCGAAAGGCCACTCCGCGCCGATATGTGGAACACAGATAGGAAAAAAAGCGATGTTCATGCAAATTTCGCCTGTTGATATATCGGTGTATGTGAAACAGACATATTTTTCTGCTGTGATAAAATGACGAGTTTTTGCTATGAATGTCTAACAAGGAGAAATCACACATAAGAGTTCAGTCGATGAACTTTCATGGAAATGACGATAAAGTATAGAGAGTTTAGCAATGTCTCTTGTGTGAAACATGTTTTAATGAATGGAAAACGGGATATAAGACAGGTGCATCAACAGTCTGTTCACCGCTTTAGTATATATTTGAGATTCTCCATTAAACTCTTCACGAGTTATAAATATATTATTTTAAAAATCATTTTCTCCGTTCGACTTTTTTCGAAATAACATCGTGCATAATTTAAAAGTTCATATTGAATAAAAAACAGCGTCAAACGAAGTTTTCTCAGTGTATTGCTGTGTCGGATATATCCATCATATCTTAATATAAATTAATGGAGGGAACTAAAAAAAACGAATTTATATCTGTCAATAACTCCGTAACACAACGATGTCAAAATAAGTAGCACGAGGATATATGTGCCTATTTGACTCACTTTTTTAAATGTTTTCTAAGGAGTTGCGTCTATATTTCAAAATTTGTTTAATGAAATTGGAAAATGTGTATGATTGGGATTATTCCGACTTTTATTTTAATCTTGTGTGTTAAGAAAGCTTTGGTCGATGTAACGTCCAACTTCTTCAGATGATTTTCTTGAAAGTGAGAAACTGTTAGTCAAGATTGAGATTGTTGTATGTCGAATTCGGGAATCTTAATCTAATTTCAAAAATATATATTTATTTTATCCACGTAGCAAGAGTGTTCTTATTCTGTCAGCCATTGCCGGGTAGAATTGTTTGTTTTATTTTAAGTTATTGTCGCTTGTAATAATGATTGAATTTACAACACACACTACCTATTATTTAGCACGGATTAGTAACAAATGCTATTACCTACTCCAAAAACATATTTAAGTAGACATTTATATTATGTAAGTTAAGAATCTCACACCTAATTCTGTCTATTTGTTTTGTATTACTAGTCATTAATAGTCAAATTTTAGTTTAATATTACTAATTATTAATGGAATTCAATTCGGAGTAAGACTTGTTCTCTCTTTCAGAGGGTCAATGCACAAAGGTGGTACAATAGTTGGTCAACACAGGAAGGAAAAAATAAGTCCCTACGCGAACATTTCATAGTAAGCCCCCGTCTCCCCACCGGTTCACTTCTACCGATGCAACTTCTATTTCAAATACTCAGCAGAAATTCCGCCGTTTTAACCGCCATAAATTGCTGATAAAAATAGACAAAAATTAACATGATCAAGAGGCTAATGTAAGAGTCCAATAAATGACTAGAAACCGTATCGCATCACATAAAATAGAAACTCGTGATTTATAGAAAGTGTATGATATTGTAAGGATAAATGTGTAAATAACACTTCCCCTACTATCAAACAACCATTGTGTCTCTTGAACGTCAACGGCTGAGACTCAATTACTTTGCAACCGGTTCGCTTTCAAATCAACCTTTAACTCCACAAATCACTCTTTCCCTTGTTTTCCACTACGGACGGTAACCACACTAGATGCTCTGGTCATCATAAAATCTCATATCGTGAATATCATGGAAACAATATTGACACTCTCAAAACATGTTGGCAACAGCTATCCATATAATAACATTTTCTGCTGAGCTAAATGCTGTTCTTTTCAAAATTCTATAACAAATGTCTTGCAGGATCTTGATTCAATGGTAGCTAGAAAAGTGCCTCCGTGGTGCCAGTGTTTCAAGGATCATAAGTCTCATGCCGCCTATCGCGAAACAATATTTATCAATAATCTATTAAGCGATCTTTCCACCAACTCAAAATGCTAAACTTTTTCAGATCAACGACGACGATACGGGCATTCTCATCCTACTGCGGATTTCGATACCGGTTAATTCTAAAGGAATGTACCATACACTGGATAATACAGGTGAAATTACTGCGTTATACCTTGACACATCCAATACCTTTGACAATTTATTTCAGAGAATATATTAGTCCTGTATTAATGGACGAATATTTAATATACTCAGATCGTTCTTAGCTAAACATAGATCGATCATATTAACGCGGGTGGACTCAAGGGATACATCTAATATAGTTATTATGCGTAGACTTCATTAACGACTTCTTTAATAAAATCGAGTCCGATAAGGGTATTCTACTAGCGTCATTTATAGATATAAGGCTCTGGACTCATTGAGTGATGTGCCTTATAAATTTACGTATAGGTGCATATGTTTTTATATTTGTATTAACATATCCTCTCCTAAGATAATTAGCACATCATTGTGACTTTTTAACATAGCTTCTAGGCATAAAGCCGTTGTAATGTATGTTATATTTAGTTTAAGGAGTTAAAACGGATTGAATCCCTTCGTGATAATTTAGACACCTCTGACGTAGTGAAAGTTTTACAAAATTTATGTATATACAACAATAACTGTATTAGTTTACACTGAATTTCAGTTATTTAGAATATATTTTTAAAAATGTAGGAATAATTTGCATTAAATCTGACCAATAATCATTACGTACCGATTGAGCAATGTTCTTTATATTCAATTTATTCCTTAGATCCCTTAAGCTTAAGTTATAACTTTTAGACATTTCTAGAATAAAAATTATGCAATAGAATTGCATTCACATTAGAATGAATAAAGATTCTAGACGTGAGATTTTGTCTTATTATAACTTTTTTTTAAATCTTTAAAAGGTACATCAAATGGTGCAAAACTGCCCTTTTCAGATAATTGATTTTACTCGTCCACCGACAAGTGTTCCTCGTTGTCTTTCATAAAGTTGTGTTAAATGCGTTTGTTCTCGGCGAAAACCTGATTAGGTAATACACATATTGACTGTGTGGGTTTCTCTTAATAGGTTAGCCAGACAGACTTATAGACGGTTCCCCTTGTAAAGTTCAAATGTTAAACCATATATTTGCTTATTTATTAAGATTAAACGTGTATGAAAATTGTAGGATTACCCAGACCATGGGTTGCCTTTTGTGGATAAGTTTGTTTTCATGGCGGTGTGAAAGTAAATAGCAGCACCATTGATCAGTAGTTACTACGCGCTCAAACAAATAGTATATATATATATATATATATATATATATATATATATACATATATATATACAGAGAAAGATAGCAAGATAGAAAGAGAAAGAGAGAGAGAGTATAGGGAGAAGGAAGAGTGTCAAATAATGTAAGTATATCATTAGACTACTGCTTCTTCGCTTTGCTTTTTCACCCGTAATATTAAATAGTAAATTATTTTACAAGGAGAAATAGATGCTTTCAGTTAACCTAAGAATATGTATATATATATATATATATATATATATATATACATATATATATATATATATATATACATATATATATATAAATACGCGCACACACATTTATATATATATATATATATATATATATATATATATATATATATATATATATATATATATATATATGAAGTTAATCCTACAAAAGATATAAGAGGCAACTAATATATTTTAATTAGTGAAACATCCGGATAAAGACTGAAACTCAATATACTGGATAGAGCATTAATACCATTATATAAAATAAATTAATAAAATAATGTGCGAATCCAATTTTATTAGAATTCAAAATTCAGGCAAAGTATCTCAACGCTATCAACTCATGAGTTTTCCAAGATAATTCTTCTCCTCAGAGGACTATTACCGCAGTGATGTTACTGCAGGTTATCAAATTACACATTGAAAATATATAAAAAGATCTACAAAAATACATAAGAGTACATAACACATCAAATATATCAAGCCAAAAAACATACTTATTAAATCCATCCAAGTCATACAAATTAAAACATATTCAGGAAAGATATCCAAGAGGTTGATCGAAGATTGATCCAGGTATTGAATAGCAGTCCAAAAGCGAAAAAATTGAAAGAACTGCAAATCAGAAAAGGTTATCCAGTCGGGAATAGCGTCCGCAATCGATGCAGTAAATAACAGTAAAAAATGCATCCAATATTTATGTTAATTAATACAATGATAAATGAACCAAATCAAATAAAAGTTCAATAAACTCAGTTTGTGTTATAAATCATGAAGTTCAAAATTCAGGATTCAAATGATTTGACCGGATCAGCACGAACCAAAAATGTGCTGGTTAAATGGAAAATCCGCTGAATCCGATTTGAACAGAAATAAATCAAACCGAGTCGATATATTCAGACACTTCTTCTTCCGGGTCCGATGAAGATCATTTCAATGGATAACCTTAAATTTGAAAGGAATTACTTTCCCGCAACCCAAGTAAACATACCCTTCCTCGACGATCAGAACGCAATCCTTAAGTCGCAGACTGTCTTCTGTTTTAAACGACGTTACCCGAGCGGAAGTTACATTTCGAATTTAACAAAGAGCAAAATGTCACCAAACATCGACAGATATATTAAATCAATTTAACTATACTTGATGTTACTTGTCTGGGTCAAAACAGGTCAAACAAGAAAGGGTGTGTAAATTTTGGTCGAAGCCTCTAATTGCAATCCCATTCCACGTATCTACCCTAACTGTCTAGCCTAACCATAAAACAACAACTTTTACAGATCTTGCCCTATTAAATAATTTAGAAGATTTATGAAATTAATTTCATTAAATTAAAAGTTTAAGAAATTTAATTGAATTTAAGATTTAATGTTTCCTAATTCACAGATCTTGCCTCATCAAATAATTTAGAAGATTTATGAAATTTTAATTACGAAGTTATTAAAGTAATTAGAATTTAATAATTTTATAGTTTAATTTAAGATTTAATTTCATTGAATTAAAAAGTTTAAGAAATTTAATTTACTTTAAGATTGAATTTTTCCTAATTAAGAAATTATAACAATATTTAGAGTTTGAAATTTAAATATTTAGACTTTTACAACTTAACACATTTAAAGGGGTATATAAGCATTTTCAGAGTCTAACCTTTTAGGCAGGGAGGATTTAACGAACACATCTCCAAAACTGGGCACCCACGGTCCCGACACTCACTCAATCAGCTACGGTGGATTTGGTGGTGGTTTCCACTGCGCATACTTGAATTTCCTTCAATGTCGACATTTGGAGACTAATTAACTTCTGGAATTGATCAGATTTAAACGTTTAGGTGCCTTAGTTATCATTACGGCTTCTGAATTGGATACACCGTAAGATCTAGATCCCGGACCTGAAAGAAGAAGTGGCCGAATATATTGACTCGGTTTGATTTAATTTTGTTCAAATCGGATTTAGCGGATTTTCAATTTAACCAGCGAATGTTGGTTTGTGCTACTCCGGTTAAATTATTTGAATCCTGAATTTTGAACTTCATGATTTCAACACAATGTGAGTTTATTGAACTTTTATTTGATGTGGTTTATTTATCATTGTATTAATTAACACACACATTGGATGCATTTTTCACTGTTATTTACTGCATCGATTCCGGACGCTTTTCCCGATTGGATGGCTCTTTCTGTTTTGCAGTTCTTTCAATTTCTTCGCTTGTGGACTGTTATTTAATACCTCAATCAATCTTCAATCAACCTCTTGGATATCTTTCCTGAATATGGTTTTATTTGTATGACTTGGATGGATTTTATAACTTTAACAAATAAGTATGTTTTTTGGCTTAGTATATTTGATGTGTTATGTACTCTTATGTATTTTTGTATAGATTTTTATATATTTTCAAAGTGCAATTTTATCACGTGCAGTAACGTCACTGCGGTAATGGCCCTCTGAGGAGAAGAATTATCTTGGAAAACTCATGAGTTATTGACGTTGAGATACTTTGCCTGAATTTTGTATTCTAATTGAATTTGATTCGCACCTTATTTCATTATTTCATTATATATATATATATATATATATATATATATATATATATATATATATATATTTATATATATAAATATATACATACTTATGCACATACATGTGTGGGTGTATGTGTAGGTGTATGTGTATACATTATTTATCATTTATTCATTGTGGGCATTACAATGAAAACCGCACGATTGTAGAATTTTTATTCATACACATTCATGTTATGTTTCCAATTGTTATTTTCAGTCAAGCCAATAGAATATTCATTTTCTCTTCATACAATACCTTATTGTATTCTTTATATTAGAAAGTGTATTCTTTATCTTTCTTACGGCATTATTTTCTCATTTTCATTTTCCTTCTCCCACCTTTTCTCAGTCGTCTTCTTCTTGTTCCTGTTTTCGTTTTTACTTCGTATTCTTCTTCCTCTTACCCGTCTTTTTCTTTCCAGTTTTAACCAAGATCGTTACACATATATTTAAAAAAAAAAATTTTATTTCTTGTCTTCTACTTACCCTCGTTAATTTTGTCTACAATTTTCTTCTTCTCTGCCTCGTTCATTGTTCTCCTGTGTATTTCAGTGTATTTTGCCGTCGATTCCTTCTCTCGTCTGTCTTATTTTCTTCTTTTTTGCTTGTTTTACCTCATCTTTTTGTTTTGCTGCTGCTTCTTTATTGTGTTCTTCTTTCTCTGTTTTGTATTGTTCTCTCCTGTTCTCCTTCATATTCCTCACTCGTAGACTATTTCTTATTTCTTTCTCATCTGCTTCTTTTTTACTTTCTTTTTCATGTTTCACTTTCTTTATCTTTTGTCTTTGTATTACTGTTACTTTACGCTTTGGCTCCTATTTTTCTTCGTACTTCTCTTTTCCCTCCATCATCATACGTAATAAATACCTGCTCATCTTTCGTTTTCTTCTTCTTCTCCCTCTCTATAGTCTCTTTCTTCTCTTTCACCCATTCTAACATATATTTCCACTTCCCCCGCTCATTAACTATACTTCATTTATTGTTCTTGTTTATCCGCCTCCCTCCTTTCTGATCCGCCTGAAATTCCCTCATCGCCATTTTTTAAAATGTCTCTTGAATACTAATCGATTCAATTCTAAAAGAAAACACTTATTTTATTGCATATGATTCCATTTTATTTCCCCTAATTCACTTACTTGTATGGAAATTCGATCATAACGCACAATTCAATAAATAAAGGCCAGGCTCCGCTTAGATTAGCCGGACTAATCGATAAAAAAAGCTAGACATTAGCTTCCAATATGCAAATAAGTGAATTCTCTCTTCTGCCTCCCCGCCATTCGCTTTTCCGAATAGCACACCTCCGCACTTATCCCAACCCACAACTCCAGTGTCCGGATAACGGCTTTTAATGAAGAACTTTCTTTTGACTCCAATTCTTGTCACGTTCGCCATAACATACCCGAGTAATCCCCTTCGCACCACGTGATCCAAAGTCAAACACTCCTTTAACTGCATCGTAAACCAATTAAATTATTAATAAAAACGCGATTTGTACATCTTCATTCTGATATGAATATTTTCACATAGAAAAAAAAACATATTTAAATGATAGAACAACATTGAAAATATGTGAAAAAATGAATATTTAAAATTTATGGAGTCGGAGAAGTGCAAACACATACTGAACATTTATTTGTTCTCTTAGAGCTCGATGCGAATTACATATTAATACAATTCGCCTTATTCATAGATATGGATGACATCTTAAAGTGTTCAATATGTTAATGTCTGGCTCGGGTTTGTAGGCTGCGATTATTATGCAAATATCATTTTATACATAGTATCTAACATACAATAATTCATTAACTGTGCTCTCCAGGTAAAACCGATAGTTGGAGGTAATCGATCTGATTTGGGTATAATTCATGTTACTGTCATTGATTATGGCTGGAATTTCTAGTTTCATGACAGAAACTATTGCCAACGAAAACAGGTACTTAACCGCAGTTTGTTGTCCACTGTTTATATATATATGTATATATATATATATATATATATATATATATATATATATATATGTACATATATATATGTATATATATATATATATCTATATGTATATATATATGTATATATATATATATATTTATATATGCATATATATATATATATATATATATATATATATGTGAGAAAGAAAGGATGAAGGTAATCCGACGTAATGGGAAATGAAAAAGGAAAAACCAAAATGGATGTTTTTTATACATAATCTATCAACGTTTCATCGTTATTTATAAGACATCCTCAGGATCATAATTTTAAGAAAAATTTCATGCAAGTACGTGAAAATATTGGGTTGACATGATGGGTTGACGAAAAAAGTAATAGCCACTACTGGGTGCGCAGCCCCGAGCTTCAGGCTTAGTGAAGTCAGTAGCATAGAATTAAATTAATGAGGATGGGTCTGAGTGAAAAAGTGGAGGGGTGGAGGTGAACGGAACTAATGTGGATGGCTGTTAGTGAAGAAGTCAAAATGTGGGGGAAATAAGAAGGGAGGAGGAGGATCTGTGATATTGGTGTGTGGGTAATGTCATGGTTTTAGAAAATATTGAAAAAATGAAGGTGGTTTGAAAGTGAGAGGGGTAGCAGGGTGAAAGTGTGAGAGAAGTAGTCGAAAGGGTCAAATGGGTGAGGGGAGAGCGGGGAGATTTTTTTGGGGGTAGGTGTGAACTTTTTGGAGAGTAGTAGGTTTTGACCAGCTGGCTATGTGAAGAAGTGCAATAATATTTCTTTGGACGTAACGTTTTAGTTTATGTTGGTTTATTGAATGTGTGTTTTCGTATTTTGTGATGTTAATGGGAGGAAATCCGTATATTAAAAACGGTGTTTCGTTGATATGTCTCGTTTATAACCAGTAGTGTTTAAAACAAACATTGGTTATAAACGAAATGATGGATGATATCTGTTATTTCCATTTGAGGGGTATACGTTTAGTCTCTGGGTGGGGGTTGTTAACTTCTATTTTATTGATGGTGTATTAATAATATTAATATTTAGTGTATTTCAGAAAATTTATTAAATGCTTTATCTTATTATTGTATTATATTCCACTCGTACGCGTACTTCCCTCCATGCGCACCGGCAAATAAACTTATATACACATACGTGCATGGAACAACATGCGTGTCTATATACAACATCCGCACGCATATGCGTATGCACGCACGTACACACATCTACACTCACATGTACCGGGGGTTATTGATTTTATTTTTCATTTTCTATTTTTTGTGTTTCTGTTTTTTTATTAATTTAATATTTTATTTATTTTATTAATATTATTTTATATTTTATATTTATTAATAAAATGCACCTATACATACACACGCGCACCCGCACACACGTGCGTGTACATACACACGGACGTATACACACGCATGTACCCTCATCTTCATGTATACAGGGGTGGGCGGGTGATTTGAGAATCTCTTATAGGGACTGTATGAAGCGGGGGGGGGGGGTTCTTAGGTATCAATATTTATTTCGTTCTGTAGGGTATCTATATCCCTGGGAGTTTAAAGGGGTTTCATGTATTTACCGTGATAGGAGGGTCACGTGTAGATGGGGTATCTGCTGATGAATGTATAATTGCTCATTTGCTCACTCATCAGCAGGGATGAGAAGCTTTCACCCCTATGTGGCGTCGCTGGTGTGACCCCTGAGGGATTCAAAATTAGCCTGCTAATAGTTTCTCGTCGTTTCGCACAACAGCTCTTCGTTTTTTGGGACGAGATTTTAAGGTGATGAATATCATTACCACAACGTGATAAGAGGTTTTGAGCTGGCTATTGGCATTTACCACACAAACCTCAGGAAGTGAGTTCAATCACAGCTCAAGAAGTGAGGCTTGCTGGTCCGCACTATCAAGAAGGCGGGTCGAAAAAGCGACAGGCTGTGACGTGTCGTGAGCTGAGGAGAAATAAAAGGTTGAGTTCCCAGCTGCATAAGTAACGCTGGAGAATTCCAACCAATAACGGTGGTGTACATTAAAATCCCCAAATACATGTATTCGGGCATTCAAGTCGAGGTAGAGTGCTCTATATGAGCTTTCAGAGACAGAGTAAAGCCGGGTAGAGTCCTTGAACAAAGGAGAACGGTATAAGAAATATAAGTATCTAACTATGTGATGTACGGTCAACCTAAAGCCCATGCAAACATCGTCATCTAATTCTAACCAATGTTCTCTAGTCAAAAGGAGGGTGTTCTGAACATAAACTGCTAGGCCGTGCGTATGTTTGTTAGTGTATTTATGTTAGTGTGGAAGGAAATCCGTCATCTCAAAGTTGTGAGAGATGTAGTATTGAAGGTTCGTTTCACTTACTTCTAGTATATTCAGGGAGTTTATCAGGAGAAAAGTTTCTACTTCGTTAATGTTCGTTCTAATCCTCGGATATTGTCAATGCGAGCCTCAAAGGCGAGAGCGAAGATTTTTTTTTTGTTGGGTGTCTGGTTTAGTTTTGTTTTTGTTTTATTTTGTAAATGTATGTTTTTTTTTATAGAGTGTGGAAGGCAAAGTGGGTGCTTGTTTGGTGCCAATAAGCTCACACAACCAGTCCCTTTGTCGTGACTTAGCCCATGGGAGTTGTGGCATCAGGAAAGCCCACCGAGGATAACTGTAGGGTCTCTTTCCATGCGGAACATTGCACGTACAGTTACCCACGATATTACGAAACTGTTTAGGGAGCAGCCGTTCCCAGCATTTACTTAAAGTTAAGGCTCCTAACTACCAGTCGGAAACAGCAGCCAGACAAGCTTTCTAACCTGTACCCTCAACCTGTCGAAACAAAATAAACCTATACTAGTCCTGTAAAACTTAGTGCCGATAAACTGTCCCCAAGTTGCCCAGATAGAGAAAAAGAGAGTCGGTGTTCATTGCCATTTGTTATGAAAGCAGCCCAAGCACTAGGTGTGTTCAGAGGCGTTCCAGTGCTTGGTTAATAGACAGAGAAGGAGTGTACACGCCGGGCGATAGGCTGAACCAATCTAGTCATTAAGCAATTATAGGTGTGCACACCGGATTACTTGTTCGAGATTGCAGCCCTAAGAAAGGTGTCGATGAAGTCTAAAGAGACCTCCCTCCCCAACGGTTTGTTGCCAAGTCGTAAGTGCATAGTAGCAAAGTGACATTATCAGAGTTATCCTTTTATTAGATGAGTGACCTGACAAGGTCTACGGGTCTAACACTCTGAGTACTAGTTGGGTATTTCCGAGCCCTTCCCAGTAAAAAAAGTTTCATTCACATATGGACACCCACACACACACCCACACACATCAATAAACACCCCACCCTTTCACCACAGATAATCACAACATACATACTTAAACTAACTATATATATATATATATATATATATATATATATATATATATATATATATATAGCTCGTTAAAATTAATAATTATTATGAAAAATGTAAGTAAGAAGGCTCGATGTAGAAAAAAAATAATAATAATATAATATATTAAGAAAAAACTCACAAAAACATTGCAAATATCAGCATTCATAATTTATTTCGACTTCCCAGTCTTACATATTGGAAATAAATATTCACCAGCCCCCCCAAAAAATATTAAAGGCAAAGATAAAAAAGGGGATACACAACACACTTAAATTCAAATCATCAAAAGAGAAGGGGAGTATGAAAATATAGAGATCAGCCGATATGCATCCACAGCTGGAACAAAATAAAAAGTAAAAATCTAATATGAAGCCATTCAACCCATGCTGCCATGCGTATATTGACAAGAAGTCAAGCTCCCGCCCTCCTCTTAAGTCGCGGGACCAGAAGAGCAAACTAGAAATAAAAGTAAAACACACAAAAATAAACAATAAGAAGATAAAGAACGAAGAAAAATCGAGTTACGTATACGGAAGCCGAGAAAAAGAAAAAAAAGGAAAAAACAGACCTAACTGATAGATTAATATACTTATATCAGTTTTAAAAGTTGATAAACAATTTCCACGCAAAAATTATTGATGTTAAACACAGATAATACAATAGTAATACCAATCACGATAATACCAATAATAATACTAATAATGATAATAAGACTAATAACATTAATAATAAATCTTATATTAATTATTTTCAGAAAAAAATATATGATGTTATTAAAAGTAATAACAATGGCAATAGTGACAACCCTAAACATAAATACTCATGATAATGGAAATAATAGTATTTATATGTTATTAGTACTACTACTAATAATAGCAATCGCAATATAAATGGTATTGTTAATAATGATGCTACTTATAATATATAATATAAAATAGTAGTTTATCATGATAAATAATAGGTAATAATAATGGTACTAGTAAAAATGATGATCTATAATGTTCAAATTATAATAATACATATTCAAATTAAAAGTAATGTAAGATAGAATAAGATAAAGTCAGATCGAACTAATATAAGATAATACAAGGTAAAGTCGGATAAGTAGAGAAAGCCGAAGTCAGAAATCACAAAATGGCTAATAACAACAATAACAACAATATATAAATATATATATATATATATATATATATATATATATATATATATATATATATATTCCCGAAAGAGATGTTCATGGTAAACAACTGATGATCCCTTAAATAATGTTCCAAGTAAACTAATATAATAACTGTAAAAATTAAATTGACTACATGAGTGATTTTCCACTGAACGACTTCGGACTTAAGGTTTTTATTTTCCTTATATAGTTTTAATGGTTGAGATACTTCCTAGACTATATATATATATATATATATATATATATATATATATATATATATACATATATATATATATATATATATATATATATATATATATATATATATGGTAAAGTGATAAGAAATACCAAAAGATGTGTTTTTTATGTATTCATCAACGTTTCGTCTTTATTTGTAAGACTACTTCAGGATGATAATTTTAAGAAAAATGTCATGCAAGTGAATATAAATATTGGGTTGACATGATAGGTTAATGAGAAGTAGAAAGTAGTCACTACTGGGAGCGCAGGAATAAGCAAGTTTGTGGCAGGAAGTGAAATGAATGTGGATGGATGTGAGTGAAAAATGGGAGGGGTAGAAGTGTTAGTGAATGTGTCTTAGGGTGGGAGAGAGGGTAGGGAGGTGATGAGGTTTTTTGTTGTGGTGAGGTGTAGCATAGATTTTGAGGGGATGGGGAAAGAGGATAGGAAGGGGGCCTGTGTTATGGTGTGTAGGTAGTATCATAGTTTTAGAACAAGATTTAAAGAAATGAAGATGATTTTAATGTGGGTGGGGTGGTGGATAAAAGTGGGAAAGAAGTAGTCGAAATGGTTAGATGGGTGAGGGGAGGGGAGCTTTTGTTGCTGTTAGGCATGACATTTTTGGAGAGTAGGAGTATTTGACAAGCTGCCTCTGTCAGAAATGTGTGAATATAAATAACTTAGAAGGAAAGTGTTGAAATGTGCTGAGAATATGATAGTAAAGGGAAGGAAAAAGAAAAAGAAACAGAAGGAGAAAAGTGATATTAATTTTGGTGAGAAATGGGTGAAATGTAGTTTTGCCCAGGCAGTGTTGATGGTTTGAAATTAAATTGAGGGCAAAAGGCAGTTTAATATCTGAATATTTGTGAGGGTATCTAGATTGTGTTAAATAGTGAAGCTGTTATTTGTGGTTAATTTGTTTGGATTCGTGGTGAATGAAAATGTATGTGGGGAGGGGTTTGTGCGTGAGTGTGTAACGGGGGATTGTATATAAGTATAATATAGAACGGAGAGAAGAAAGGTTAGCCATAATCTAGGTTCAGTTTTTGTTCGGTCAGGATAATTTTGCTTATTCAGGGGGATAGATTGTAGATGACATTTCGTTGTCTGATGGTGTTGGAGGCTGTGATGAGTGCAGTTTCCAGTAGTCTTCGCCGAGCTTTGTTGTGAATGTATTTGGTGATTTTGGCCTGTTCAAATTTGAAAGTAGGATCGTGCTTTAATACATGGGAGAAAAGTGCATTGAGAGAGTTATTGTTTTTATGTCCCTTTTGTGTGCGTTCACTTTTCCTTTCAATTCACGTTGTATTTCTCCCACGTAAATTTCATGGCAGTTGTTGCATGGGACAGTATATAAGCCGGCATGGGATGTGTTTTTTTCGGAACTGTCTTGCTGTGTTTAATGTTTGTTTTATGGTTTTTGATATGGTGTTACTGTTGGAATGCCTAGTTTGTTAAGTGTGCTTCATATGGATGTGTTATTAGAATGCGTGGATAAGAGCAAGGGGCTGTCTATGAGAGAGGTGTTTGGTGTTTGATGTTGTTGGATGTTGTTTTTGGAGAATATTTGAAAGGCTTCTTCTTCGCATTTAATATAAAATGTGTGAGGTATTGCAGTGTTTTCAAATAAATTAATGATGTGTTTCATTTATTCATCTATGTATATTCATTTATTCATCTATGCATATTCTAAGAGCGCGTAGGAAGAAGCCTATAAGCATACCTGTTTTTATGTTGCTATTGTGGTGAGAGTAGAAGTGTATGTAGTCGTTTTTGTGAGTGTTTTTGCGGTGTACTTTGAATGCTAGTTTGTGGTGGACTATATCATAAGAGTGTCTAAGAATGGTATCGAGCTGTCTATTTCATTCTTATGTGTGAATTTTATGGAGGGTTCTACGGTGTTGAGTTTGTCTTTGAGGTTATTGATTTGTATAAGAATATAATTAATTTATCTGAAGTATTTGATGTTAGGGGGTAGTCTAAATTTGAAAGGGCCGGATTCTAAGAATTCTAAGAAGAGGCGGGCTAATACACCGCTTATAGGTGTGCTCATGGGGTGTCCCCATTTTTGTTTGTAGAATTCGTCGTTGAATTAGAAATATGTTACGTGAGTTATGAGTCTAATTATTTCTATTAAAATCTTCGGAGGAAATGGTAAGTTGGTTTTGATTTTCTTTAGATGTGTGTCGAGTAAGTTTAGGCATTTTTTAACTGGGACATTAGTGTAAAGCGCTGTTACATCTAGGTTATGTATGTGTTTTTCTATGTTAATGTGTTTTATCTTGTTAAGAATGTCGCCGGATTTTATTGATGTGGAGGTGCTGATATTACACATTAGTGGGGTGAGAATGTTAGCTATAGCCCGTGCGATTTTCTGTGTGGTACTACTTATGCTTGATAAAATGGGGCGCATGGGGATGACCGGTTTGTGAGTTTTGGTAAGCCCGTATAGTGTAGGAATTATGGGGTGATACTAACTATATGATGTCTTTTTTGTTGTTCTTAATTAAGTGTTTGAAAGATCTGTTGAAATGTTCTGTTTTTGTTAATAGTTTTTTGTCAGTTTTAGTGTGTGTGTTTTCGTCGGATAATAGAGTAGATCTTTTTTTAAGATATGAGTGTTTGTCTATTATTACTATGCCCCCTCCTTCATCTGATGGTGATATGATCATGTGATTATTGTTAGCTAGGTGTTTAACAGTGTTTATGCATCTTTTAGGTAAAACGGGGTCATTTGGTAGAGCTGTAGCGGGGCCAGTTTTCGGGGGCGGGTCTGGTTTTTTGAAACTTTTTCAATGTTATTTACTGGTGATTTTGAAATCAGCCAATGTATTCATGTAACAACTTGATAAAAATACACTGTCCGGTTGTATCAAGTCATCCCATAACTTCTGTCCGGATGTATCAATAACAGTGAAACAAAGGTGGCTCAATCACATCCGCACCTAGCAACCTTAATTTATATCTTTTAAAATAAAAATAGTTCTTTGCGGGGAGGGGGGAGAATGTTTGAGACGCGGGTGGGGGTGGGGGTGGGGGGTAGATACTTTTTTGGGGTGGGGGTGGGGGAAGTGATTAACAAAATCTTCATCCTGCGGGGGTGCTTATACAATATAGGACCCGGAGGCTTCTGAAGTATATGGACCTGGGCGGGGGCTTCTTCTGCAGTATAGGCACCAGGGGAGGGAGGGGCTTCTACAGTATAGGACCAAAGGGCTTCTGCAGTATAGGAACCAGGGGTGCTTCTACAATATAAGACCCGGATGCTTCTGCAGAATAGGGGCCATGAGTGCTTATTCAGTATAGGGACCAGGGCTGCTTCTACAGTATAGGGACAAGGGGTGCGTCTACAGTATAGGACTCAGCACCGGGGGTGCTTCTACAATATAGGACCCGAATGCTTCTACAGAATAGGGACCATGGACTCTTATGCAGTATAGGCACCGGGGGTACTTCTACAGTATAGGATCAAAAGGCTTCTGCAGTACATGGACGGGGGTGCTTCTGTAGTATAGCCACCGGGGTACTTCTACAGTATAGGACCCAGCATCGGGGGTGCTTCTACAGTATAGGACCCAGCGCCGGGGGGTGGGTGGGATTCGTCAATTTAGGACCCAGAGACTTCGGCGTTGTTCGGGAGAAAAGTGCTACTGTAGTGTTTCTCTTCGGACTATTGTGCAGATGAAAAGGAGGGGAGATCAGTAAGAGTGATTTTAGTAGTGCTCTGGAGGCCATCTTGATTTTCTTAATACTCGACGTTGTCCGGGAGAAGAGTGCTCAATATCCTATTTTGCTTGCGGAGAGGAGGAGGGAGAACCCCGGGCAACGCCGGGTACCCCTGCTAGTCAATAATAAATAATTGATAAATAAAAATGATAAGTAATTCCACCCTGCGACATATACAAACCGACCAACATTTTGATAGATTCACAATTCAGGATTACTGTAAATCTCTTATTAAGAGTTACTGATAATTTAAAACTTAAATTTATGTTTGCATTTGGCAATCAGATCTTCTCTTCTATTTAAAAGTTTGCTGTGCTCGTATCTAAGAATCCGTATTTTTTTCTAAACACAAATGACATATCTGTCTAAACCCTCTAGAAGTACTAGAATCACACAAAATCGACCAAGAGACCACTGGTGTAAGATTGTAATTCTTCAGTGACAACCACCGTTTAGCCAACTCACTTATATTTATAAGTTAAAGGTTCACAAAATAGTACGTATTGTTATAAAATTGTTGGGTGCAGTCTACTGCAGATATACGAATGTACATTTCCTCATCCATAGTAGTTTCTTCCGGAAACATAATGTCGTTTAAACCACGCACTTAACTTTACAATTATCATCTAGGTAGCATTTACTCTTTATTTGACAATCACAGTTATGTTCTTTTATATTCGTATCATCAGGTTTATTTAATATTTGATGGTTATGTGCATTGATTCTACTACCTATGTTCTTTGTACAGGAATAACTATTATTTACCGTTTTCCTATTAAATATTTTATTTAAAAGATTATTAGTGTTAAAATGCTTATCTGTTACATTTCAGAAGAGCTTGCCTATATTAATGCTTGATAGATGGCAGTATAGCGGGTAAACTATATTATCTTGCGGCCTCTATTCCTAGAGTTATTTTTATTTGTATTCTTGATATATTCTAATTATTTGGTGTAACCACTTATCTTTAATGCCCTATTATAAATATGCTTATTTGCCTAAAAAATGTATGTATTTGCAAATAGTTTGGTGAATCTAGTATTACTAGTTTTAGGGATGTGTTTAATAATGCACTTAGGGTTGTTATATCTAGCATTAATGTGGGAAGAGTGAGATTATCCTTAATAAAAGGTTATATATTCCTTCTTGAAGTGTAATGTTATATCTAAATAGTTGACTTAATTATAATTAGGGGTTATCTCTATTTTAACTCCTGAATATTTCAAAGCTCTATTTATTTTTTCTGAATGCTAGATACTAAGTGACCGCTTCAATTAGTACCTATATTTAGTGTATCGTCTCTATATAACCCCACTAAATTAGGATATACAATTCTAATCATGGCGTAACTTATATAAATGCCCACCAGATCAGCAATTTGTGCCGAATCAAAAGACCACATCGGGACATAAAATTCATCGTCGTTTTGCTTAATCTAAGACTCACCATCACTTCACAGAATAGATTTCCGGCAAGCCATAATCAGTCCACGTAATTCCTGTGATAGTTAATGTTCTTTTATGATTTTAACCCAAGTGTCTTGCTTGCCCCTCTTTGTATCCCCCTCCCTTTGCTTATAATGTTTTTTATTTGGCTGGTGAATGTGTTTCTGTAATTTTCAATATAGGTAATTGTCCCGCTAGTATTCTAAGGAGACTGGGAAATCGAAATAAATTATAAATGCTGACAGTTGCAATGTGTTTGTGATTTTTTTCGCTATATACTCTCTCTCTCTCTCTCTCTCTCACTATATATATATATATAAATATATAGGATCAAATATAAACCAAAAGTAAAACTATTAGTAGATGGAACCTATTGTGAAGAGGTTTAGCTCAATATACGAGATAGAGCATAGAGATAGAAGAAAAAAGAG
The DNA here is from genome assembly GCA_963556195.1 of Sepiola atlantica. Taxonomy (NCBI): domain Eukaryota; kingdom Metazoa; phylum Mollusca; class Cephalopoda; order Sepiida; family Sepiolidae; genus Sepiola; species Sepiola atlantica. The sequence continues at coordinate 61,272,653 of OY744536.1, forward strand.
TGATAAATATGCGCCGAATGCCCAGATTTATTTCAAATTTCAATTGTTCAATGCAAGGTGTATTCAGTAATAAACTAGTGTTTATTATTCTTTCCTTAAGCCAAGGCTTTTCAAAGATCGAGATCTTATCATTAGAGGAGAAATACAGATGGATACGTTGGCTTTCGAAAAAAACAAAGTTCAAATATGTTAAAAATATGAAAAAAATATGAAAAATGTTATTAAAAAAACGCAGTGAAAAAAGAAAAGTTTCGTAAAAAGGATATGCAGTTTTTCCGGGTGGTAAATTTCCATTGAGAGGAAGTCCGATGAATTGTAGAACGCGAAAACATATTTGCAAAAATATTTGCGTAGGAGCAGTGTGGAGAAAAGTGTGCAGAATTATAGGTAAATCCAAACGCACTTAAAAGGAATTGAAAGGAGAAAAATTGGCCATTATTGAAATAGTTCCTGGGCCGAAAAAGGATAATGACATCTCGTTCAAAAGGGTCTAAATCCAAATGAAAAAAAAAGGTTTAAATGTGGGATTAGATGGAGGGGGGTTAAAGCGCGAGGGGTCGAGAGGTTCGGATTTGTTTAGATAGCCGCTGCAAAAGTTGGGAAGAAAGAGAAAGAAAGAAAAAAGATTAGATAGGGGCAGGAGGTTAAAGTGAAAACAAGGATTGAGGGTATGGGCAGGCGATATGGTCAAGGTTAAGAGATAGGTTTTTGAGGGTAGGAATTAATCTGAAGCGGGGAGGAATGGTATAGAAAAGTCGTATAAAAATTAGGGATTGGCGAGGTAAACTCGAAGAAAATATAGTTTGCTAATTCTAAAAATAGAATTCCAATGAGTAAACTTCTGACATTTCAAAGGTAACAAGTAGGCGACTATAGGCAAAGTAGTTGCAGTTACTAGCTAGGGTTTCTAGGAATTTTAAAAGGGCTTAACGGATTAGTTAAAAGCATGGTAAAATAAGTAGAGGTGTGTGGGAGAGTGAGTGATTAAAAAATTAAAATTAAAATTAACTAGAAAATAGTTAATTAAAAAAAAATATTTTAAAACCAAAATTAAGGGTTAGATGAATAATTAGAAGATAAATTAAATTACAAAAAAGAAAAAGGAGAGAAGAGAAAAGAAATTGAGGGATAGGTTTAGTAGTATTAAAGATCGAGCCTGTCCTACTTAGTTATATTAAAAATTTAGGAGATGGTAACAGTTAAAGCGATAAGAATAAATTGCTTGAAACAATTTGTTACGATTATAAATAATAAGGGGTTAGTGCAATTTAAAACTTAAGTGCAGTGTCAGTGTCTATAGTTTAAATGGTGAGTGTGAAGTAACAGGGCAACAGTTAGCAATTACAATTTTAAATTAGATTTATAAGGGAAGCTTGCAAGAGGCTTCCAAGTAGTTTTAAAATATGATTAGAAGGGATGGTGGTAAAATTGGTACAAAATAAGATAATGGGAGTAAAAGAGAGAAGACCGATAGGAAATGGCTCGCGAATCGTTAGAGGGATTAGAGTTATTCAAGGCATGACAGAGGGTGTAGTCATGCAACTAGCCTGAATCAATCAATTAGTTTTAAAAATGTATGTAGGGGGGGTTGGAGACTATTGAGGGGATAGGGTAGACATACTAGTAACAACAGAATTAATATAAGTGTTATGAGCCAGGGTTGGATTGAAATTATGTAAACTTACATTTAATGCTAGTGTGTTAGAGATCTAATAAGAATTACAGGGGGATGTATATGGACCCAATTGGAAGGGAAATCAATATCATAGTTAAAAAGAGGACAACAAGAATTTACGGGTGAAAAAATGTTGTCATTAGGAGGAGGCCAATATAAGGAGGATATAGTGGATTCGTGGGAGACAATAAGGAAGTGAGATTTAGAGGCCGTGGAGGAGTTTGTGGGTAAGTTTACGTACAGAAGGAAAAATAATAAATAATAAATATAAGAAGTTAGGAGTAGAGCTGAAGTAAAAACTATAGTAGGAGCTATATTGCAGAGGAGGTGTAAATGTCTAGATATTAGATATGTTAATGATCGGTGTGTAGTAGGAGGAATAATGTTAGTTCAAATAACGATAGGTGTTACGGGTAGATATAGTTATTACTTGCAATGTCGGGAGAATAATTTTTGGGGGAAGGTTAATTGGTGAGATTAGGGGCGTTAAGAATAGAAGTAACAAGATTACCCAGGGATATAGTTAAGAGATTTGTCAGATGCTAAACAAAGAGGAGGTGGAGTTATTGGCTGGGAGGAGGAGTGTCAGAGGGATTAATGAAATTAATGTATTTAAATTTTCGCTTGTGCCTGCAATTTGAAATAAGTTCATTTTTAGAGTTAATAACATTTATGTTTTTGGGTGCAGTAGCTATCATATAAGTTCCCAATGTACAGGGTTGGCAGACGGCAGAACCAGGAGTGTATGAGTTAGACTTTTTTAATACAGACCAACTTAGGGAGTAGGGAATCTTTTTGATGTTAAAGCTTTTTATTAGGTTGGATAGAGAAGTGCTAGTGGTATTATTATTATTGTGTTTAAAATAGTAGATATGGTTAGAGATTCTAGTCTTAATAGGGATAGCACTAGCATCAATACATGTATGTATTTTGTGGGCGGTTTTTGTTATATTACTTGTGCTGTTTAACGTATTGGGATATTTACGGTCTGTATGCTCGGATTCTGATCGAAATTTAAGTTAGGGTTATTGGTTGGAGAAGATGGGATATCTTGAGGGGTGAGATCAGAACCATTATTAGTTAGCGGTAGTTGTTGGTCAGTGTGAAGGGTGCTATTTAGTGGAGGGAGTTGTAGATGAAGATGGTATGTTGGTATTGTTTTGCATATTGGTATTATTTTGTGTAATGGTGTATTGTTTAACAGTACAGGAATATATAATGTTACTTTGTATGCAATCACCGTTTAATGGGTATTCTCTAGATTTTATGCAGTTGCAGTTATTAGTGGGGTGTATGGAAGGTGCTGGTTGTTGGGCAGATTTTTTTTTTTTGTTGTTAGATGTGATGATTGTTTGTTCTATATTGGGCATTGTGGAGTAAGAAATGTTGATAGAATTCTTATTTAAAATAGTGCTGTATTTATGTGGGTGCTTGAATGAGTGATCTAAAATTTTTAAAAATACCTTAGCTATATTAGTTGTTACATTGCAATTGTAGGGTGGATAAACCAAATATTATTCTTTTTTCTATTTTTTTTATTTTTATTTTCACTGTGTTCTTGACGGTTAGCCATTTTGACTGGATTACTAGTTTTAGTGGGTCTATTTACATATTTCTTGGGTTTCCTGGGTATCGTGGTGCTACTTCGTTGTCTATCCTGTGTAGCCATTTTGTAGATGATAACATTTAAATGTTTATTCCCCTGGAAAGGGGGATTCATTTCACATTTAATGTTATCAGTGTATCCCGAATTAAGGAGTGCGTTATTATAAAAACAAGAATTTTGTTCGAAGATGGGTTTATAGCTGAAAGTCTTGAACTTCTATTTGAAATTGAAGGGACTATTGAATTAATGATGGATTTAGGGTGGTTAGATAGCTTATGTACGTAAAATAGGGTTAGATTAGGTTTGTGGTAAGGGCAAAATGATTCGGAGTTAAGGTCTAGTGTTAGGTCAAGAACATTAGATATTCTTTTCTCGGGTTCTATAGTTATGGTTAATCCGAAGTTTTTAAAGAAATTGTGTAGTTTTTTTTTGGTGTTGTTGTACAGGGTGTTTCAAAAGTCTTGGGAACATTACAAATGCGTATATCTCATGAACTATTCCAGGTAGAAAAATGAAACTGGTGCCATTTTAAAGCTTGCTTAATCAAGTTTTTGGTCATACTAATGATTTTCGTGTTATCTTTCCAGGTGCAGTAATGGCGTTCTCTAAACAAGACAAGGCATTTTGCGTCCTCCAATTTGCAAAGACTGAATCGTGGACATGTGTTCAGCGTGCATTTCGCAGGAAATTTAAAAAAGAAGCCCCTGAAAGGAAATCCATTGTCAGATGGCATGCTAAATTTGTGAAAGATTGGTGTTTGTGCCCAAGTAAGCGAACAGGTCGCCCTTCAACTTCAGAAGATGCAGTTGAGCAAGTTTGGACAGCCTTTCAGCGGAGCCCCCGTAAATCAGTGAGAAGAGCCAGTAGGGAACTTCAGCTTGCTCCAGCAACTGTCTGGCGTGTCTTAAGGAAACGACTGCAAATGGTACCTTACAAGCTCAAGTTGGTCCAAAAGTTGAAGGACACTGATAAGCCACTTCGCCGTGACTTTTGCATTGCAATGCAAGAGAAGTTGGAAGATAACGGCTTTGATGACCGGCTTGTTTTTAGCGATGAGGCGACCTTCCATCTGAATGGCAAAGTTAACAAGCATAACACTCGCATATGGGGTACTGAGAATCCTCATGAACTTCTTGAGCACGAGCGAGATTCACCAAAAGTGAACGTGTTTTGTGCAATTTCCAAGAAAGGTGTCTATGGACCGTTCTTCTTTGAAGAGGCAACTATCACTGGTGAATCCTATCTCAACATGCTGGAAGACTGGTTAATGGCTCAGTTGGAACAAGCAGAATCTGATGACTTCATATTTCAACAAGATGGTGCACCACCACACTGGAGTCTTAGAGTAAGGCAGTTTCTAAACACAAGGCTGCCTGGTAGATGGATTGGGAGATCTGGGCGAGGTGATGACGTTCTCATGCCCTGGCCTCCTAGGTCTCCAGATCTTACCCCGTGTGACTTTTTCCTTTGGGGCTTTGTCAAGCAACAAGTCTATGTGCCGCCCTTTCCAAGAGATATTGACGAACTAAAGGCTCGAGTAACGGCAGTTGTGGGAACCATTGACGTCAAGATGCTGGAACGCGTTTTGCAGGAAATGGACTATCGACTAGATGTCTGCCGTGTGACGAATAGTGCTTATATTGAGCAACTTTATAGGTTTCGCACAAAACTTGAAACTTTAACCTTTCCAACGGTACCAATTTCATTTTTCAACTCCTAATAGTTTTTGAGTTATTAAAAATCGTTATGTTCCCAAGACTTTTGAAACACCCTGTATTGTCTGGATCTCTCCCTAGAAACAAAAAGTGCATCGTCCCTGTAAAGTCCCCCGTGCAAGTGTCCGAATTCAAGCTTTAATTGTCTAAATGAATATAATCCTACTAGGTCAGTAACCTGGGCAGAGTCTGAGGCTCCCATGGTGATATCAAAATTGTAGAGGCTATCCTTCTTAGTCCAAAATGTATTGTCGAACAATTAAAATTTGAAATAAATCTGGACATTCGTCGCATATTTATCACTCTGTTTACTTTTATCTCTATATAATATATATATATATATATATATATATATATATATATATATATATATATATATATATATATATATATGTAGATAAAATAAGTTTACTGTACACTTAACAGAGGGAACATAAGTTTAAGATATGTTTCTCTCTTACAAGTTAGTACATATAAGAGATATATTTAGACAGCTAGTAGTGTAAAAACTGAGAAAACTAGTTAACTATTTATACAATAAATGCTACGGAGAAGATAGGGTTAATTTAAACTCAAAATTTAATTTAACACACAAGAGTGATACAAGTAAATTTGGTAACATGATTAAAATTAGTAAAAAATGGCAAATATATTTAAGATTATAAAAAGAAGAGAAACTTAGCTGAAAACATTGGTGATTTTTGTTCATTTCACCAGCCTGTTGCTGGAATTACTTGAAGGCCGCTCACTTAGCAAATTACATTTTCAAGAAAATTTTACCATGTACACTGAGAAAGATGAAAGAAGGTTGGAGGTGGGGTGTATTTCCAGGATTGTTGCAACTTGTTTATCGATCATGTTCGGCTATTCATTTTCCATTTTGTTTAAATTACCTACAAGATCATCGAATTTTACAGCCAGTAGAGAGAGACTAGTTTACTACTTATAGAATGAAGGCTACGGATAATATAGAGTGAATTGAAACTTAAAATTAAAAATTAAAAATATTTTTATTTTTTATTTTTTAAAAAGCACAAGGTAAATACAATTAAATTTGGTAACATGAATTGAATTAGTAAAAAAATGGCAAATATATTTAAGATAGTAAAAACAACAGAAATTCATCTGAAAACTTTGGTGAATCTTTTTTATTTTAAAAGCCATGTGTCTGGCATTATTTGTAAGCCCGCTACTTTGCAAATTACCATTTAAAGAAAATGATAAACAGTGAAAAAAATACTCGTATCAATCTATTTATATTTATTTGCAAATTCTGTTTCCAAATTTGTGTTGTCGTGTAACAGAAGCCATTGTTTGAAGAAGTCCTTGTTGAGTTTAGTACATCACGACACCCAGCTGCTGTGAAGATTGATTTTCTTGATTGTCCAAGTTGTCTATGACACTGACGACTAATATACTTCAAATCTAGTTGGCGACAGTATTGTGTATTCCAGCATCTGATCGTTTCTTCTTTGAGAAAAGATTATTCAGAAATCTTTTTACAGTCAACAAAATATGATGTATTATTCGGACAATTATACTGGGGCAGATTCCTTTAGTCATGCCCTTTATGATAATAGTTTTCTCCCATGTTGGGATAATAAACGTCCCACTGTTGTTAAGAAATAAATAGGTTCACCCCTAAATAAGGGTAAACACGTCTATGACCTTACACATTAATAATCAACAATATGTACATCAATCAAATAATGTTATCATAATATGATTGAATTGCTGGAGTGTGTCAACAGAAGGATGACTACATTTAATCATCATGAGAAAGCGAGTATCGCTGGTTGCAGTGCATATATATATATATATATATATATATATATGTTTCTGACTATTAGCCGTCATCAGCATGGCTAGCCTACAGAAAGATCGACCCATCGATATTATTGTCTGAAGTATGACATCTTACCAGAAAACTATAACATATTGGCGAAATATGTACGTTTTTTTATTGTCATACTGTTAATTTATTTGGTTTGGTTTAATAGATTTTACTGGCGATAGAAGCAGCGATAGTTTTGGTATTTTTCGACTGCCTAAACACTGAAAACTATTGCATTAGGGCGCCCTATATAGTACGTGTAATTATCTTATTTAATATATATATATATATATATATATATATATATATATATATATATATATATATATATATATATATTTATTTATTATTATCCTTTACGTACATTAACGAATCTATGAGCAGTGTTTCCACCTACGAGCTATCATCAGCATGGCTAAACTGGAAAAGAATCAAATCCTCGATATCATTGCTGTAGTCTGACTTAAAACCACAATACCATGCAACCTTACTGACATGTGTGTGATTTTTTATCACCATCATGTTTACTTAGGTAATTCTATTATTGTTAGACCATACACGATATTTTCACCAGATTGTGTGATGTTTAGTCAGCCCATGTGGGCGATAGGCTGTACACACCCAACAAAACACACCAATAAAAACGCAACTGAAAAACGTAGCCACAATGCCGAAGGTAAAAAAAGATAACTCAAGGATAAGAGTAAAGGCAAATCATTTTACCTGGAACCTAGGCGAGAGCCATATAGGCTTCGGATTGCTCGAGCTAGGACACGTGTCATGATCAACACCTCGTTTTTAGTAGATTTAAATAGCAGTTTGTGCTAGGTAGTGTGCTAGAAAAATCATTCTAGGCTCGGCTGTCACTAGCATGTTTTTGAAAAACCTTATTCACATTATTTCCAAGGTGGGTGTTTTCAAAAAAAAAAAAAAAATCTGCTAAAATGATGAATCAAATAAAGTGTAGATTTTGGTCGTTTCCGTCGTCCATTATGAAGAAAATCTTTCAATGGATGAGTTATTAATTACAAGAACCGTAGATCCGGATAAATCAGTCAATAGCGGTAAACAACAGAATATATACCTTGACATTATTATAAAAAATACCGTACGTTTGAAGACGCAGCAAAATTGTGTGATAAACTTTCCTAAAAAGTTATGTGTTTGGGGTTACCCTTTTTTGTTTTCTTACCGCCAGATCCACTCAAGCGACAAAGTGGAATATCTGTCGAGATTCCATTAATTTCTTAAATATGTTATCTCCTTGGTATGCCATGACATTGCACTTTGTGTAGTAACTTGAATTTGGAGGTATGAGTAGTTTCAAGTAACTGTTAAATTCATATTTATCTCAGATCGATTCTATCTCCGCTTAGTTGTTCCTGTCAGGGTCACATCTATTGGTTGAATATAATATGAGTGGTATTTAATCTCTGATGCTAGATCGTGATCGTGGACATCAATCTTATGTTGCAATCTATTATAACAAAATGTAGCAGGGACATACAACTCTGTATCAATGTGTCTCGCCAAACCCAGCTAATCCTGCTTCTAAATGTCTACATCAGAGGTCTTCAAAGTGGGGGTCGCGACCCCCAGGGAAGTCGCGTAACCATAGAAAGGGGGTCGCCAAATTATAACTATGGAATATTTTAAATAATATTCAACATTGTTTTTTTACTAATTTAACAACAAACATATCAATTTTCAATATAAATTGACAATCGTTTTAATTGAAATGGTATTGTTAAACTTCATCAAGAAAGCAAAATAATAGGATATTTTTATTTTAATTCCATAATTTTCTATTTTTTATTTTATTACAAGATAAATCGACGATGGCTGATAAACAAGAGAAACACATCTGATGATTTGAGTGATGCCGGCACGATGGCAAGCGGTGTAACAAGTTCTAAAGCGGAAGCAAAAGAGAATAAGCTTTTTCATGTGAAAAAAAGAAAGTACAACAAAACTTATTTACAATTTGGATTCACTTTCATTGAAATAAATAATGAGCAGCGCCCAATGTGTGTGGTTTGCAGTGAGCATTTAGCAAGCGAAAGCATGAGGCCTGCAAAATTGAAAAGGCATCTCGAAACTAAACATCCTTCTTGTGTTAATAAACTCGTGGAGTACTTTGAAAGGTTGTTGCAATCTACAAGAAAACAACAGTCAAATATTGAAGCGCATTCTGTAACAAATTTAAAATATTTGCGGGCATCGTATGAAACATCTTTTTTGATTGCAAAGGCTAACAAACCGTTTACAATTGAAGAAGAGCTTGCTCTTCCAATAGCCATCAGAATGACCGAAATTCTCATCGGACAAAAATATGCAAACGAATTAAAAAAAATTCCTATGGCTGACACCACAGTGAGCAGAAGAATTACGAAAATTAGCGAGGACTTACATGAACAATTACTAGAAAGAATTAAAGAAAATTCAGAATTCGCAATTCAATTGGATGAGACAACGGATATTACAAACATGGCACAATTATTAGTGTATGTAAGGTATCGCTACCACAATCATCTTCATGAAGATTTACTTTTTTGCAAGCCATTGGAAGCAGACGCTACAGGTGGGGCAATGTTTAAAAAAGTAGACGAAGCTTTTGAAGAAGTCGGATTAACATGGGCTGACTGTGTTGGAGTTTGCACAGATGGTGCAGCCGCAATGACAGGACAGAATGTTGGCTTCTACAGTAAAGTCAAGTCCGTTTGTAAAAAGGAAGTAACCTTTACTCATTGCATGATTCATTGGGAGGTGCTAGCAACAACAAAAATTAGCGAATAATTGTGTGAAGTGCTACAAGATTCAGTGAAAATAATCAATTACATTAAATCCCGTGCTCTTTATACTCGACTCTTTACGAATTTTTGCAAAGAAATGGGCTCAGAATTTGAATCTTTGTTGCTCCACACGGATATTAGATGGCTTTCAAGAGGTCGAGCTTTAAGAAGGCTACTGACATTTAAAAATGAAGTCATGTTATTTTTATCAAGTAATAACTCGGAGTTGGTAAGATACTTTTACAATGAAGACTGGGTTTCTAAACTTTGTTATTTATCAGATGTTCTTGACAAACTTAATGAACTCAACATATCATTGCAAGGTGCAAACACAAATATTTTTACATTAACTTCGAAAATTCAAGGTTTCATTAAAAAAATTAATGTTTGGTTGATTAATGTGAAAAGAAACACATACGAATGTTTCCATGTTTAAAAGAGTTCATAACTAAAAACGCACTAAGTTTTGAAAAAGTTAAACCCATCATAATCGCTCATTTAGTAAGTTTAGCAGAAAATTTCAAAAAGTATTTTCTCAAAGAATCAGACATGAGCCAATTTGCTTGAATTCAAAATCCATTTGATGTTGATGTCGAAAAAGTGAGTAATCTTACAGTAAAGGTTCAGGAAGAATTGGCAGAACTTTCTTCTGATTCTTCTTTAAAAATCACGTTCGCTAAAATGAGTCTCATATCGTTTTGGTCTGGTCTTGATTCAGAATATTCGAACTTATCTAAGCTTGCAATAAACACTCTTCTACCTTTTGCATCGACTTATTTATGCGAAAGTGCTTTTTCGGCATTAACTAACCTAAAAACAAAACATCGAGCAAATTTGAAATGCATCGAAACCGTACTAAGACCAGCTTTGACAAAGTTAGAACCTAGATTTGATCTTTTATGCAAAAAAATGCAATCGCATCAATCTCATTGATTCAAATGAAATGATATAATCTTAATAATGATATATGATTTTAACTGCTATTATCTTTCATAACCCCTTATATTTTCGTACATATGCTTATTTCTGTGAATTCTTTTATGAATAAATAAAAAAGTAAAATATATTTTATTTCATCTTTAGCTTATGTTGATTTTTCGAAGGAATAAACTTTTTCACTCCATTAACTAATTTTTTATTTATAAAAAATTTTGGTGGGTCACGAAACAATTTTTTTTCCAAAAAGGGGTCGCGAAAAAAAAGTTTGAAGAGCACTGGTCTACATAATAGGGAGATGAATTCAAAGTAAAAAACAAACAAATTATTAACCTTTATACATAGACACGTCTTTCAGATAGATTGTTTTTCTTTTATATAACAAATAATAATAATAAACTTATGAAAGACATCCTGCAAATCAGGCAGTTCTTAGCTCCCCCAAAAAACTGCCGTATTGCAACACCCTTATTATACAACTGATTTCACATCTAGTTACATCATACCGTATCGGAACATGACGGTTATTATCAATGATTACGTTTTGAAGACAGGGGTTCACCCATGAACTATGAGGACGTAGGTGATTTAGTCATAGATGAATTCATTCACAAGTGTATAATAGCGTGACAGGAGACTATGGGACAGTTCCTGGGGCTGAATCGGTATAATATACAGGGAAACGTATACATGTATAAATATATATATATATATATGTATATATATATATATATATATATATACATAATATATATATATACATCTATGTACATGTATGAATATTATATATATACATATATATACATATATATATATATACATATATATATATATACATATATATATACATATATATATATACATATATATATATATACATATATATACATATATACATATATATATATATATATATATATATATATATATATATATATATATATATACATATATATATATATAGAATAAAAAATAATCCAAGTGGTGAATGGTGGTCCAAAAACGAAAAAAGTTATCCAGTCGGGAAGTACGTTTGTTATCGATTGAGTAGATTACAGTGAAAATTGTATTCATGGTGTATGCACCACTTGGATTATTTTTTAATCAACCTCTTTGATATCTTGCCTGGAGCTATTTTGGACATGTTGACTTAGATGAACTGTAAAGTTTTACTAAAAAGTATGTTTTAGGCCGATATCTTTGATGTTTTATATACATTTATGTATCTATATATATTTTTTTATGTATTTTCAAAGTTTAATTTGTATTACCTGCAGTAATGTCATTGCGGTAATGGTCCTCTGAGCAGAAGATTTTCTTTAAAAACTTATGAGTTAAGGACTTTAAAGAACTTTGCCTGAACATTGAATTGTAATAAAATTTGATTCGTACCTTATTTTATTCTTCCACTTTATCTATTTCTATTAATGCTCTATCCAGTATATTGAGCTTTATGTTTATCCAGATGTTCACACATGAAAGATATTAGTTTCCTCTTATATATTTTGTTGTGTCAACTTGATATATATATATATATTATATATATATATATATATATATAAATATATACATATATATATATATAGATATACATATATACATACATATATATATATAGATATATATACATATATATATATATGTATATATATATATATATATATATATATATATATATATATATATATATATATATATATATATAATGATAATAATCCAGGTAAAAAACATCCACAGGGTAGTAATACAAATAATTTCAACCGGGTTTATAAAAAGTGCCTAATATCAAATAGAGCTTTTTATATGATTATTCTTATTTACACAGAGATGTACAACATCTGCGACACATAATAACTGTTGATCGATAACATCGACATGCCAGTGTCGCAGATTTTTTACATGTACGTGTAAATAAAAATAATCGTATATATATATATATATATATATATATATATATATATACAACTGCGGATCGTTGTAAATGTAATATACCCTTTCCTATAGCTTTCTTAATCTTGAGTAATCCTTCTTAAGCCGCCCAGGTTGAATGTCGCATTAGATACCAGAAAACAGGATCGACGAAAATACTATTAGAGTGAGGGTTTACCTTGACAAGTTTAAACTGATCAGTAAAAAGAAACACCCACACACATATCATGTTATACTTTTGGTTGACTCGTTTTAAATGCAATGTCTGTAGTCGACCTGCTGGTTTAGCGCTGGGATTTTCCGCCTAACACATGCGGACCGAACAACGAACACCACTTTAATCAGGATTTGCAGATATATGAAGAAAAACTAAAATTAACAGACATAGTTTAAATGCCGGGCTAATATAAGGACACAATTTAAATAACAATAACATCTTGCGTTGTGCGAGATTGATTGTGGAACTCAATGTTTTTATTTTCACATCCTATACATGCGCATTATTCTTATTTTGGCATTGTTGCATTTAGTTTTAGCTGAAAACAAAGTACAATTACTTAAAACAAATCTCAGTAGATTTATACATTTAACTCATTGAAAGAAGGACTGGCGTTTTCGGGGGGAAATGGCAACTATTGTGTATTTCTGCTCCAACAATGAAACTCCATTTTATCATTTCTACCATAATGTAATCTATGAAAAACGAGTAAAAATAATATATAACCGCATATTTTGTTTTCATAACTGTAAACCGATAACAGAGATTGCAGTTTCCATCTAGTCGTTGATAAGATTGTGATGTAGCCTTTTCCCGGTTATCTTTAGCTGTTATTGTGAGTGCAGAACCTTTGTTTGAACTTTTTTTTCGTCATTCAGACGTAAATTTCTGCATTTCTTGCATCTACACCGGTTATTGCTTTGGCTTCTTACACTATGGAACTGGTAGTGCATCTTCATCCTCAGATGCTACTCTCACCTCTTTTGCATGGGCAGCACGGGTTTAGGATTTGATTGATGCTGTTGGTTTTGATGATTGCATTTATATTATGGATGGAAAGAAAGAATAGCTCGTGTTGATCGTATTTCTATTAAGATATTATGTAGCTAATTTGACGGTGAGAAGTGTTTGTCTATTAATTGGCAGAACCGCTTGCCTATGCTATAGTTTACACTTAAGGAATATGGGGTGTACACCATATAGTGTTTCTTTTCCTAATGTGTATGTGTTGTCTGGTAGTTTGGATCGGTATATAAGAGATGTCATCGCTATAATCGCTTTTGCAGAGGCTTGCCTTGTAACATGAGACGATTTGCTGAAATATATCTGGGCTGGATCAAAGGTATCTTTCGGAAAGTAATCATACACTTTAATTCAATAATAGGGCGTTGTTTATCTATTTTCTCATTTCTCTATACGAGTGATATTTTCTTTTGTTTTTTTTTTACTTTTCATTTAAAGTCTTATTCTTTCTTCTTGTAATTTTTTTAAAAATCGTACCTACTTACAATTTATTTTTTATGACTATTACTAACGAAACATACATTTGTCTCGTCATTTTCAACGGAGAATCAATGCTCGTATTTCTCCTCTATATTTATATATATTGAGAGGCAGAGTGAGAGATGTGAGAAGATAGAGAAAGAAGTGGGAGAAGAGGGGTAGTAAGCGGTCGATCTTATTGTTGCTTCTTTTTGCTTTGGGCTTCAGATAAACAGTTACCATGGTAATTTCATCTCGTATCTAATGTTGCGTATATTTACTTGTACTAAACGGGGATGATCTTTTTTGAATTAGTAATGGCGTATGATAATAAATGAAAATTAAAAAAATACAGCATCAAATAACCAAAACATATGGAGAAATAATGAATTTGAACACGTGTATGCCATAATGCATTGCAGATTCGTGGTTGGCCTGCAGGGTTTTCCAACATGCCGATTGTAAACAATCAGTCGATTCAAAAAGTACACCTGACATTCAAGTTAGTTTTAAAGTATTTTATAAAATAGAATCATCTTTCTAACCTAAAGTACTTCTCACTTGTGACCTTCATCACGTTTATATTCGACAGATCGCCACGCATGCGCGATTTTTTTAAAATACAACTAACTTGGGATACGATATCTTATGATTAGAAGGAATGCTACGTTTCTATATTTTATGCGTATTTTTTTAAATATGAAAATAACACACACGAAAGACATGTCACTTCTCTGTTTAATAAAACTACTCTATTTTCAATGTAGTATGGTTTTGTCTGATCACGTGTACATTATACGTAATCATATTTAGTAGGAATGTATTCGGTCGATATTCTTCACTTTATATTAAAACCCACGTGTATGTAGTTGTATATAATGAGAAATATATATATAATATGCACTTACATTACGCCCCTCAAGAGTTTGCAAGTAAAACATATGCGTTTTTCAAGCTCTGCTGGAAAAATCTTAAGTTTCGAGAGAAAGCGAGAAAGTAACTAATAAGTCAGATAATAATCGCAGGATTATGACGCTTAAAATGAATTCGTGAATAAATCCTTGAGTATATGATACAAACTTTACAGTAGACGACCTAGTAAGTGAAATAATTTGTTGGAAGTAACAAGAAATGAAAGGTTAATCGGAGTTCACTTGCTGATGTTTATGTGAGGATCGCTAGACTGTGGTAATTGATAGACACTGATATAACGTCACATAGGAGCACGTATCATCGTGGACGTAGAATGATATGGACTGACAAAATATAATTATACAGTGATTATCTCTCTCTCTTACTCTGTCGGTATGTCTCTTTCTCTTTGTCTACACTTTTTTAATAATTTTGAAATTCAAAAACAAAAGCTTTTATATTCGGGCAGCCACCACTCAGTCTAGAAGCATCCTAAAATGACCGTACACGTAGACTATTTAGCTAAAAAAGTATGAATACCATTTGTGAAGTTTAATGCTTCTGTACTGATTACAACAAGTATGTTTTCTGCATGAATTACGAAGGTTTAAAACGTAATATATAAATTGTGTTGAATATATCAATATTACAAGCAATTGAGAACACTGGCGAAGCATAGCCAATTAGTATGTGGACTAGTTACATGATATCAGTTCTAAATGTTTAAATGTGGTTAACATGTTGTTTTAATTTTTCAAATTGGACGTATCCCGCAAGTCCAAATCGATATTATATTATAGAGTCGAATCTTATCAGATCTGGTTTAGTAATTTACGTGCCAATACTGGTGTGGAAAGTATGAACCGGCAAGTGCATATCAGTTTAAAGTAATAGTTCAACTGATGTTCAATAATACGTATACAATTATTATTTTCCAATAGTTATTTTTTGTCGCATTAAATTTGCCGATACATGTAGATATGACCGGAAACCGATACACCACGAGAAATACTCTAATTTGTGTTGTGTTATTGCCCGGCATATTGTGTCTAAGTAAATTGTTTAGACGTAAATGACATACTAAATGTGTTAGGACACAGTTTTGCTTAATCCGCATCGAAAAAAATTCAATAAACGCTGGGCACTATGTCAAACAATTTACATAGTGATTATGTAAGATTAACCTTTAATAACTTGGATTTCACAGGAATATATACATATATAATACACTAAAGAAAATTAGTGTTCGTTCGTACATTATCACCCTCCAACTCTTTTTAAAGATGGGATTTCTCGAGCGCCGTAAATACAATGCAAACACTATTTCTTTTATTTAATCTGTTGTGTCGAACGTCAAACCCAAACAAAACTCAATTCTTTTACTTCTCGGGATTAACGTGCAGTATATGTTCAGTTACAAAATCATACGATACGTTGTGAAGTCATCTTTTGTGCTGGAAGACCGTCAAGTGGAAATATCGCACACACTTTATATTGAATATAAAACGTAGACTTCTATAAGATGATAAATTGTGAAACTACATTTACAACACTAATAGATAATTAATAAATAAGTAATACATAATACATTTTTAGTTTAAACAAAAGTAGTACAGCAATATCGTGGAGTTTGCGTTCGTAGCTGACATCCATCATCTCATAAATGTCTCTGAATCTGTGCAGATTGTTCCCCATACGAAGGTCAACAAAATACAACAGATGAAGGATAATGATGTGGAATGTTCATGAGTTCCACTAGTGTTGCAACATATTCCTCTGATTTTTATTTGGCGGATATCACATCATTTGGGATAATATACGCGCTTGAATAGATGTATTAAATCGAAAATGATAAGCTATTCATCGACATTTGTCCACATTCGGTGGTGATTCTAATATTTAAAAATAACGTTTGCTGTATTTATGTCGTAGTTATTATTACACTTGTATACTAAAGTATATGTAAGGGTAGACAAACTGTATAGATACACTAGTACCGGAGTATACCAATAAACGGCATTTTGCCGTACTGCGCAACTTCCAAGTTTTCATGAGGTAAAATACCCAATTAGTTACAATCGTTTCTAGCAAATTTCCCGCCTGGATAATTTTTTTCATATTCATTTTAGTCTACCAATCACCACCTGGATTGTTTTTAATCGACTTCTTTGACATTTTTCTTGAAATTGTTCATGACTTGGATGCACTGTATAAGTTTAACAACAAAGTGCATTTTGGGTCGATATATGTGATTTTTTAGATGTATCATTATGTATTTTTTTAATATATTTTAATATATTTTCAAACCTCAATTTTATTTCTTTATTATTTTTATTAGTACTGTCATTGAGTTAATGATCCTCTGAGGAGAAGATTTTCTTTGAACACTCATGTGTTAAAGACGCAGTATCCCTCCTTGTTTTGAACTTTAATAAAAACTAGTTAATGTCTCATGTTATAATGTCATTCAATTAATATTATTGTCATGTACACTATATTGCGCTGTGTTATTATTCTGATAGTCTACTTGCTAAATATATTATTTATATTGTTAAAGGTCTATCTTACTCTCTTTCTCTCTCTCTCTCTCTATATATATATATATATATACATATACACCCACATATATATATATATATATTTATATATATATATATATATATATGTGAAGAACAAATATATACTACATTGCTCCCCGAAAGAAGTAAATTGTATCATGACGAAAGAAAAAATAACATATTACCCCCAATAAATACGTAATTATTAGGATGAAGATTTTATAATACCGGAACAGATACTACACTATCCCATCTCTCGCAAAAAAAGAGAATGGGTAATCTCTGGGAAGAGTGTATCACGTCAACATAATAGATAATACACCACTTTACTCAAAAAGAAAGGTTATCTCTTATACGATAGTCCTATGAGCACAACACGAATACTACAGTTCCCTCCCGAAAAAAGTTTAGGAAAGGCATGGGAGAAATATATGAAAACAGAACAAATAATACACTACTCCTACCTAAATTAAGCATTGAAAGTTGGTACATTAGTGTAATAGTATAATGAACTGGATTATTAAAAGATAATAATAGTAAAGTCTCGACCTCAGATACATAAGTAATAGAATAATTTCGACTTCATATATATATATATATATATATATATATAGCAAATCACTATTTGCAATGTATGTAAATTTGACTCAGCTATGTCAGGAAGAGAAAGTTTGATAGGTATATATAGAGAAAGAGATAAAAGGGTGGGTGGGTGAGAGAGACTTGGTAATCTTACTACTTAAGGATGCACCGTGGCCTTTTTACTTCATCGAGGCTAACACGTGTTATAATTACATGCACACCTGTCTAGATGAGCGCTTTCCTCTAATTTATATGATAGCTAATTACGTCATGATAACAAAAATGTAATTCGTATGCGCTTATAAATTCTAAGTCATTTCATGAACTATACTATTGTTTACCTACTTTATTCTCTAGGATCTAACTTTCCTATATTTTCACTTGTTGTTGGTATGTCAGGCGGAATTAAAAGTTAGGATCTTTATAAAACTAAAACATGAAACAACTGAATTAGAACCGGATCATGAATGACGTAATCGACAGAGTGCCAAGAGTATTAATTAATGACTATGGAGAGAGTCGAAAGGACTTATGAACCTGAGCATTTAACCAAGGATGAGTAATGCTTTTTCCTCTTTACTTAGTGTGACTACTATACGTTGCACATAAATATAGAACCCATATTAATTTCAATTTAAAGCATACGTTTCATGGGCAATTTTTTTAATGTGTCTTAATGTTACACTCTACGTTCTGGTAGAATAAAGCCACCTTTCGAGCATAATTTTACAAACTATTATAAAATCAATTGATTGCCGGTGGCAAATATCATTACACGTATTAATATAACACGTTAGCCATCGATCAAGACCACGTCTATTGTATAACGTTATATGATCTCCAGATCGGGCACGAAGGTACATCAACTATCTATATTTCCCGGCTCTTTTCTAACGCCTTTTAAAACCTGAAATCCTAGTTACAATTAATATAATTAATCACCTACTTTATTTTAGAGGAGCAAGTAATGCTATTCATTACATATCCGCACATGGGACTCAACTTGATCGTAAATGCATGACTCCGTAAAAACTTGATGAGTATATTATGTCTACACTTACGTTAAAATTTAATTCTTGTACTATTTGAATTATTCGCACTACTCTTCCCATACTGAAACTTATTCTCTCAATGTTAGAACAGATGTAACTTTTGACGACACCCAAGAGCATTTGTCGATCTCTGGAATAGTTATGTAAAACTCTTGAATCTTTTGGGAAAGTGCAAGGTGATACTCAGTTTCCGAACTTGAAGCTTCAATCCTCAGTGCAGGATACACTAAGTGTATATAAGCATTACTCATGATTTCTATCCGGTCCTGTTTGACGGACCGAGTGTATTCATACAACGTTCATTATATAAAGGTTTAGAGAGTTCGAAGTTAAACAAGATACACCTGAACATAGTCAGAGGTTACATTCGCCGAAACAATGTGAGAATAACATCCAAGATGTAATTCTAAAAGATCTTATGATATAAATTATAAATCAAAAAAATTATGAAATCTAATTTTAAATTCGATTTCTGAAATGTTATATTCATGACAGAACTAAACAGACAGATAGAAAAACATACAGAGAAGCAAACATACGTGTGTTTACATTAGTATACATAAAAGTGGAACCTCGGTTTTCGAAAATAATTTGTTCTAGAAGAAGCTGCCAAAAAATCGAATTGTTCGAAAACCGAATCATATTTTAAATTAGGAACAATGTAAAACAGATTCATTCGTTAGTTCTTATATATTTTCAGGTATGTAACGTGTTCATGTACAAAACGATTCAGGATCAGTATATATCATTGCTTCTAACTATTATGTATAATGTAACATTTTGTTTCTTTTAAAAAATATCTGTGAATTAAAGACTATTTTTAGTATATATTCTTACTATTTTACTACACATTTAATAATGTTTTCATAAATTAGCACGTATATAAAAATAAAACCCAGATTGATTTTTCAAAGTCAGATCCGGATTGTAACATCATGAGTGGCAACATTGCAGATAACCGTAAACGTTTCATCAAAGGGTATTTCTTTGGCTAACGTGGCGCGGCTTTAGAATCGAAGTGTTGTTAGAAAACCTTGGCATCCCGCTTAAATTTCTTTGTTCAACCTCCAGATTTCTCTGGGTCGATACTTTCATGAAGCGAAGTTTTAATGTATGTACAAAATAAAAACACTTCACTAATCGAATTCTCGAATGTTTCTGAAAATGGTAACAACGCCTTCCTTTTTAAAAAAAGGTTAGGCATCCAAGTTATAAGGAGAGTATTCCAATAAAAAAACACCCCACTATGCTAGCAATGGGCAAGGGAATTATCATAAACGACGAACAGTGTCTTACTAATTCTAGGTCGTATTAGTGTCGCACGGGGGACTGAAAATCTGACGATACGACTTTTAATTGTAGCAATTTTCGAAGCCTTACAATCTCTAATAGTTCTCAGACGAAACTAAAATATTCAATTTCCAATCATTTAAATGGCTTCATGAATTAAATAAAACAACAAAGGACACATTTTCTTTTTATTGACATTGCGATAGAATTGTTTACGATTTAGATTTAATTTCAATAATGGCTGAGGGGAAACAGAGAAAGTATTTTCTGTGTTTTTCTCCTTAGATCTTTAGACTTTTATTTCGCGCTTTTTTTATTTTCCCGAAATAATGGAATGTCGAAATATACAAAAATAGCAACTTTTCTCCGAAAAAAAAGAACAACAACATAATATATATTTAACGTTAAAAATAGCAGCATAAAAACAGCGTTACATGTTGAAATATTCCTTTGGATATCCAAGTGTTAAGTTATGTTTTTTAAAACATCAATTTTGTTATGTCTCCGATTATTTCAGATAAAGATTGTTAATTCATATTATTTTGATGACTGGAACTACTGTTCTCATATTAGACGTTTTTCTGAGAACCTTTCTTCCGATGTAACTTCCAACTTTTTTAAGGTCCCGTGGAGAGACACATATACGTGCTAAGTAATAATCAGTTTGAAGTAACATTTTTTGTACGGGCAACACTAAGAGTACTATAACAATTACAACATGTTAAACTAGTCGTGGTTGACGGAACGAGAGCAAGCTACTGAATAAAATAAATGGTTTTGTTCGAAATGTTATATACATTAACGGGTTAGACAAGATGCACTTAAAGAAGGTACGATATTTAATCGACCGTAACGTACTTAAAATAACATCGAACTTGAGAACAGTATTTCGAATAATCTGAATAACACCTCCAATTAGCGATGCAAGCCGTAATCTGTAATTTACTTACTAATTCGCACAACTTGTGCTAAGGCTCAGCCTAGTACTCACCCCTTATTTCCTTGTATTTAGATCGACTAGCTATCTTATTTATATAGTATCTATCCTTCTCCCTTCATGTAATCGGCCGCTCTTTCTATTTTTTTAACAGTCAACGGTTATAGAATTTATTATAAGAGTGAATATTCGAATACTCCATTATAAACAATAAAAACATACACCACATTATTCAACCCATAGCTAAAGAGAAAACACATGATGCGAGATATAAAGAGAGAGAGAGAAAGAGATACGGAACCGAAATACTCGTTTTGATTGTGTATTTTGTTCATGTAACATACTTTTTATACTAATTGGCAATTCATATTATCTGAGGGAATTCTTTGTATCATTGTGAAAACCTAGGGACTGTGTTTATTTCAGGTCGCATTTATCTTGATACCAAAATCTAACTGAGCTTATATGAGGGGCCCATCGGTTCAGACTTGTTTAGTATATAATATATATATATATATATATAGAGAGAGAGAGATAGAAGAAAAAAGAGTGATAAATATGCGACGATTGTCCAAATTTATTTCAAATTTCAATTGTTCAATGCAAGGTTGTCAGTAATAAACTAGTGTTTATTTTTCTTTCCTTAAGCCAAGGCTTTTCAAAGATCGAAATCTTATCATCAGAGGAGAAATACAGATGGATAAGTTGGCTTTCGAAAAAACCAAAGTTCAAATATTTGAAAAATATGAGAATTATTATTAAAAATTATTAAAATAATTTTTGTTAAAAAAAAAAAACCTATTGAATGAAAAGCAAAATTCCGTGAAAAAGATATGCAAATTGTCCGGGTGGTAAATTTCCGTTGAAAAAGTTCGGTGAAATTGTAGAAAGTAAAGAAAAACACTTTGCATGGGAGCAGATTGGAGAAGGTGCTCAAAAAGTAGATAAGTCCAGATGCACTTAAAAGAGGTTGAGAAGAGGAAAACAGGCCATTTCTTTGATTTACTTCCGGGCCTAGTAAAACAGTAGGATATATATATATATATATATATATATATATATATATATATATATATATATATATGTGAGTGTGTATGTGGGTGTGTCTATTTCGTAGTAAGTGAATGTCTGTCTATGTGGTTGATGGCACGTTCAATCTCTCAAGTGTATGTGTGTTAGCGCAGTATAACCACAAAATAGATTTCCGTTTCAGCTTTCGTTTTAGGCAGTCATTCAAGGGAAGAACACCTCAGCGATAATTCATGTAGCTACTGTTGATCCCAATACTGTAGACGTATTTTTAGGTCAGGTTTGCTGTCGATTACAATGCGGATCGTGGTGCGTTCGAAGTTTTTAATCACTTAAAATGATTTACTTACAAGGATTGGCTGAAAACCCTTGTTATTAAAGCAATGTCAATACATGAAAATATGTTTGCAGCCCGTATTTATGCATATAAATCTGCATACTATACAACCATAAATGTGACCCCACAAAAAAGGTGATGTGGCGTTCTACCATATGTATGTATATACCTTGCGTGAAATTTAAATAGGCACAATGTACTTGCGTCAGACTGGGTAAAAGAGCTGTATAGTGTTTTCGAATATGTTGCTGAGTAAATGTTCTATGTTAAATTTTCTGAAACATGTGTTTGAGCATCATTGTCAAAATTAGCTCAGGTCAGCGAATTTACACATTATTCAAGCTAAAACATAATTTATGGTTTGATAATAATTCTCAGTCATCCTGCGGATTGTGTGGAAAAGTTGGATAAGTTTACGATTGAGCTAGATATAATGTACTATCAGGTACATTTTGCACATAGCTGTGCGGATACATGGAATATATTAAATACTACTTGCATGAAAGATGCATGACATATACAATTCTTCGAGGTATTTTAAATAGTGTGGAATTAGTTTGGTAATTGTCGAGCTTATTTTGTTTCATATACATCTTTTGAACCTAGGGTTAGACTTCCCCAAGTGCAAGGAGCGAACATTTGATTATTCGGCTGAAAACTTAAAGGGAACATGACATCCTCTAATGAGCTAAAATACGATGCGCTTTGATCTTTTGTAATGTATTAGAAAGAGGCTAAAATAAAGTAAGATGACTTCATAGTATTCTGAATCAAATATATGATTAAGTGTATATGTTAAATAGTATGCATGTCTTCAACGTATTCCAATCACATGATAGTGGCCTTGATCCAGGTAGAAGATCCTATCTTAGTTTAGAGTAGACTCATGTAAGACTTATTTGAGGCAAAGCTGGCAACACCACACCCATTGTGGGTATTTCATTGCTTAATAATGTAAGTGAGACGTGTATCTTTGAGAAAACAATACTTTGCTGAATATATTTTAATGACGAATTTGCACATTAGGCCTTTATGACAAAATGTAGATACAATTGTATCATTAATATATGTTAAAGTAAAAAAGTGTTTGTATTCATTCAGGTACGACAGTTTCTTACTTCAGATCAAATCAGGAGAAACCATTACAGCCCCAAAATAACCGCCAAAACGGAGAGATTAAAGCGACCTACAACGATGAAAATCTTATCAAACATTAAGCCCTGATGAGACTCACTGAGATGCCTTAAATTTGTTCAAGCTTTAACTTCTTAATATCTTCAAATATTTAATCTCATTGTTTTGCCCTACTTTTTGAGTACAAGGTAATAATATCGAGTATTATATGTAATAAACATGTCGTACATTTATGTGTATTGCCATTCTGCGTTCGATGGAACTTTAACTAACAGACACTCGTTTATTGTTCCAAACTTCCCAAAACTCCTGAACGTTTGCTTCATTCGCGGATGTAATTTATTGTTATGTCACATGTTATCTAAGCCATAGCTAAGACCAATATAGATAATTTCACTCAGCAATAAATTTGACCTGTTAGTAATAGAATGTATGTATTATTCCACCATCCACATATATTCCGAATTGGGTGTTCACCGCCGAATGTAGTTTAACGTTAAACCAGACATTTATATTTAGGACATGTATGGAACAATGATAGTTAACTTAACTTCGGGTCTGTGTATACCTAGAAGTAATAGGAATACTTGTATTCGTCCACACTAACCAAAGATCTCGAATTGCCCCATCACACCAGAATATAGTTCAATGTTATAACAAAAACACATTTTACTAAAGCCATAAACTTCCACCTAGTGTAAGAGTTTCTAAAGGAGTAATTGACATCTTTGTAATTCTCCTTATTCTACAAACATCATTAAATGGAACATTCGCATCCGAATAATGTATATTTAAATAAGAAAGACGAATTGTATTTCAGCCATTGATGAGACCATGACAGGTATTCAAAAAGTGTAAGTGTACATATGAGTAATGTCATCTTATGTATTGCTGTAACACGGCAATGATCCCAATATGGCCATCACTGTTGGAGGTAGTTTAATACTATTGTAAATATAGATTTCAGCTATAGAAATGAAAATGATAAGTACTCTTACTCAGAATTTGAGTATTGATTTACTCTTCTCCAGGAGTTAGGCACAAGGCCAGTTTTTATCTTACTCCCACAAGTAAGATGTGACCCAAGGTCGGGTCGGGAAAGTGGGGTTTTAAAATTGCCTGGGCAGTCTCGTTGGCATTCCCCGGTAGAGGCGCCTCAGGCAGTAAGCAATAAACCTACTCCTCCCCAAAGAGGGGAGGCATAGCCTGGGAAGGTGGACCTCCCAGAACTGCACAGGACAGACCCATAGACTGGCGTAAATACAGGACCCGAAGGCCAAGACAACACCAGTATGGGGTTCAGTATCCATCGGAACAGATACTACAATTTGATCTTAGCCAAAAGGCTAGCACGACTTTTGGAAACACATAGTGGCCAACACTAAGCACATATTAGCAATTAAAACATTGCGGTCTGATTTAATTCATGTCATACAAAGGCAATATTTTAATTAGTCCATGCATTCAACAGAGCATACTTTTATAGCAGGGTTAAAGCGGAGATAAGAGTAATGGAAGCTTATACATTCCTCTATACAACGTAAATACCCCGAATTGGA
Organism: Sepiola atlantica; assembly: GCA_963556195.1. Classification (NCBI taxonomy): domain Eukaryota; kingdom Metazoa; phylum Mollusca; class Cephalopoda; order Sepiida; family Sepiolidae; genus Sepiola; species Sepiola atlantica. The sequence goes on from OY744536.1 coordinate 61,298,010, forward strand.
GCTTACCTCTGGATTTAAATGAATGGAATATAAAACACTTTTAAAAAAAATCCATAAATAACACAATGACAGGTAATCACACTCAGTATTAAAAAATAGACATGAGTACTGAGACGTATGGCTTTCTCTTGTTTAGCTGTTAGTCTGTGTGTTAAATCTTTAATTGCATTTTATCTGAGACCACGCATCTCTAAAAAAGACTTTGACCGTCCCTCGACTCGTCGGTCACTTCGTAAGTCTGTCACGATGTAAATGGAAATAACATTGTCCGCGAGGCCCCAAAACTAAAGTATGAAATATCATTGTTTTATGCGATGATGCATGTCTATTAAGATATTCTGTGCGTTTATAAGTCGGCCTGTGTGTCTGTCACAATAAAATAGGCTTTAGATGTGTTCATGTACCTGTGTTATAAGCTTGTCCCATCTATCTGTCCGACTGTCTGTCTATCATGATTTACTTATACATAAATTATATTTCTGTTGTGCAAAAGTTTAAGTATGAGAGAGCATTTTAAAAGCGTCCACAAATATTTTCTCTGCATCTGTCAGTCCGTTGATCTGTCATATGTAATTCGCTGTCCAGATGTTAAGCGTATAAATTAGGTATAATGGTTAGCCAGGATGCTTTCGATACATGCACTTTGTAAAAAACTAACTTTTAGACTTACAGCAAAAAAGAAATATAAGTTCCAAAAATTCCTCAAACATATTCCGGTCACATTTTGTCACCGTTAAAATCAATATTTGTTGTCTTAATAAATCACGCTTACAGAAAATCTAACCAATCTACAGAAGAAACATTCCCAGACGATACAAAAATTGCAAGATTAAAAAAGAAAATTCACTTCAAGAAAATAGTAACACCATCAGATTTTTCTTAGAACACAATACCAAGAGATAAGTAGACTTTTCATAAAATACTAGTAATAATAGATATATTTTCGAATCCATCTGAACACACACGAATACACATACACATCTATCGATATATACATACATACACTGACACAGAAGCACTGTAAATTACAGACAAATATATATATATGTATATATATATATATATATATATATATATATTTACAATTATACAGCGAAACATATGCAAAGAGGTATGCTTCTCAATAATGTTTTTGTTCTACTTCGCATACATATGAAAGGGATTAATTTTTGACAAATAAATTCCAAAAGAATCTCTAGCTGTAAAACCTTGTTGACAGACTCCTTGAAAGTATCAGCAAGGTTATCGGCTTAGTTGTCGAAACGCTTGTTTATCCCTTGGATGGAAAATTAACGAAAATATTCACTTGCTGATTTCTGCTTAGTCGTTGTTGACAAAAAATTGCGATTAAAAAATTGGTTTTTCCAATCTTCTAAAAATAACATTAGCGAAATGTCAGAGCAAAGGGAGCAGCTAGTACATTTCCATGGAAAAGGTTAAGAGAAAGGCAGCTGCTGCAGCTGATGTCCAGATCATGGCAAACACAAACAGCGACTCCTGCTGCTGCTATGGTTTTTCCAAGATGGCATCTTTTTAAAAAATGTAAACAACGTCGCGGTGTTGTTGAACCGCGACAAGACCCCTTCCCTGGATAATTGATCATTATCAATTCAAAATCAAGGAAAACATTGTGGTGAAGAGTTGCAGAGGTATAATGAAATGTACCCGCAAGGATGGTAAAAAAAATGAAAGATGCATGTGTGTTTACGGTGTGTTCAAGCATTAACAGTGCAAGTGGATCTGCTCTGTTAAAAAATGTTGAGTGCGAGCGAATTTTGGTGGCGTTGTTCTATGTTAATTAGTCTGCGTTATGCGGAACTGATGAAACGAACGTTCAATTGTCAAGATAAGCGGTGCGTTGTGGTCAAATACAAGTGTGTAAGAGTTCGGTATGTTGGTAAGGTCTGTGGTGCACATGAATTTGCACAGTTGGTTTAAGGTGATGAGTGAGCACAAGTGTGTTTGCACGGTTGTTATGTGAGCACAGGTGGGTCTGCGCGGTTGTTGACGAGTGAGGTGATGAGCGAGCACAAGTGTTCTGCGCAATTGTTGACGACTGAGCGAAAGTGGGTCTGCGCGGTTGTTGATGAATGAGCGCATGTGGGTTCTGCGCGGTTGTTATGAATGAGCGCATGTGGGGTCTGCGCAGTTGTGGATGAATGAGCGCATGTGGGGTCTGCGCGGTTGTTGATGAATGAGCGCATTTGGGGTATGCGCGGTTGTTGATGAATGAGCGCATGTGGGGTCTGCGCGGTTGTTGATGAATGAGAGCATGTGGGGCCTGCGCGGTAGTTGGTGCATGAGCGCATGTGGGTCTGCGCGGTTGTTGACGAGTTAAAGTGATGACTGAGCACAAGTGATTCTGTGCAGTTGTTGATGTCGTCTATGTTGATTAGTCCATGTCGTGGAGCTGATGGACGGATGATCGGTGGTACACCATGGTCAAAATCAAATGCGCAAATGTCTGCAAGTGAGTTAGCAGGTCCAAGTACAAGTGGGTCTGTACTGGTGTTGGTGCGCGTCGTTCAAGTCGATGGGTCCTCCAGTTGATCAATGAACGCCCAGTTGTTTAGTATTTAGGCGTGCTTGTGCAGGTGTACTCGTTTAGGAACTGGTGCGATTTCTTCCATTGTGTTGTCAGTGAGCTCCGGCTTAGTTGCCGAAATGCTTGTTTATCCCTTGAAGAAAAATTAACGAAAATAATCGCTAGCTGATTTCTGCTTAGTCATTGTTGACAAAAAGTTGCGATTAAAAATTGGGTTTTCTCAATCTTCTGAAAATAACATTAGCGAAATGTCAGAGCAAAGGGAGCAGCTCGTACATTTCCATGGAAAAGGTTAAGAGAAAGGCAGCTGCTGCTGTTGATGTCCAGATCATGGCAAAAAAGGTGACTCCTGCTGCTGCTATGGTTTTTCCGAGATGGCGTCTTTTAAAAATGTAAACAACGTCGCGGTGTTGTTGAACTGCGACACGGCATATATGATTTAGTTGGGAATACAGTTTTACTCTGTTTATGAAGCTTAAGTTTTACAAAGGATTATGACATGTTGATATACTGTAGAGTCTAGATGACCACATATTTATAAAGGCATATCTATGGATATATACATGTATACCGTCACTTACACATACTCACTTTAAATTATAGCCACACCCATACGTATATCTAGAGTGATACAGCTGAACAGAATCCGAAGAGTAGTAGATATTTCCTTCCAACTTATGACCTGATATTACTCTATAGGGAAATTAAGGTGCCCACTTAGCATAGCTTATAATATCTATATCAAATATTGTAGTTTACGTCACCGGCTGCATTAATTTAAACAAGAATCGTCTATAATCCCACCCTTTGTCTGGGCACGTTTAAAGATTACTAATTTCTTGTTACAGTTCAGGAGATGTTGTTATCGGATTTCAAAAACTCTGCAGGAAATCATTGGCAAGTCTAGTTTCACGTCTAGTTTAACGATGTGTGTAACGGCAACGTCTGTTAGTATATATATATATATATATATATATATATATATATATATATATATATATATATATATATATATATATGGGTGAAATACACGATAATTCCTTAAAATGTAATGCCGTGGTGGACAAAATGTGTGAAAAATGACAAACAGAAAACAGGAGAACAACAAAATCAAAAGGTATGACCGGTTTCGTTCGTGTTGACGAACGTCTTCAGAAAAAGTGAAGATTTGGAAATGATTTTATTTTGAAGGCACACACATGGGATTAGGAAAGCCTGATCCAATTGGACCATATGAGAAGACACTAATTGACGTTGAAATATGACAAGTGGGTGACACATTCTTCTGTGTTTCTTATTCTTTTCATGTTTTTATTTATTTTCTTTTTCTTTTTCACTTTCACACCTAATGAGCTAGTATGGGGAAGGCGGTAGGGGAGGAAGTAAAAGGCGATAAGAGGGAAGAAAACAGGAGAGCTAACCAGGTATAACAACACATGGGAGTGGGTATAACATTTATACACTGAATGCTAGAACCCAAAGATTAATCTGAATGAATCAGAGATAGGTCTGCTAATTTGTCACACATAAGGTTTTAAAAAGCAATAAACATCTTAAAACGACAGTCCATATATATATATATATATATATATATATATATATATATATATATATATATATATATATTAAGGTACATGGTAATTCATGAAAATTAAATGCCGTTGTAGACTAAATGTGTGGAAAATGAACAAACGGAAAACAGGTTGAAGAGGAGGAGAAAAACAAAAAATATAAATTATTTAAAAAGAATAGAAAATAAAGGTTAAGTTTGAGAGAGATGTATTAAAATGATTTGATTAGCAATGACAGATGGCTATTTATATACATATATATACATATATATATATACATATATATATATATATATATATATATATATATATATATATATATATATATATATACATATATGTAACACCGGCCGTTCTAACAGAAGAGACACTACACCAGTTCTCACTATAAATAGTACACGTCACCAGAGCCACGGGAGAGAAAAAAGGACACTATTGTAACTGTCTAGCCAAGTGACAGTCAGTTTTCTTACCTTGTATTTTTTATGTGAATACACTTGTTATCTTAACCCAAATTCGACTTGACTTCTTCTTGTTACTGTAGGACTACTTCACAACAGATTGGCGACGAGAAATCGAAACGATATCACAGCGGAATATCACCCAAAGTGATTGATATACAACGATTCGCAAGATCTTCACGGAAAAACATCTTCGTCTTTTCAAACAGATATTTGGATTCTCAAGGATTAACAGCAAATGTACCACTCCAAAAAAACAAAAAAAAAAAAAAACTTGCTGCCAAAAATCGAAAACTAGAAAACGCGTAAGACATTTTCAATTATTAAAATAATTGTATACACTGACACCTTTATTTTTTATCTCTTCAAGTTCACTGACTCGTTAAGATTAATTTTATCCGCGTCAACTATTACAGATATTGTGTAAGGTTGTCGTTATTATTAGGACAACATCTGATATCTGAGTAAGATCCGGATTTACTATTTATTAAAACGGTCTACCACAGAATTGTCGAAGGCAAAGAAGGACCTGCAGCGAAAAATATATATTCGCGTAAGTCATTTGTGCTTCTAACAAAGAACTGTTTAATAAGCAAGTCGAATTTTTGCAAAATGACCAAGGGGTTAAAAAGATTTTCCATGAAACTAGTCTTATTAGGCTTATAGCGACGGGCTTGGTTTTGTAAAACTACGTACACATATATATAAAAAAGGATTCTTTTTTCCTCAGTTTTGTTTTTTAAACCAAAGAACTGGGATCGAATTTTTTTTTTTGCTAAGAAATAATATGTTTCTTGCTTTGCGTGTTGGTTGAGCAAACTAATTATATTAAGCATGTTGTGAGGAAAACTGAATTTTTTACAAGTGTAAATTGTGTGGTGCATAATTTGAATTCGTGAATGATGGACGCTTAATTCAAAGATTCTCTTTTTTAATTAGTTAGATTGCAAACGGTACAAAATGTTACGTTACAAAGACAGCAACTTGAAAAACAAATGGAACTTCAAAGACAACAAGTTGAAATTGAGGAGAAATTTTAAAGACACTTGTTGGAACAGCAAAAAGCCCAAAGAAAAATGTATGCTGAACAAAAAGAGCTGGCGACCACCCGAGAAGAAAGATTCTAAGAAAGACTGCTAAAACAGCAGAAACACTTCGAAGAACTCTTGATAAAAACACAGGAGGAACAGAGAAAATTTCTGGAGGCTACACAGTTAACGAAAGCAAACGAGAATCATGATGCATTCTCCCAGACGGCTGCGTGGAGCGCTATCGAAATTGTCAATTATAATCCAGAAGACGATGTCACTTTTGCTCACTTTAATAGAAGATATGAGGATATTTTTGTATCGGACTGCAGTACATGGACAGACTCTAAAAAAGTAAGAGTTGTGCTAAGAATATTAGGAGCTGCCGAGCATATTAAGTTCGTGAATGTTATCCTTCCAAAAAAGACTAGTTAGTGTAACTTCGAGGAGGTAGTTACTTTATTAACGATACTGTTTTCTACAAAGACTTCTCTTTTCCACAGGAGATATAAGTGTATGAATGTCACTAGAAGAGAGGAATGCGACTATATTACGTATATTGTATAGCAAATACACTTTGCGACAATTTTAAATTAGAGGAATTATAATCGGATAATTGAAAATTGTTAATATTGATACAAGGTCTGGTGTTAAATAAACACTCCGAAATCAGACGTCGTGTTTTAAATGAACTCGAAAGTGAGCACCTTCTAACAATACAAAACTTAGCGGGAGAGTGTGAACGTTTTGTTGCGTTGAAACAGGACAGTCCTGACATAGAGGAAAACGGAGTGTCGCACATTAAACAGATCCATCAGAAGTAAAAATTGACTTCAATGAAAAACCAGAGAAAAAAATGGAAAAGACCCACCTGGGCCGTGTTGAAGGTGTGGAGATAACCATTTGTACAATGAGTGTCCTTACATATTCAAACAATGTGCCAACTGCCACCAGAAAAGATATAAGGCCTCCCTGGTGATAGGAAAAAATCTGGTAGAAAGACAGCAATTAAACTGACAAAAATTGAACCTGAAGAACAACATATCCGGAAATATGTAATGGTCAAAATGCTTAAAAAAGAAGACTACAGCTTGATAGTGGGTCTGACATGTCCATCATTAATGTAGACATGAAAGTAGCTTGAAATACGCACTATGATCAAATCACAAAAAAACGGCGAGACGCGTCAGTGGTAAAAAAATAACCTTCGAAGGGGAATTATTGACGAATATTTATTTTCAGAATAAGATCGAAAAAGCCCACATTTTTGTTATGCGAATATCGAATAACATTTTAATAACTGATCTAATTGAAAAGTTTAGACTATGGGATCTGCCTTTAAGCTCCGTTTGCTAAAAGGTTGAGGATTCGAATGTGGAGGCAGAAAAAACTCAAGAGGGAATTAAAAGAACATTTTCAGATGTATTTTCAGGCGGTCTTGAAAGGTATACGAAAGTGGTAGCAAAGTTTGAAGTCAAAACAAATGAACTGCCTGTGTTCAGAAAGAAAAGACATGTTCCATACGCCACTATAGAGCAAATAGACGGTGAATTAGAAAGACTCGAGAGCATGGATGTCATTTCAAAAATTGATCACAGTGAGTGGGCTTCACCTACAGTTTATGTTAAGAAAAAGAACAAGGAGATTCGGGTTTGTGCCGACTTCTCCACAGGCTTGAACAATACATTAAAAGATCACCATTACCCTCTTCCCAGCCCTGACGAAATATTTGCGAAACTGAGTGGAAGAAAAATATTATTCTAAAATCGACCTCAGCGACGCTTATCTTCAAATCACTGTCGATGAGGAGTGTTCAACACTGCTATGCATCAATACCCATCAGGGATTATACTAATTTAACCGACTTCATTTTGGGGTAGGTCGCCTCTTCGATTTTTCAACAAATTCTGAACATGATGTTAAATGGGATGGATTTCGCAGTAGGGTATCTGGACGATGTGTTAATGAACAGCGTTAGCGAAGAACAACACAAGACACATGTAAACCAAGTATTTAATAAAATCCAGGTTATGGGTTTAAACTCAGAGATGAGAAATGTACTTTTTCAGGGAAAAATAATATACTTTGAGAAAATCATCGAAGAACAACGAAAACTTTCTCCCACAATCTAAACCTTTCAGACTGCAGTCTCCTAAAAAGCGAACACACTCTCTCACGCCGACATTGCATTGGAAGCGCGACTATATTCCTTTCATCACCATACAACTTCAACCTCAGGCTTGGTTCTTATACCCGAATCAGGCACCTAGCTAAAGTCGCATTAAAACAATGCAATATATTCCACTACTGTGACCCTGATTATATATATATATATATATATATATATATATATATGTATATATATATATATGAATAGAAAGCTCTCATTGCTAATAAATTAATTTAATACATCTCTCTCAAACTTTACCCTTATTTTCAATTCTTTAAAATTTATATATTTTTTGTTTTTCTCCTCCTCTTTAACCTGTTTTCCGTTTGTTCATTTCTCACACATATAGTCTACAACGGCACTTTATTTTAATGAATTACCATGTATCTTACCCCATATATATATATATATATATATATATATATATATATATATATATATATATATATATATATATACATATATATATATGGACTGTCGGTTAAAAATTGTTATTGCTGTTTAAAACTTATGTGTGACAAATAAGCAGGCCTATCTCTGATACATTCAGATTGATCCTACGGTTCTAGCATTCAGTGTATAAATTGCATGCCCTCTCCCATTTGTTGTTTAACCTGGTAGCTCCTCTGTCTTCTTCCCTCTTATCGCCTTTTACTCCAACCCTAGCGCCTTCCCCATACAGGCTCATTGGGTGTGAAAGCGAAAAGGTAAAAAAAATATATATATAAAAAGAAGTATAAGAAACACAGAAGAATGTGTAATGCACTTGTCATATTTCAACGTCACTTAATGTCTTCTCATATGGTCCAATCGGATCATGCTTTCCTAATCCAATGTGTGTGCCTTCAAAATAAAATCATTTCCAAATCTTCACTTTTTCTGAAGACGTTCGCCAACACGAACTAAACCGGTCAAATCTCTTGTTTTAGTTTTTACTCCTGCACTTTAACCTGTTTTTCGTTTGTCATGTTTCATATATATATATATATATATATATATATATATATATATATATATATATATATATACATGTACATATATACATATGGTTATACATATATATATATATGTATATATATATATATATATATATATATATATATATATATATATATATATATATATATATATATAGCCATATATACCTGTTTATATAAATACATTTATATATATATACAAGTCAGACGGATATTCAAATTCGGCTTTTAATAGCGATTTGCCTTACATATTTCTATATGAGATTCCCCAGTAATTTATTGGAATGGGCATAATTCATTTCGGTTCTTTTCTTGGTCTAAAAACACTTATCCCGGTTAAGGAAGCTGATATTTTGTTTAAATTATAGCTTACATTTTCCAAATTCTACCTGGGTGAATACGTTTTCTAAAAAGTATCCAGAACACGTGAACAAGAACAAGTCATCCGTACTTTGAAAAATAGGATTATTAAGCTGTGAAATAAACTATAGGCATATTCTTTTATACAAATTCACTACTAAAATGTATACGGGAAAATGTATGCCTTTTCTTGTAGTTTGCTTGGTGGTATATTCAATCGCAAGCAGGATGACTTTAAATTACAACTCTAGTGTATTCCAAAGGAATTCATAGCGAGACGTCAGAATGATGCCTGTTCATCTCATGTGAGGCAAGAAAGTACACTTTGGGTTTACTATCGGCCAATTTGTTATTCTCACTTTACTTATTTGCTCTTTTAGTCTTATCATTCAATGAGCAATGCTTCTAACAAAAGGAGCATAATTGCTGTTTTCGTGGAATGCATATATTCATAACACTCATTGTTGGCTAGTGTTTGCTTTTGAAGCAGCATGCTTTTAAGCTCCTTACATCAAATTGTCTCATTCCTTGTGTAAAGAAATTTCCATTAAAATATAAGGATTATATCGTTCATAAATACAAGAAGTATTTTTTATATGCCCCAGATTCTCTCAAGGGTAATACAGAAAATGTATCTTCTCAATGAAGTAATTGTTATCATTCAGTTGTGGACAATAAGGTTAGAAATGACAAATATTAAAATATTATCTAACTATATAATCAAAGATCGCCCAAACTTAATGAGTCTAAGATTCACAAGAGTGATAACGGGCGAACGGGGATGTGGGAATAACATCTCTCTTATGAATGATATTTAGGATATAGGTTACCTTCGTTGATCTTCATTCACTCAATATGTTAGCTGCTAGGATCAACCTAGTAAAATGGCAAGAAACAGGACTATCCAACTCAGGTGGTAAGAAGTATCAATAAATTTAGCATGTCCTCAATTGATGAATAAAGCTATTTTCTAATGCTTAATATAAACCTATGCACTACATGATAATGGATAAACAAGGCATAACACTAATTAAACAACGGCTGAGATCTATAATTTACTTAGTATTTAAGTTATAGATCGGTTCTAAACAGACAAATCGTCGGATAAACGTACCCGGTTGAAATTGTCTTTGATCGATTGATTTGGGCTATAACTATCCCGAAGTAATGCCTGCAATAAAAAAACATACAGGCAATGTTCTCTGGTCAAGAATATGAGCGAGTCTTTTTTAAGAACTTTTAAAATTATACGATAACCAGTTAAGAAAACATCAGCAATATACGATCACTTAATACGAAGATAACGACAATATTAGTATATAGAACTGCCGAAATCGGACCAAGGAAATACAGTGCACGCTCCATGTATCAGCTCTCATTCTAATTTAGAATGTAAGAAACAAAATATTGCAGCTGTTAAAGACCGCATGCAGATGATAGAATATTATAAAAGATGGATACTGGGAAGAAGTAATACATATAAGCACTCTCAGAAAGGGGTTCGATAAGTAGTGTATACATCGTACCATGGAATAACTTCGTAAAAGCGTTATAAGTTGGTGTTTGATAAAACAAGGCTTGTATGTGTGTTAGCATGTATTAAACCATATTTTAGGTAGGTATCTAAATTGACAATTGAGAGAAAAGTTCATCATACGAAGCTAACATCCTATTCGCTGAAATGGCCTAAATGAGCGACTACTTTCTCTGGAGTGTGTAGAATCAAGTCTGAAAAATATACCTGTACAGTATAGGCGCTACAGAATCTGTTATTTACACACATCATCACGACTTAAGTTATATATCGCATGCACAGAAAGAATCGTGTTGCACGCTTTTTTGCCACGTGTTACTGTCACTAATGTCATAGCAAACTATATTTTATCCGTATTCGAAATAATGTATGCATCTATGTTTGCGACGCATTTAATTGTGCAGTACTTTTAACAGTGATTACTATAATATGTAATAATAGTAAAACTCATATCGTACAACTATACAATCTCAGTTATATCCTGACGAATTAAATGTACGAAATATCATGTTTTTGCAATATACAAGATTCCGTTTATATATATATATATATATATATATATATATATATATATATATATATATATATATATATATATAATTTTATGTATGTATAAAATAAATTTATATACATATATATATATATATATACTAACGATAAATACGTCCTCTATAGTATAGGCGACTTATAATACACTTGTCTGCATCTTAATTACTTAGTAAATGAGACAAGCGAAGTAGTAGTAAGCAACAGAACAACGACCGATGCAATCACCAATATAAATAATTACTTACATATACAACATATATATACAACATATATATATATATATATATATATATATATATATATATATATATATCAGTGAGCATATATGTTTTAGCATATACTTCCAATACTTTATGTTTACAAATATCTTCTATTTTAAACTCGATGACTTTCAACTAGGAACAACAGAGAAGATATAAGCAAGCATCCCAAAAGTGCAGATGATATTTAATCTTACGAAAAAAATGTAAAAATTACAATTTATAGTGCAATTATTTTACGAATTTGTTTCGCTCAAAATAGATCAATTTACATTAGTATGTCATTATTAGATCCGTGATCCTTGAGCTCATCAGAAAGTTGTAACAAGTTAATTAGTCTTCAACAGAATACACCATAGTGTGACATGAACGTTAACATCTAAAAAGCAATCGTGAACTCATATTCGCCTTTCGGTATTGCTACACCATGTTCGGCAGTTCCCTTACTTGAAACCTTTATTCAGAGTCAGCACAATTTCACATAACCTTCACCAATCGTTGTCTTATTAATATATTTTATTTCTGTGACAATTATTGTTTATCAATAAAATGCTTAAATTAACTAGAAAATAATTATCATTACATAATTTATGTAATTAATTGTGTGGTTATCTTATTACTTCATTCTTATATGACACTCAGAGATAATGCAAATATTTATTCCATTTGAATGAGATTTGTTTCTTACTCGCTAATATTTTAGTAGGTTAAATACCATAATAGTACATAATAGTACATTTTCTAACCTTTAGGAAACATTCCAGATATAATTTGCTCTTTTCCCAAAAGTTATTTTTAGTTTTCATGATATTTAAAAACCATATATATTTGAGATGTTTTCCGTGTCGGATGCCGTAACATGCTACCAGTTGATGTTTACACGTTGGTTATATAATTTTCTCTATTCCTAAAAGCTTCACATTTTAAATATGCTGTAATCAATATCACGTGCAGATATGTATTTATTTTTGTATTTATAATTATCAAGTAACATTTATTTTTCTATTGATTTTGCAGTCTTATTTTCATTGTGATGGTAGATGATCTAAATTAAAAATATAACACATGTTCATTAATGTGAGTTGAACTATTGTTGTATTTATAACTATTATAGACATAAGTTTTGCTATATTTCGTGAAAATATCTGGGTAGTCCATGAGTTGGAAAAATGATGTGGAAGAAAGATCTAACCCCAGCCTTTCTTACACTACAGAATGTCAATCACTCAAAATTCTGCTACTATTATGTATTAATATATATTATTAAATTGGCTTGTGTTTTATCCGACTTACGTTTCTAGTTTCGATTCCCGACCTGGTGGAGAATATTCTCCCCTCTAGTGTTAGAGTGGTTACACCCAGTAACATAATGGTGGGAGTGTTAGATATCATACTCAGTTTAATATTTACAAATTAGGTTCATCCAATTGCCCGTTACACTCATAAGTAATAGTTACGTGGAATAATCAGTAAAGTGTTTCCATCCAATATTTAAATAGCGTTCATATTAGACGCTAGCTGTGACATAAGATATTGGAACAAACTTAAATATAAGGCAATAAGAAAAATCCTAGTAAAATCGAATACATATTTGTATTAACTCCTCAGTTAGTGTCGTATTCATATGAAGTAAATCGATACTTACGATATTAATGACAGAAGTTATTGAATGATAGTTATCTTCGAGTTAATTTAAGTATTTTATCGAAAAACAATAATTATCACATGACTAAAATAGAAGAATAATGCTTAAATAATGTTTGCTGGAGAAGGTTGTGTAACTTTGTGCTGACGCTGATTTGAGCGTTCAAGATGGCGGACTACCGCACATGTTGTAGCAATATCGAAATGCGAATGTAAGTTTACACTTGTTTTGTTTTCCGCAGGGGCGTCTAACTTTATGCTACACTACGGTGTTTAATTAGTAAAACTAATTAACTTTTTTAACTTTCTGATGAGCTCAAATAGGACAGATCCACTGCTGACATACTAACAGCGGATGGTTTAGTTTGAGCGAAACGAACACGTAAAACAATTGCACCAAAGAATGTAATGTTTACAGTGTTTTTCAATATGAGGTCAAGTAATAAGAAGAAACTGTTCACAGAGTCGTGTCATGAAAATCAATTATATAAATACGACTTTTTTTTTGTATTTAAGATATTTAATGTTTTTATCTGTTCAAGAGATGATGTATTTTTACAACTTTTTGAAGTTATATTCCGAATAGATTTCTAAGAGAAAATGTGAGTATTTTTTTTTAGCAGAAAATAAACATTGACGATGTATTTCTTACAGACATCTTTTAAAACAGCTAATGGATTAAACGAATCGAACCGTCGTCGTTTAAATTTAATTATTATGAATCGTAATAAATACAATGGGATATAATGATTGAAATGATACATTTTCAAATACATGGACCAATGAGATTTATAATATGGCAAAGATCTATTTAAAAATAAATTTCGTTCACTTACGTTCAAAAATAGTTTCGTTATTTCATGAGCCTAATCAACACTTGCAACTTGTGACCCAGATTTATTGAAACAATATTTCAATGCTATCTCTTTCTCTCTCTCTCTATATATATATATAATATGTATACATATATATATAATATGTATATATAAATATATATATATACATATATTGGGTACTGATGTTGTACTTATTTTTAGTACCAGATTATAAATAAATATTACGCTCTTAATATTATTTTTTACAATTAATTGATCACTCTGCTGGGATTTTCTCAACCATACTGCAACAGAAGTAATATATATATATATATATATATATATATATATATATATATATATATATATATATATATATGTATATATATATATATTGATATTGATATTTTAATAAAAGCGTAAATGCCAGTAAATAATATAAAAGCATTCACACACAAATTAATGATTTGATTTAAACATGAGTAATGCCCAAATTAACATTAACACCAATACATCATCAAATAGCACTTAAATAAGTTTCTATTTAAGATTGAGATGTTTAGTTTCATTTCATTACTTAATATCTTGGTTGATAATATGTTTACTTGCATTTTTAGTTGGTCACTTTCTTTCAAAACTATAACGTGTGTTTTATCTATATATTAATACGATAGTGTGTGTGTTCGTGTGGTACGCTTACATCAAAAGCTCTATGCATGCGTGCTCTACGTAGATTTGGTAAAACACATTAAAGTCACCTAATTTCCGTAAGATATTAAACTATTTCCATGTGGCGCAACGGTAAACGATATAGAATTTTGACATCGGTTTTTCACGTCGGCCCCATGGTTTATAGTTCGATCTCAACTAACCTCTAAGATTTGTTTCTACATCGAAGGTGGAGGGAGGTAGAGAGGGGACGAAAGGTAAGACACATATTACTACGATGTTTATTTTGTAAAATCAATGTACAAGTCAAATCTTATCATTTTTTATTCAAACATGTAGAGGTTAGGAACATAATAATTAGTATTGTAACATCATTTAGTGTAATTTACACGGGTCTTGCTAGTAATACATTTTTACGTTTAATAAGAGTTGAATCATCCCCAGATCCTGAAATCTTTCTACTTTCATAGCTTTTTTCATCTGGGCGTTTGTCTGGAAATTCACTCACGTCTCCCTATTTCCGTGACTCACCCAACATGAAGGAGTTTAAATGTAGTGTAAACAAATATCTTGTTGCAAATATCCATATTTAGTATGGCCTCTTTAAATATGTGCCCTAACCACAGAATACTTTTACATCTCAGTGGCAAGGTGCATAATTTCAGGTGACTAAAAGTAAAACACAACACATTGATATACACCTATACATGATTCTGCTTTAGAAATGGTCGCTTATATAACCATTAATGTATAAGTAAAACTGGTCGCCAGCTTCTAATTCTAAAATATAATCTAACCCTTATTAATTTTAAAAAGTAGAATACATTGATAGGATGTAGATTTAGGTTAGTGTTTTTACCTACACCACTACTTAATTTATAAGACTGAATATGCAATATAATTTAGTAGAAAACGGCCAAGAAAAAAACGTCTAAATCGGTTTAGTAAAAAGGAAGACGGTATCGCACGATATTAAAAAATATATATATAAATATATAATTAAACATCGCAATGTAACACTTTTCATAAACAATGACACACGAAGGAAACATCGCAATGTAACATGTTTAAAAATATAGAAGAATAATGTAGCAATCGCTTCATACAACGTTGCATTGTGTCAGAAAATGTGAGAGTAGGAGCGGACACAACATGCCGAACGTTCTATTCTTTTATTCGCTGAATTGATATGTACACAGATTACTATGTTTTGTGTTGAATTGCTTATTCGCTATATACACATTTAACTAAACTATTAAGTAAATACTTCGAATAGAACGGCCATGTTTAATAATCGTATCTAAGTTGGTTGTTTGATTGAAAATAGTTTTCTAACGACGTTATGATATGATTTCTGATAGTACATGAAACATGTGACGTATGGAATGTGAACAAATATTAGATAAGAAAAAAGTAATAGTTACATGTGTGAATAATATAAGTGACTCTTGTGTATTGCCTTTGGAGCTTGCTCTGTTTATTGAATGTCCAACCATTACTAGTTTATTGACGGAAAGTAAAAATAGTTCTTGAATGCAGCGCCATGCATATTCATTTAAAATTAACTGTAATTTACAAGAAAAAAACTGGAACAAACAAATGAAATACGGACATGGTAAGTCTTAATACTGAATATATTAAGAAAAATCATCGTTTAAATTCGTGGCAGTTGGAAGTAAGTTTAAGCATGAGAGTTAATATATCTTATATCTCGTGAGTGGATTAATATCTGAAGAAAAGCATTTGAGACGGTAAAAATAGTTAAACGTTTTAAGATGTCGAAACAAACGATATTTTCTGGAAAGATGTATGAGGAATTAGCCCAAGTGAATTGTACCCCATATGTTAGTACGTGGATGTTGGTTTAAACACCACAATGATCAATCAAATAAGTAAAAAAGTAACTTTACTATATATATAAGATATTCTTTGTAATTATTCATTTTCAAATAAGTCTAAAAATATAAAAGTTATTCTTCAGTTCATGATTTTTGTGCTGAGTTAGTTGCAAAGGATTTTCACGATTTAATATCAAACAGAATTTACTGAAATCATTCTCTAAACGTCATGCAAAACATAGTTGTGGGAGTTGATTGACAATAACTTTGAATAGCTACAAAATGAACACTGTTGATCCAGCGATACAGCAAAACTGCGTATATTCTCACGCTGCATTTCCTTATATCTAGATATGTAGCTATGTAATTGTCGTAAACTTCCGTAGCTTCCAACATCCACGGTTATGTATTCTTTAGCTTGCCATTGACTTGCCTCCATTGCACCAACATATCACGAAAGCGAACATAAAAATGTTCCTCTAAAATAAGGTTAAAATAATAGATATTAATGAATACTGCAAGGGAAGAAATTAAAAGTATCAGCACATATGCAAGGCTACATGCACCTCATAAGTAAGCCAAATACACCCTAATTAGTAACAAATTCTTAGAAAAGAATACGGCAAATAACACCAGAATGAAAATGATGAAGATTGACATCAATTATGTTAATTACTATGTCAACATGAAGCAATATAAAAATATATCAAAAAAGATATAAATAATAACTTGACATTAGTTTTTTTTTAAATAAACAATGATCACAACAGATTTGCATGTCGACGCCTCGTTACTCCGACATCTTGAGTTTTAATAAAAATGATATAAAAGTAGTTGACATATCCGGCATATTATATATCGACACACATCTTATGAATGATTAGCGATACGTTTCTCGCAACTTCTATTGGTCAGTTTCAGAACACGTTATCTAAACAATGACAGCGTATACTTGAATTTAAGTTCATAGTTAGGGAACAGTTTAGGGCAAGGTAAAGTCAGACATTAGAACCGAACGAGGGAGAAACCGGTTATAAACCAGCTAATGCTGCGTTTCGAAATACACAGTGAATGCATTATACTGTCAATAACTGTTTATACAGACAATAATTAACATATATAGGAAATAAGGTTTTTTCTATTGATGAATAAGGTGTGTTTACATGGATAAATATATACAGCACCAGGAGAAAAATTGTGTCTCAGGTTATATAGCAACCTTGATTGTTAAAAAAAGTTTGAGAAAATATGGATGATGCCCAATCTTAAAATTTCTTTAAAATTGAAAAAATATGTTTTTGTCAATCTTTCAAGGTGTGTTATATATTTGCAATTATGATCGATATATAAGAACTTCTAAGATGGCTTTCATATCCGTCGTGACCTCGTGTTTAATAACCCCACAGCTTCAGAAATGGTCAATTTGATGAGTCGCTTAAGCTTAAGAAAAATAAAAAGTTCATCCACATTAATATAATAGTATGTGTTATACATATCCTACGTGAATGTACTATTATAATTATTTCAATATTATATTAAAAACACTTTCTAAACTAATGTCTGGAAGTGTTAATAACCATTTTGCATTTTGTTATTACATAAACTATTACACAAATTATACAAACAAGCCGATGAGAGAACTTCTTAAATTAATTCGGTATTGTTGAACCATCCTGATTTCCTAAAATTGTTGATGTAAGTGTAATTATCGGTCATAAGTGTACAAACGAATGGATTTGTTAGTAGTGTGAACTTGTTTACGGGTAAGAATGAAAACACGAACATGGAGTTTAAGTTTACCTAGTATATTTGAGAGAATACAACAAAGAAACAAGAGTGTGGGTACGTCAATCCTGACTGGAAGTATAGACTGGGGTTTGTTCAGGTATTTAATTTCTTCCCACCGCAGGAATATGTGGCACCATGCTGAAAAAGGGGTGTTAAGCCAGCGCCTATAAAGAATGTGTAATCTACCCTCTAAACATTGCTTGGTCAGCCCGTCGGCATTCCCCGATCAGGGCGCCTCAAGAAGTAAACAATAAACTTACTTCACCCTAAAAGCAGGGAGACACGCCATGGGAGGGTGAATTTGCTAGGACTACACATGCTTAATACAATAACCCAGCCGGACAGATACTAGCTACCAAAACAGCCCAGTTCCCGCCGGACTAGGATTGGTCAGGTATTTATATCGTCCCCGCCACAAGAATACGTGACACAACGTCGGAAGGTGGGAGAAAGTCAAGCCAGCGCCGTTAAAGATGGAGCAATATTGCTATTCAAAAATAGCCTGAAGAACGCCGTATGCATACCCGGACAAGGCGCCTCAAGAAGAAAGCAATAAACTTATTCAACGTCAAAGAGGGGATGCAAGACCTGTGAGGGTTGACGTCCTAGTTTGACCCAGTACCTTATCCCTCAGCCTGACAAATAAAAAGCCACCGAATTAGCCCACTGTCTGCGAACTCATTGTAAAGAACGAATCCTCGACTGGTATTATCCCATCTTGAAGTCTTCAATCCACCAGAGTTTATGAAGGACTGAACTGGCTATTGGTTGGTCAGATATATTATTCCTTCCCACTGCAGGAATATGTGACACAAGGTCGGAATGTCCGGGAGAGTCAAGCAAGCGACCCTAAAAGAGGAGTACTCTGGCATATCACAAATAGTCTAGGAAAACCTGTTGACATTCCCCAGCCAGGGCGCGTAAGGCCGTACACAATAAACTTACACAACCCCAAAGAAGGCAAGTATAACTAGGGAGGGTTTACCTCTTATGGGCAAGCGATGGCCGAATACCTCACCCCGACAGATAAAAAACAACCGAAATGGGCCAGGTCTTGTCGGACGTATTGTCGAGAACGGATCTTTAAATTGTATTACCCCATCACCAAAGTCTTCAATCAATCGAAGGTTATGAGAGCCAGGATGGACTGGGGTTGATTATCTGGTATGTGACACAATGTCGGAAGTTGAGGAAATATTTAAGCCAGCGTTCTTAAAGAAGAAAAACTATGTCATATAAAAATAGCATAGACAACCCCGTCGGCACTTTTTGGTCAGGGCGCCTCGGGCAGTAAGCAATAAACTTACTACACCCGAAAAGGGGACGCAAGACTTTTGGCCAATCAGAGAATTACCCACTACCAATCACATCATGCAGACAGATAAAAAGTCACCAACATCGCGCAGTTCATGTCGGACTAATTGTCGAGAACGGATCCTCGACTGGTATTACCCCATCTTGAAGTCCTCAATCGACAGTAGCTAATAAAGACCTTTACGGGCTGGGTTTGGTCAGGTGTTTAATTCCGTTTAACCGTAGGAATATGTGACACAAGGTATGAAGCTGGGGGAAGAGTCAAGCTTCCGCCCATAAACGAATAGCACAGTGGCCTATCAAAAGTAGCTTGGGCTACACTGTCGGAATTCTACGGTCAAGGCGCTTAAAGTAGTAAGCAATGCACTTATTCTAACCAAAAAAGAGAGACAAGACAAGGTGGACGTCCTAAAGCAACCCAAAATACCTCAGTCTGTAGATAAAAAACCACCGAAATGGCCTAGTTCCTGTCAAACTGATTGTCGAGAACGATTCCCCGACAAGTATAACCCCATACCGAGGTCTTCAATCAACCGACGTTTATGAAAGAGTGAACAGGGTGTGGTTGATCGTCAGGTATTTAATTCATTGCCATTGCATGAATATGTGACACAAGCTCGAAATGTGGGGAAGAATAAAGCCAGATTCCCTACAGAAGGATCATTCTGGCCTATCAAAAATATGCTGGGCAACCCCGTCGGCACTGATTGTCGAGAACGAATCCTCGAATGGTATTACCCCATCATAAAGTCCTCATACACCGAAGTTAATGAAAGAATAAACGGGCTGTGGTTGATCAGCAGGTATCGATTTCCTGTCCACCACAGGAATATATTGCATAAGGTCGGAAGGTAGAGGGAGATTAAAGCCATCTCCCCTACAGGAATATCATTATGGCATATAAAAATATCCTGGATAACTCCGTCGGCAATCCACGGTCAGGGCGCCTCAGGATGTGAGCTATAAACTTACGTCACACCCAAGAGGGGGGAGACCTGGAGGGAGACCTTCAACGATAACCCAGGACAGTGTACTCAGCCCGTCAGATAAAAGGTCACCGAAAGGACTGATGTTCGAGAACGAATTCGTCGACTGGTATTACCCCATCTCAAAGTCCTCAATAAACCGAAGTTAATGAAAAACTGAACAGGCTCGAGTTGATCGTCAACACTGAACCGCAGGTGTATTCAGTATTTATTGAGATTCGGAGTGTGAAACTGCTCGTTATCAGTAAGACATCATTACACTTAGCAAATCATGATCATTACACGGCATTCTAGTTACATTTACTGGTTTCCTTTTAAACTGGAATTCACAGAAATGGTGAGATGTACAAAGTAACAAGAATGGGGTGTAAAAATTGTGTATTCACATTAGTAAACCTCTTATCCATTTTCTACTGAATATGGTTGATGTAATATTTTAAAAAATCGCATTAAATTATAATGCCATTGCAAAAACCTTAGAAGAAGACATAATTATTTTACTATATGTGTTCTATAGTATTGCCGTGCGTAAAAGAATACCGAACAACGCTTATGTATACACATCTAATTGTATATTATTATTATTGCTTGGTTGCGGCGAAGGAGGGCGTGAGAGAAGGGCGGAGAGAATAGTAATTTAGAGAAATTCATATATTTAATTAATAAAACAGCATACACTGTTCTATTTAAAGTTGTACTACTTTATATACCAATTTGGATAACCACGCATACACAGATGTAACCTCCTATTTGCGATCACCTCCATCTAACGAGATGTAGCTTCAATCTGTTTATTGTTTATACTCTTTGCATATGACTTTCTAGGTGCTGCATCTTATCACCAGATTGTTATTTTTCGTCCAGCTGTGTCTCTCAGTCAGTTAGCCGGGTGTTCTTTATTCCCGGTCTCAACTAGCCGGATTTTTATTTATTCATACCAGGCGCAATTTCCTGTAGCCATATTTAACAATTGTTTGGCAGTGTGGAAATTTAAAAAAAGGACGATTCTTATACTTATCAAGAATAATATTACGAAGTTATTGCAAATTGTATGAAGACACTAGTATAATACGTAAAGGATATGTTTAAGCAAGCAAACGTTTGTGTTCGGTTGTTTATAAAGTAATGGGCATGCCCATTTTAATGTTGATAAAGAGAATGCGTAATCAAAAGATAGTCAATATGAATGTCATATTAGAAAAAAAGTATTCTCGACCAAAGAACTCCCGGATGTCAAAAACATTGTCTTATTAGATGGCTCTCGACCAATGGAATTTGCTTGCAATGTAAGTACTTTTTCTTAAAGAAATGTGTGACAACTTATACTGAGGTTCATTGTAACAGTAAATATCTTCATTTTTCAACACAGTATTATTTTGTCAATGAACATAAATTGGCATTTTATTTAATTTTTTCGCCACTCTTTCTTTTTAAACAGTGCAAAATCACCGATGCCCTCCTTTCCCAAAGTATAACAATTTTAAACTGAGAAATTAATCATATTTACAAATGCGAATAATATTTGTATGCTAATTTCTTTCTTTTTTTCTTTTTCATTCATTTCTTTTAAGTGAAGTACACGAATTTAAATTAGGTTTCAATTATGTGTTTCCAGACAACGCTATGAATCAAAATGTGTTAAATGGAAAAACAACGCGGAAGATGTTTATTGCAACTATTAAAAATTCCCAATAGTTTTTCGCACGAAACACGGAAGCTGTCTGACACATTTTATTCCGTGAGGAAATCACCATAGCTTATAATTTATTTGAAAAAGCAGGAACACGTATTTTATCTCATTCTCTTGAACATGGCACCAGTTATTTAAACAGTTGGGTGCAATCATTCTCGGTGATCATTTTGTTTTGTTTTTTTCTAAAGTATCGAGTCATACCATCACAGCCTAAATGCATGGAGTGCACCTATATGATGTCTCTCTATGGAACCAGGCTAATAAGCTGACATACTTTTAATGCACTACAGTAGAATACACATTATTAAAATTGCAATAATACAAGAAATGCAATATAAAAAATTAGCAAATATACAAGTCAAAGCAAAATAAAATATTTAAAATATATAGACCACTAACGAACACTAACGAAGCAAAATATTTCCGCCATATTAGACGGAGTATGTACACTATTGATCAAGTATTGCACTCTTAAAAATCAAGATGAAGCCGAAAGGAAATATTAG
>OY744536.1:61330717-61435717 GCA_963556195.1 Sepiola atlantica
TAATTTGAAAAATATTATGTATAAATACTTATATATATATATATATATATATATATATATATATATATATATATATATACATACATATAAATATATATATACATATATATATATATAAATATATATATATACATATAAATATATATATATATATAGATATAAATATACATATACATATATACATATAAATATATATATATATATACATATATATGCATATGGTGTGGTGGAGTTATCCACAGGTCTGCGTGATGCGTCTAGTGCAACAGTGGAGCGTACTTGTAGTTGCATGTGCTTCCTACTCTTACTCTTTGCTTAGCCGCCAGATAGCCCACTAGCTGAGCGAAAAGGGAGCCGAGTGAGTAAGTCTCCCCTGCTGGTATATAGCCTATCCCCAGACAAGACTCTAGTCTGACCTCCTCGTGGTACACTATGGTAACTGGGCGCCTTGCGGCCCCAGGCTAATAGACTAGAGATCTCGGAGTAGGTTAGAACCCCAGAGGTGCAGTGTGCAGGGCCTGCTGGCATGCAGATATGTCCCGGCGCTCACCAATCTAACCCCCTGCCACTGGGTAGTGGTCTGTATCTATATATGTATAGACATATATATATGGTGCCGGGTTATGAAAATTCGCAGGATAGTGTCTGGGGGCGCGTTAATACCACTGGGCAAGATACCTCCCTTAGTCTTTGTTAAGACAGGTAACTAGGAGATGGAAAACTCTGATGTTAAACCTGAGGTCTTTTCTTGCTTAATCTGTGGCGATTTTTCTGCACCGACTTGGGTTTATGAAAAGGTCCAAAAAGTGTGGATAGTATTTACACAGGCTTTCACCACTATAAACAAATCTTTTGTGTGGGTTTCTTGACAACTTAAGTTTATACCAATGTCCTGCACACAAAAAAAAAAAAAGTCCACAGGCGATAGGGTAAGGCGACGGGAATAGGTAAAGGATATTACTGGAAGTTCTTAGCTCGATCTCTACACTTTGGCGACCGGTGGGTGATGGCCGTTCTGCCCAAACATTTGAGCAATTGTGCAGTCCGTGTCCTCTATCGGTGACAAAGCATCCCTGTTTAGGGATAGCACTGCTTTCCCTATGCTGGGGAGGGGGCGATAAAAGGAGCCCTAAACATATGCTTGCTCATCATTACCCTTGGCAGTCAACTGCAGCTGTCTGGGTATCCAACATGCAGTCCCAATAACAGAAGAAGTAAAAACTTTCATTTTGGATCTTGGAATGTCCGTACTCTACTTGACAATGATATTCAGCCAGAACGTAGGACGGCTCTTGTCGCACTTGAGCTTAAAAGGTTTGACATCGATATTGCCGCCCTTAGTGAAACTCGCCTGGCTGGAAATTCACAACTGACAGAAGAAAAGGGTGGTTATACCTTTTTCTGGAGTGGCAAAGGCCCAGAGGAGCCTCGACACTCTGGAGTAGGATTTGCTATCAAGTCCAATCTTGCAGAGTCATTGGCGACCCTTCCAAAGGGGTTTTCGGATCGCTTGATGACATTAACCCTTAATCTTGAATGTGATACCCGTGCTATTTTGATTAGTTGTTATGCTCCCACGTTGAACAGACCAGAGCAGGAGAAAAATGATTTTTACCAGCAACTAAGAGAAATTATCACTAATGTTCGACACAAGGACAAACTTATTCTTTTCGGTGATTTTAATGCACGTGTGGGTGTGGATAGTACATCATGGCGTGGTGTTCTGGGTCATCATGGCATTGGTCGTATGAATGGGAAT
This sequence comes from Sepiola atlantica, assembly GCA_963556195.1. Classification (NCBI taxonomy): domain Eukaryota; kingdom Metazoa; phylum Mollusca; class Cephalopoda; order Sepiida; family Sepiolidae; genus Sepiola; species Sepiola atlantica. The sequence continues at coordinate 61,332,477 of OY744536.1, forward strand.
GGTCTTCGTTTGTTGTCTCTTTGTGGAGAGCTTAATCTGTGCATTACCAACACTGTATTCCAGCAAAAAAATCCCACAAGACTACATGGATGCACCCTCGTTCTAGGGATTGGCATTTGATTGACTACATCATCACCAAGAGACGTGACCTTGGGGACTTTCCTATCACTCGTTCGTTCCATACAAGTTGCTATCTTTCAGATCATGCCTTGCTTCGAAGTAAAACGTCTTTTCGTTTACAGCACAGACGAGTGAAACGCTCCTCTGTCCCTAAACAGATAAACATTCTACCATTAAAAAATACCGTTCAGCGGGCAGCACTGTCAGCCCGTCTTGATCGCTCATTGGATTCTGTTGAGATAACCGATGATATCGAATCTTCCTGGAAATCCTTGCGGGACGTAATTCACACATCTGCATTGGAGGTTTTGGGGTTACCTGTCCGTAAACATCAGGACTGGTTCGATGACCAGAATGTTGAGGCCCAGGAGTTGATCAATGAAATGCATAAGGCTCATAAAACCTGGATTGATGATAAGAACTCAACACTAAAGAGGAAATTGTACAAGGAATGCAAAAGTAAAGTCCAGAAAGCATTACGGCAGATGAAAGAGGCATGGTGGTCCTCACATGCCAAATTGATGCAAGAAGCATTTGACAGAAAAGACTTGAAAGTTTTTTATGAAGGTATTAAGAAAGTTTTTGGACCACACGAATCTGGCGTTTCTCCCGTATCTGCAAATGATGGCACACTGATAAATGATAGAGCGGATATATTGAATCGCTGGAAGGAGCACTTCAAAGCGGTCCTAAACAATACTTCCACAACTGATGAAGAAATACTTTCATCTATCACTGAACGACCTGAGATTCCTGAACTCTCCTTCCTTCCAGCGATACATGAAGTTTTCGTTGCTATTAGGCAAATGTCGTCAGGCAAAAGGTCAGGGAAAGACACCTTACCTCCTGAGGTGTTTAAGTACGGTGGCCAGACACTAGTGAAGAAGCTGCACAGTCTCTTTGTGAAGATCTGGCAAGGTGGAAATGTCCCTCAGGATTTCAAAGATGCATTAATTCAACACTTGTATAAGAATAAAGGCAATAGAAACATCTGTGACAACCATCGAGGCATCTCACTTTTGTCAATTGCAGGGAAAATCTTGGCAAGGCTTATTCTCAACAGAATAATTAAACACCTTGTTGATGATATCTATCCCGAATCTCAGTGCGGTTTCCGTGCTGGTCGGGGTACTGTTGATATGATCTTTTCCCTCCGCCAGGTTGCCGAGAAAGTTCGGGAAAAGAACGATGAGTTGTATATGGTTTTCATTGACCTTCCAAAGGCCTTTGACACAGTAAACCGCGAAGCCTTCTGGAAAGTGTTGGACAAGCTCGGAATACCTGACAACATGCTGAATGTAATTATTTCTTTCCATGATGGAATGAAGGCATCGGTTGTTTCAAATGGAGAGTCTTCAGAATCTTTCAATGTGACAAATGGTACCAAACAGGGTTGCGTAATGGCACCTGTGCTATTTGCTTTGTTCTTTTCAGTTATGCTGAGATATGCTTTCGCTGATATAGATACTGGGGTGAAGTTTAAATTTAGAACAAGTGGTGATCTCTTCAACCAGCAACGTTTCAAAGCTAAGACCCTTCTTCGACAAACTGTCATCAGGGATCTTTTGTTTGCAGATGACGCTGCACTTTGTGCAACATCTCGGGAGGAAGCGCAACTGCTTGTGAACAGGTTTTCGGCTGCTTGCAAGGCTTTTGGTCTGACAATCAGCATCAAGAAAACAAAAGTGATTCACCAACCTCGCCTCATGCCTAAACAAGTTCAGGGTGTGAAGCAACGGCCACCAGTAAAGCAACGACCACCAGTACACTGTTTTCCAGATACTCCAATCCAAGTGGACGGTAAAGATCTGAAATATGTGAAAAACTTCACTTATCTTGGGAGTAAGATAAATTGGAGTGCCTCCCTTGATGACGAAATCTTTAACCGAATTGCGAAAGCAACCACTGCCTTTGGAAAACTGCGTCATCGGTTATGGGAGGACAGGGGGATAGGTTTGAGAACAAAAGTACTTGTGTATAGAGCAGTTGTGCTAACATCACTGCTTTATGGATCGGAATCATGGACAGTCTATCGCAGCCACATTCAGAAGCTTGATGTCTTTCACAAAAATTGCCTTAGAACGATTTGTGGTGTCACCCTAAGAAATCGGATGTCTAATGCGGACCTATTTACATGCTGCGGTATTGGCGGAATTGAAAGCTTTTTGATGCAATCACAACTGCGTTGGGCAGCTCATGTCTTACGTATAGAAGATGATAGAATACCAAAGCAACTGATGTACGGCGAGCTCAACAGTGGAAGGCGAAATGTGGGTCGACCGCTGCTTCGCTTTAAGGACAAGTTGAAAATGAATTTGACATCTATCAATATTGCTTATCGTGATTTTGAACAGCTTGCTTCTCGACGGAAGGAATGGCGATCTGACTGCCAGAGGGGCATCAGGCGGTTCTCTGTAACTGCCATTGATCAACAGCGCGAAAGACGCGAAAGAACAAAAACATCTACAAGTATCCCAGCCGATTTTTCTCAAGATCTTCCTTCTTGCATCCATTGTGGGCTGGTTTGCAAATCTCTCGCAGGACTCAAATGCCATTTACGATTGAGTAAGCATGCTACATCCATCGTAGACTAAACAAATTTTGAGTTGTCAAGACCTCATACGTCGGAATCGACGGTAGAGTCCATGATATACATATAAATATATATATATACATATAAATATATATATATATATATATATATATATATATACATATATATTAACGACAAAGATGTCAGATGAAGCGAAAAGAGACTAATGATGCAATCAATCGCATTAACCTGTCTCACAAAAGAAGTGAACAATCGAAATAGTAGTAACTCATATAACAAACGCTACCACCAGCACCATTTTTTTAACATGAAATACATTTATTATTTAGGTGATAAAAACCGTTTATATTTCCAGCCAAACTGTCATGGTCCGAAGGTAATACGCCAGACTATATACCCAAATATCGAAGGTTCTATCATTGTCTCAGTGCCCCATGCTAGTGATTACTGTGAGGCAGAGCAACGTGTTCGTGGATTACTTTTATATACGTATCAAATTAATATATATTTATATATATATATATATATATATATATATATATATATATTAGGGTAGGTCGATTTTACACTTTTTTTTAAATATTAAAAAAAGGCACGTTCCGAAAGTTGTATATAGACCTATTAAATACTCATGCAAAAAATTAGATCAAAAACTTCAGCGGTTTTTTGAGCGTTTGGTATCAAAGATCGTAGACAAGAATATACTGAAAATTCCTCGTTTTTGCAAGATTTGCTTGAATATTGGTGTGAAAACAAAATAATTTTAGCATTTAAAAGCAGGGAATGTCCTTTTATTTTATAAAAATGATATGAATTAAAGAAATCTTCAAATTGAAAATTTGCCCCCCCCCCTCATTTTCAGTATCTGCTTTTGTAAACTACCTTTTAACGTTATGAATTAAACAGTAATATTTGAATACCTAAAAAAATGATTTTTTCTGTTATTAGTGAAAATATAACAAGCAAAGAAATAAGGAAAAACATATCACTATTTTAATGAAGCTTAATATAGAGAGTCAAATTGCTCCATATAAGACCCCTTAGACAAAAATGCTGGTCTCAATTTCTGACTCAAAACTTTGGCTGTAATGTGTTGATGCCTTGCTTCAAAACCATATACAGTTTGTGAAGCTTCTGTTATTAACTTAACTGCCCTGTCCACACCCTGAGAATGTGAGGGCAAATCTGGCAAGTCAAGCTTGGTTCCATTCATCAACGATTCTCGAAGTTCAGATTCAGTAAAATCTTCCGTCATTGGTGGTTCAAAAATGCCGCATAATTTTAAATCTATTAATTGTGTCCAATGTGTGGCATTAAAATTAATAGGTAGTATTCTTTTTAATCTTTTTCTGGTTGACTCCTCACTCCTGAAAGAACAAATTAATTAATTGAATTATTAAAAAATTCCAATCTGTACTGCTTTAATAATTATGGTGAAATTAGATAAAATCTTTAAAAATCATTCTATAAATTGGAATAAATAATTGAGTCAGAGATATATGAATAAATATTACTTACCTAATGGCCAAAATTATTTTTAAAGCTTCTTCTCTTACTTCAATCTCCTCAGATTTAACCATGGAATATAGAAAGTTTTCAGGCAGTAAACAAAATGTATTACCTTGTATATTTCTAAATGTGATATCTTGGATTTCCTGAGGCTTCTCCTTAATCCTCTGGGTCATATTAAAAATGTGCACTTACTGATTGTGGAATTTACTATTTCTTTTAATTTCAAACCAGAAAGTGGCATACACATTTACAATAAAATTTACTACATAGTGTATTTTGTTGTGTGCCTTTGTGGGTATGCACCACGAGTTCATAAACACATAAGCCTGATGGCCAAAGTTAACCATCTTGCTTGGTTTAAAGGACCAATTTTCCAGGAGGCATATCTAGAGTCAACCTTACCTCTAGAAATACCTACTGTGTAAACATAAAGGAGTCTTTGGTCAGAACTAAGATCATGTATTTCATCAATTTTAAAAATTGACTCTAGAGGATTGCTAATAGTGGAAAATGATATTTGGGGTAAATCATATCAATCATTTGAGCATAATTTCCCCAGAGGGCTACTGAATGTTGTAGGGCCCTTTGCGCAACCATCTATGTTTTTAAAAAGGGCTCTGAAAGGTAGTTCATTATGATGGAAAGAGCAACCAATTGTGTGAAGAGTTTTAAAAAGTTTTTTTTCTAAAATTGCAACCATTCCACCATCGCAACTTGTGTTGGTATTAGTGTTGTCAACAAGTATAGTCTTGATACTGTTCTCACTGTGGAATTCATGCAAAACATCCACCACTTGATCTGCATGAACAGCACCTGTTGCACCACTATTCGGAAGAACTCTATGTGTCAGATATTTACTTTCACATGGTGTTTCTTTTGTAAAAGTTAAATGGTGTTCTGGTCTCTTAGTTTTTTTCATAATTCTCTGTCTATTTTCATCCACAATTTCCTTATACATCAATGTGTCCTTATCCATTCTCCCATCAACTCCAATACATATATTTTAGGTGGGGTAAAAACTCCTGGCTGAAATAGTTTTATTTATCTACCTCCAACAAGGTAAGATGTGACACAAGGTCAGGAAAGTGGGATTAGATAACCCTGCGCTATAGAGGTGAGCACTCTGGCCATTAAAAAATTGACTGGGCAGCCCCGTCGGCATTCCCCTGTAGGGGCGTCTCAGACAGTTAGCAATAAACTTACTCCTCCCCAAAGAGGAAAGGCAAAGCCTGGGAGGATGCACCTCCTAGAATTGCACAGGACGGACAAGCCCCAATAGACGGGCGTAAATCCAGACCCAAAGGCCCGGACGATACCGGTTTATTTGGTGGGGTAAAACCGCCTGGCTGAACTAGTTTTTATTTATCTAACTCCCACAAGGTAAGGTGTGACAAAAGGTCGGGAAAGTGGGATTAGATAAGCCAGCGCTCGACAATTCAATATATATGTGTGATAATTAAACAGACAATCAACACGGGAAGTCAAATTCGCCCGATGAATTTTCAACCGGTGAATACCATAAAAAATATCCAATAAATAAAACGCCTATGTAAACAAATAATTATTTATATATAACATTAAATATCATAGTGTTTTATTCCTTTTTAATTTGAATATGTACATTTAATTTCTTAAGAAAAATAATAATAAACTTTAAAATATTTATTATTAAGTAATGTATTACTTTTTTTTGTTAAAACCCGGGTTTAATTTAAGGCGACACATCTGCCGGTGAAATCTCGGCAGTGAGAAAAAATCTCGATTTATTTGATCTTAAAGTTGCAATGCTCAAATAAATACAAAATTTTGAAGAAAAATATTTCTTGTGGTAACTTTTGACATTATTTGGCAACTTTCTTCGAGTGCGATAATTTACAGTTTCAAAATCGACCTCCCCTAATATATATATATATATATATATATATATATATATATATATATATATATATATATATATATATATATATAAACAAACGTATGCATATCATGCATAAGCATGGACACGAGCAAAGTGTGTCCACAATAAGTTCAAAACGATTATAATTTTGACGAGATTAAATGAGATCTTACCAGATGTTGTATGTTTACTTTGTTGTGTCCACATATACTTGAGATTTCTGAATGTGTGTAAAGTAATGTCTTTCACTTAATGAATCTAATGATTTCTAAATCTTCATTAAGTCTAATATAGTAAGGTGTGTTTAGCTATCTGTATGCACGAGTTTTAATAATTATTCTCCACTTAACTATTCGGCCTTTGATTATTTCAAATTCTAGAACAACATTATTGAGAAAGCAATATTTTTATTTTTAAAGATAGATTATTGAAAAAAACATATGTAGTTATATGTTTCGTTTATATGTAAACCATTGCTGAAATACACTCTATTTCTCTGTTGCATTTTCTTTAGCTATTACAGCAGAAGATGATACAAACGTTTGCAGCGTCAATGATTTTCATTTTTACAACCATATTTTTCAGTTTTATCAGTGTTGTTTAAGTTATAGTTTGCTCTTGGGTGATTACATTTCTAGTATCTTTTTATTTTGTTATTGTGCGTTTTGATATTTTTAGGTTTCACTACGAGTAAGAGTCAATTAAACAGTATTTTTGCCAACTCTTATCATATGCAAAATATTATTTTGTGAATGTTATTGAAGTTTAGAAATGCATGGCCTAGTTTTGTGTTCACCATTCGATTGAATTGAGGGCGAAACAAATAGATTTTTCTTCTTTTGTGCACTGACATTGCAACGCTAAATTACCTTCAACAAAATAGAAAACAATATATTTCTAATACACTTATAGAATAATATTGTACCGTAGGTTTATTGTTAACTAGATTTCCAGATGTAGAGACGTATTTGATAAGGTACCCTATATAATTTTTCGCCTCAAATCCACGTATATATGTTCATATTTATATATTTGTAATAAGTTATATGTAAACTCCATTTTTACGAAAGTGAAAAAAGTACTCAGGATTGATTATGTGTAAGGGTGGGTGAGTACCGTGTCGGTTATTGACATATGTTCTTTCAAATGTGAAGTCTTTAAGCGGCCCAGGCCAGAGTAATAATGAAATGAAATACAATATTCCATCTTGTTTTGATTGATATCTTACTTTGATTTAAAGTAGTACACTTGACCAAGTACCTTGCACTTTCAGAATATATGCAAAGAATATATGTAAAGAATATATGTCTATCACGAAAAACATAGGAACTAGTTCAAACAAAGAGAAGAACTCGAGCTCGAAATATGAAATGGTTTTAAATTTCTTTAAATCATGTTATTTTAGAAAGTAATGTATTCTTTATTTCCACTATTACAAAAGTGCAAAATGGTTTACTTGTATAGGAAGTAACCGGAATGCATTCTGTTTTATTCAATTTCGTTAACATTTTATTTTAAATTCTTTTTTATCTCATATCATTTAACATTTCAATACATATTCATTTAATATAAATTAGAAAAAAACATATGTATGTGTCAGTCATGTAGAGGCAAGGAACAGACATACGACAACTCATGGAATGGCCACACAATTTCTATTAATAAAGGAATATGAAATACAAGTTTTGACAGTCATACGTGACGGAACGGCTATTATATTATGAATTTAGGATTTGAAGGTATGACTGAACAGACTTTAGATGATTTGACATGTCTCTTCGTTTTGATGGGCGTCATATAAATGGTTTTACATCTCATTTCCAAAGACTGACTATTCTCGTCTTCTGTTGAAATATCACAACATCGCTCGACGTCAATATTCTGCAATTATAATCCTTATTCTCTAGCGATTGCTCTTAGTTTACATATATTGAAAATCGCTTTCTTCCGACACGACCTCAATTTTATTCGCGTCCTGTTCATCTCGATAAATTTACACGAAAATAATGACGAATAATAACCCGAATTTGATGAGAATTACTGCGCAAGATATCGCTTTCATAACATGGCAGGTCGATAGTAAAGAGAGAAAGGACGTCGTCAGCAAGTTTTATCGTGTTAGGTCTTCCACTCAAATGTTTCTATCAGTTTGTTCAGCCATATTGCTTCTGAGATTGACCATTAACCTTTCACTGCCGTAAGTTAATGACGCGTAACGGGAGAGATTTAAACGCCGATTTTCTAAATGATGGTAAAATTTGATTTCGTTGGTGGCCCTATCTACATTCTCTTGGGGGTAAGGCGAATATTGTTGTGTGCAGAATAATTGAGACTATAAATATGCATGGTGTCGGTAAAATTGATTAAAAGAAGGTAATGACTAGTAGAACAAATAAGAATAACGATACGGGTGACTAAATAGATGAGAGTAAAACAGTAAATAAAACATGAAAGAAAATCTAAATGGATAAAAGAAATGGAAATTAAGGAACGAAACAAAAAGAATATACTAACATACAAAAAATATAAGTAGTAGTAATTGACGATCTTAAATTTAAAGCTACCATAATTGATACTAGAACAAACCGGCCACTTCGGAAATTTCACGGTTATTTCTAAATCAATCTATATAATAATCAGTAATAATAATATGCATTAACAAATACTAAATGTTTATCAAATTATATACTATTAAGAAACACAACTTGTTCTTCTCCCGTGAAGATAAGTGTCATTGTTAGCGAACTATTCTTGAAATTAATAAAACAAATGTTTCTCATCATTTAATTTTAATTTTATTTTAAAAACAATAAATAGTCCCTGTCTGCTTGCCGATAAAAGAATTGTCAACTAAAGATTCTGCAAATCAATAAAACGAATGTTAATTGATGAAATAAATTTACTTAAACTTGTACGGCCTTAGTCGACAAGAAAACATACTTTCATTTTGTAACAATTAATTTTAAAATGCGTAAAGTCGGAATGTTCACTTTTGCGACACCAGATTAATAACCAATAACATACTTTGCTAATATCTCATTTTCATGTGTGTGAAAGATGATAGCGTACGCACGAAAATGAAGTAGCTTAGCCTATTATTATATATCTTATGCATATTGACCAGTTACTCAACGATTAGTTATTCTTCTTAACTGAGAGTATTCTGGAAGTTGAAGGTTCAGCATTTACTATAGGCGATAATGACTAAGTATAACAAAATAATTACCACTTATATTCAGTCATGGCTGAAAAGAATGACAACTGCTCCCGTCGATTAAATAAAGGGTTCAGTTCGAAATTCCGCATAGATTCCCGAGTTCGATTTAAATAATTATAAGTTCGATAAGATGCACCTGAAAAATGGCGAAAGTTATATCGGCCAAGCATTTGTAATATTAACAACCAAAATAAATCCGAATAATCCAAATAATGCAAAGTGAAAAAGAAAAGAGTTTTACGGAAAATACGTATTGAGAAGAATTAAATAGACGCATGTAGACTCGGAAGAAAGGCAGAAATAATAGAAAATTGTTTCGGTTTCGGTTTCGTTTGTTTTCACAACATATCAACCTCAGTGTCCACTAATGTCGACTAAAACTAATAATTATTTGAAACCGTTGTTTTGTAATAATTCTTTTTACGCATTCCACGTAGAAGACGAGTGAACAGTTTTCTTGAAGAATCCAAAACGCCGTTCACATTAAATGTGTCATTGTGATGGGAGCAAAGTTTCATTGTCTTTACTTTGAGCATACATGAGTGCATTACGTTTGTGGAAACTATGTCAAAGGGTGCAATCTTTGCTTCTATCCTTGTAATCATTCTATAAATATGGTAGCTCTCTATAGGGTAAATAGAATTATATCCGGTTAAAGGTCCGAATTTCGGAGGGAGTAATGTATGACTTCCGAATCTACTCTGACCCGGAGTGCAAACAACATTAAGCGGCCACTGTATAAGTCAAATATAAACTTGATGAATATTCATTTAGAACTTATAGGCCAATACAAAAGTCATCGGTAAATACTTGAAGATTTTAAGAAAGTTCAACAGACGTTCCGATTTTACACTTACGTAGGTTAGTTGGAGTATGCATTGAAATATTTCATGAGAGTATTTGCCTGTTAGTTATCAGAAAATGTTCGATTAGCCCGGCTACTCTGACTACGTGAATATTATACACTAGGGGACATATATTAACATAAGCATCATCAGAAGCTTAAATATAAATTTGTAAATGCGACTGTTGTTTATTGTAGCTTTTTACAACATGTTACTTTAATTTTAGTAGCCATTATAAGATGATTGAACGAAGACCCATATCAATAGTTTGGATAACTATGTAGTTTTCTCACACCAACCACTCTATATTTATTCAAACACTCTATAATATGTCTTAATGTCTCTGTTTTAATATTTAGACAAAAAGTTATTCATTTATTTACAGAGGTGTTCTTGAATACACCGCAAATAAATATGTACATTTGATGACAAAATAATAAACTTCTATATGTCTGTAAAATAATAAGAAGAAATCATAATACTTCTATACAATCATGGTTATTATAATAATAATAATAATAAGTAGAACAAGAAAAACTAAAAAAAAAAATGGTTATGATATAGAAGTAACACACAATGACACAAATAGCTCTAGTGCTTGTGACCCAACGCATCACTGTTTTTTTTAATAGATGATATAAAATATATAAATCATAACTGTTTCATTTAGGTTGTCGTTTCAGTAAAGTCAATAGCTTCGATCAGTAGGTAACACAATAGTAAATAATGATAATTCGGTGAAATTATATTACAATATGAATAATACAATACGAGTAAAGATAGTAAAAAGTGAATATATAAATGGTGTGCAAGACCAATATCAAATATGCAGAATAAAGCGAGAGAACATGGCAGACGATGGTAGTAAAGTTTATCAGTTTTCGGAAAAAGAACATATGGTTCGAGAAGTTGTTTGCACGAAGTTTCTTAGCAGCATATATTACCCCAAATGTATGTAACATCAGATGACAACTTAATACGTCCTGGCATCAAATTTTCAGCTTTCTCTCATCTGCTAAAAGATAGATTAATATATCACAAATAGTGCACATACATACTTATGTGAGCAATATTTGAATACACTTTCAATAAAAGAAAAGAGGAAAGTAAAAGATTGACGTTACTATACAAGGATTTACGAAATAACCTTTAGTGAGAAGGAAAAAAGACGCGCTGGATTAAGGAGAGACGTAAATAAAAATCAAGGGCCATTTATGATCTGTAAACCACTTCTTATTAGACACTAGTCCGAAACCAGTATACTTGAATGAATGTATATGATAATCTATAATTACTATAGATTCTCTAATTGTAAAGGTCTTCCCATGATAACAATTTCGCTGCGCAAAGATATCACAAAACTTTTTATTCGAAGATCGTGCACGTAATATTCTTAACTTGGTGTGGAAGTTTGATATTTAAGAAGATGCGTCCATTTATACTGTGAATTTATCAATGAAATGTAACTTTTAAACTAAACGTAAGATGCAACTTTGTATTAAGGCGGCATCTAAGTTCCCGTCGTTTAATTTTTATTTTTGAATTTTTTTTTTTAATTCTCGGATTTTTTTGAACACTTTACAGTTAGTTTTTGTTTATTTTCATCCATTCAAATGACATGTCAAGTTTAGAGGATTGAGCATTTTTAGCATCTTTTCTTTTTGCTTGAACTTCTTTCTTTCTTTCCTTCCACAAAAGTAGTAATACACATTTTGTTCAACGTTGAACAACAAGGTGGAATCAATTATTGATTAGTTGTAATTTTTATAACAACTTTTAAATGTTCTACAGTATATGAAGGAAACAATCTGCTCTATTTGATGTTTATTATATGTTTCTCTCAATTATAAAGGTCTTTCCCTTTTGTGCATGTAAGTTCGGTTGTGTTATATAGTCTGGTGTGGTCTGCATCGTAGCTGTCTGAAATCCAGTTTTTCGGCATGCCCCAAGTTGATCCCTGGATATGTATCTCTCTAACTTTCTTTAACGTGTTAGCAATACACTGAACCGAATTTTAAAAAATAACAAAATATGGGATCATTATTTGCTTTTGTGGTATAGTTTAGTTTTCATGAATTTACGGCAATGCACTCTCGTAGGTGTAGTGTACCTCGAAAATAGAACAGTTTGGTCGCTTTGAATTTCTACATAAACACATTGATAATATATCTCGCTTCTCAGCCACACTCCTCAATTCATGACATCATATCGTGTCACAGAGTAATAGCACTAGTCTATTATTTATTACTCAAATGTCATGCTTACGGAATTCAGGTGGGCAAACCACATATTTCAAAAGTATTTTATGACACCTGTCTATTATCATGTTAAAACTCTTGGTCATACAACGTGTAAGTTTGAGATATCATTTTCGTCGATCGGCCTCTCTTAAATACGTAGTAGTATATTATTGAGTATGTCACGCGTAAGTTTTAAAAGGACATATCACACTTACATATGTAGTAACATTCCCTTTTATTTGTAACGCTTTCAGTAGCATTTCAATCGCAAAACAGACATTTTAGATGCGTACATTCGTCTCTATAAGAGGGATTTGTCTGTCAGTTTATCTGTAGCGCGGATATCTTCAATAACATACATGTAACGTATTAATGTGCCATATCATTAATTTTATCTCTCATGCGTGAGTTTTACATAACATTTAAATTAATCTGTCAATTGTTTGGTTTGCCTATCAAGCTTACGTTTGAAATACAGATCTATGTTGTTTGCCACGCTTAAATTTAAAATAATGTGAGTGGTATATCACTCTTACATTTGAAATTAATTTTAATTTGGTCTGCCTCTTTATAGACTCAATTATTTTCATTCATATATTTCGCTCACCTTTATAATAAAATTATTTATTGCCTGTTACGCTTAATTCAAAATATTGTTATAAAACCGGGTCATTTTGTATTATAGTAAGTACATTCGCTTATACGACGCTTGACTGGGGTTCACGTCTCTGTCGAGTCATACCAACAACTAACATAAGGAACTTGAAGCCTCCTTGCTAAATATCTAGGACGATAAAGGAACGATCGAGGTACTTATATAAACGCAGAAAAAGGAGTGCATCCCGCAACACATCGGTGTTATATCCAATGGAATGGGGGCCTTCGAGGTGCCTTTGATGAAAATCAATCCATTTGTTTAATTAGCTTACATTACCTTCTTCGAATTTCTTCGCAAGTTGATTCTTATCTACTACTTGAAATCATTGGAACGAAACTAATCGATGAGATAAAAGTAATGCTATCCTTAAGTTCTCTTTTTCTCTCCCTGTCTCTCTCTTTCTCTTTATCTATCTCTCTACACACGCTCTTACACATACGTTCAATTAATTATATAGAGAATTTGTAAATAAGATGAAACCTTCTCCACTTTGTACGTGATTATTATTTACTTCATGCTGATTATCGGTTATTCACAGTGAGCCTCGTTTTCTTTGCGCATAGAAATAAAATGAGCATACGTAATTATTTAAGATCAAGCCTTTTATTTTTTACTAAGATAACTACATTTGCGTACGTAATTATTTAAGCACGCTGAACGCATTTACGTTCATTGGTGTGAGATAGATTTTTATTCATTTGTCTATCAAACTTTGAAATACAATGTTCGTTTTTCTAATAATGTTATATTTAGAATATCACTTGTTAGTATGTAACAGTTACGATAAAAAATAGCATTTCTATTATATGACGCAAAGATTTAATGGGCCTCAGAATATTTTTTCTTATTTTTGTCCCTTTTAATGAAATAAAAAAGAAAGAGTTGTTTTGTTAAATGAAAAATGGTTCAACAATTTAATGAGAGAGAGAGAGACTGGAATGACAAATGAGATGAGATTAAATATCTTTGGAAAAACCATCCTTTCTTTGTAGTTCTTCCGACTTTCTTACTCCTTTCTTCTAAAGCCGACAAAATGCTCTCTTGAAATACATAGGAGTGGGGTGAATTTCAAGATACTATTTCAAAAGAATTGGATCTCACTTCTTTCCTGACTCATGATGAGGACAGCTATCCTGATCATAGGTTGATCAAGTGCAGCGGAACGCACAATCAATATCGTCGTTGTCGCTAAATTGACCTTTGTAATCTGATCAAAGGGGTGTGCTGATCATGATTTAAAAAGAAAACTAATAATACAAGCCCAGCATGGAATTTGCGTCACAAGTATTTCAAAGTACGTAGAGTTTGAACTCCAGTTATTTTTTTATCTGAGACGGCTAAACAGCGAACTAGTTTTTTTCGTGATCTAATAAAAGGAGATTATATGCTAACGATGTGAATTTTACATGCGAATTGTAAACATAAACGGGTTCTTGTGCGTGATAGATCAGGGAAATATTTCTTTTAACCACTAAGCATAGCAGAATATAGTAAATCACATGTTTAAAAAGAAAATTCAACGAGTTCAATTCAATCTATTGTTCGTCCGATATTGTCTGTTCTAGTTTAAAGTCTCTTAAATGTAATACTAACTTAGACTTTAAGATGCCACCACATAATAATGATGTAACAGACTAACACACACACACACCAGCATATATATATATATATATATATATATATATGGCGACACAGTGTTTTGCGCGTATTTGCAGTTGTGTCTCCACGAAATCCAGGAGTCAGACCGAATGTTGTATTTCTCTTAGGACTAATGAGACTCGAGTGCACGAGAAATATGGGTCACAGAAGACCAACCCAAGTTATTGACACGAGAGCCCCGACCTCCAATTGAAGACGATGTAGGCAAACGACCAATCTAATCGCTTGCTTGCTGAATAAAGTAGGATTCACCCACACGACGCTAAGTGATTACACCGTAAGATATAAATTACCGTGGATCGCGAAATTATCAGTAAGAGTTAGAGAGTCAGAGAACTTGTCTTAAAACAAAGATGAAGATTTAGTTAGGTGAACTGGTGCGTTTGCCCCTTCCGATTACTTACTGTTCTAATGCGGAAAAGGATAACATTTCGCCTCAGTTCTCAATAAATCAGCGATTTGCAAGGTCGAAGTTTAAACTCCCTAATTCTAATTACCAAGACAGACGTTGAATTTCTGTTAAAAACAGTTTCGAAGAAAAACATATATTGCAATGCGTGAACAAAATGTGTTGTTAATACTCTTACTGTCTGTTTGAATTACCCTTTTTATTTTACATGTAACAACTTTTTTCTTTATTGGTGAGAAACTTTCAGTGACACAGAGCTATATTGTCCACTTAAATAAATAATACATAGCAGGAGGGCTTTCCAGTCGATGAAGATGTTTCGAGCCCATCGGACTTTGTCAAAGTTGTAGACTTCATCAACGCTGGCATCCCGTTGAGATGGCCAACAATCTCCTACGTCGCATCAACGACGGTGACACTAACTGTTTTCTGGTCACAGCACTAGAGCCATACCTGTTATATATATATATATATATATATATATATATATATATATATATATATATATATATATATATATATGATAACATATAACTTCACAAAAATGTCAATTACAGTGAAAGTTAATAAAAATTAAACTATCAAATCAATTAAAACATAATACGGTTAAATGGGATTTCGATGCATAATTATGTGTCTAGATAGGTAAATCTAAAAATACCCATTCAGCACATAGAAGAGAAAGTCTAGATAAATGAACGTGTAGAAAATGGTTCTAATTATATACTTATTTATAAAATTGAATCCACGAGATTATGTAAAACTCGACACAAACGTTCCCACTTTGTAGTTAACTATTAAGCGGTGGGTCGATTTAAAAACAAACTGTGGTGGAGCAAGTTTTTATGGGTGCATCCGAAACTCCTATTTCAAATTCTAGCACATTAGTCACAACACAAATAGCAGCTAACAGATGATATTGAACAGATGTTTTGTAACGGTTTGCGATTTCAATGATAAAGGGATTAGAGATGTAGATCGAATAGCATGACCGAATTTGTGTATGTAAAGATCACAAAAGAAAGATAGTGTAGTAAATACAACATTACTCCTGAATATACAGTTTTTGCTGATATTGTAACCAATATTAAAAGTAATTTTTATCTGGCTTTTGCATATCTAAAGACAGTAAATACTTGATATACACCTAAAAAGCTCCTACGTAACGTGAACATCTTTCAAACCCATAGTGTGAATCATATAGTCAAACAGTTGTCCTCCACCCGCATGTAAATATTCTGGCTAGAGCGGTGCGGGTGCGCTGCCGGTTTTTATCAACTGATCGGATGGTCATGTTCAAATCATTTGTGTATGGTTTGGACAAGGCTTGGAAAGCATTGGTTAGATGTAAATCGAAGGTCGAAGCGTCAGTGAGAATTCAGCTCCGAAATGTGCTCACCCTTTAAATTAGAGCTGAATCGTGCATCGCTTACTTCTTCCCTCTCATCCTTTACTGAGTGGTGTAAAACCATTGCTTGTAAATGTTCGGCGGCACTTACGTGGCAACTCCTCATACATTCATGGAGGAGCAATAAGCTATTTGTACGTAGACGGGTCTGTACTCAACGTACGAATGAGGGGGAATGCCCGCTTTGTCAAGTCATCAAATGCCGAGAGACTGTCATTAGTGAACAGAACCTTGATAGAGGAGTCTGCTTTGGGTCCTGAGGTTTAGAAAACGTTTCCTAACTTTATTCCGAGCCACTTTGTTCAAGGTTAACTTAAACCAAGATGACAATCGCAGTTCTTCAACGAATGTCGATGTGCGCACTGATTATTCATATGTCCAGTTACCTTGCACGGTCTAGAAAGGAATTATATCGGAATCTACTGACAGCGGACGCTTCGAATTGCTTCAAGAGCGGCTAGGATAGTCAGATGGAGGAGGAGACCAGAGTCATATCAACCACTCTGAGTTGTCTGTTACCTGGATGTTAGTCCGAAGTGCACTGCCCCTTAATGACAAACTATTCAAAGCTAAAACCAGCCGGACCCCATGTTGCTTGCGTTGCATGGGTATTGAAAAAAAACCCGATCACCTCTTCTTTAATTGCAGCAAGCTGCATACATTTAGAAGGTATGTGAAAGAAGTGACAGATTGCATTTCCTCTTCCAGCAGTTGGTAGCCTTAGATGTAACATTTATATTGTACAACGTTATGCGTTCGGAACCTAGGGAGACACAAATTGTGTTTCTGCACGATCCCAGCTGTAGCTAGACTTGTAGCGTGAACCTTACACTTAGACTAGGGAACGTGAGTGAGCCGCTTTCTGATTACGGTCTGATTTCTCACTTCGATGTTTTAAAGAATGTAGATGCACACCGCTAGTAAATGTGTGTTTTAACGAACATAGTTAGAGTACGTGTTCTCTGCCTAGGCATTGTGTGCACCGAGCTGACGTCTTACAGACTCCCTCCTAGTAAGAAAAGCCTTTCAGTTTGTTGTACAAATGAGCCTTGCTCGTTTTTTCGACTTCGAAACTGTCTTGCTTGTTATCGGCTCATGAAACACCCCTGAAACATAAAGCAGCTCATGCCTAGATGGATTTAGAAAGGTCTTACAAACCGCCGCAGTAAGCATTTTATTTTTCATGAAGCTCTGTTGTTCTTTAGCACCCCTCTCTCTAACCGTTTAATTTGTAGATATATCTTTTGTAAATAAAAAAACGTCAACTCATTGAAGATAATGTTAAGAAAGGTTTACACATAGAGTGAATGTTGTATTTTGGTGATTGAAACTGGTTCAGAGAATAGACGAAAGTGGAGGACACCCAACACCATACGTACCCCATCAATTTCGGCCTTGTGCCACATCATTATAACTAGTGTTTTCTAAACTGTAAACTTTGTTGTAAAATTGTAAAGATGAATTAAATATATAGTACAAGATCCGCTCGGATATGCGTGTTTCTTCGATCTAGTCATGCTGTAATTAGAATACATTTCAGCTTGTTCTTTTTGCAGAAAGATTCATAACTCGCATGCAAATAAAACGATGTAAAACTCGAAGACCCTAGCAGCCAATCTTATGTATGATGTTTAAATAAAATAATTAATAGTAGCTCTTCAATGAATTGCTATCGAATGGTGTATGTTTTAATACTAACTTGTGATAGTACAACATATATATATATATATATATATATGAATATATATATATATGAATATATATATATATATATATATATATATATATATAATTGTGAAAATATATGATTTAGCATATTATTAAAACTATTTATGTTTAACAACCTCTTCCAATTTTAGATCGATGATTGTAAACAAGTAACAACAGAGTAAAAGTAAGCAAAGTTCATTTATATTCAAAACGCCAAGCTTTTTTTCTTACGACATATTTTGGCGCATGTACTTTTACGTATCGTTTAACTTTAAGTGACTCACCCAACATTAGTGTGTCAATATTTCATATGTCCACATTAATCCTATCAGAAAGTGCATAACACGTTCTTAATTTAGCAACAAGATAAAACGCAGTGTTACATGATTGATAAGCGTTCAAAACGAAAGCATTGAGCTCACGTGCGAACCTCGGAGGTCCGCTACCTTGAAACGACAATTTAGAGTTTCCAACATAAATCACGTGACCTATTACATCAATTTTACTTCAGTTTAATCATTCTATTTTTGCAAGTAATACATATTATGTATCTATAAAACACTTTAATTAACTCGAAGATAGATCTTATTGCATAACTTACTTCATTAATATTGTTAACATATATTTACTTCATTTGAATATAACACCAAGACGCATTTAATTTAAATGGGATAGTTCTTTATTGTCTTACATTTGAGTTTGTTAAAATACAATAATAGTTCTAATTTTTAAAAAGGTAGATTTTCTAACGTTCATGTACAAAATTATTTATGATGTTGAGCTATTCACAATGGGTATTATTTTCACATATAAAGATTCTAAATTTACGAATGTCAGCTAAACTTCTTGTTGTATTAATATTTCTTTTTTAACGAAACCAATCTATTTTAGATATTTCCATATCGGAAACCGTTACCTACTTATAGGTTACGTTTAAGTGTCGGATGAATATTTTTCAATATAGCATATGTATTTCATTACTACTAATACTATATAAACCATTACATTTTTTCCTCCCAAAATAATCATGAACATCTAAGCTGTTATTGTGTAATTATACTATACTCCATATTACGTGTAGATACATTTTTATTTTCTATAATTATAGTTATCGCTTCCTGCTAATTTTTCTTTACGGTATGGTAACATTTTCATTTTTATGGTAGATGAACTAAGTAAAAACATATCCATACCCACCAATGTAAGGTTAACACTTGTTGCACGCATTACTATTGAGCACATTATTTGGGTTATTTTCGTGAGAATATCTAGGTGAAATAACTATATGCATATAGCATATGAATAAATAATGATGTCAATCTAGTTTTTTTATATATTAATAGACAAACAAACTAAGCTCTTAGAAATACCCCTTTTTAAATTATGTGTAAATGCATTAACATAGAATATAAAGGGAAACATCACGTCCATATATTTTTATTAAAAAAATGTTTCCTTTGCCAAATTTTTAGGAGTTAAAAGTATTTTTTCAAGTTTCATTTAATTCAAGGACAACATTCTTAAAATAACAACCAATTAGTTCAGGTTTACTCCGTCGAACGTAGAAGCAAAGCCGGTAAATCAAAAATGGCGGATGGAACCAATTTACCAAAATAGGTTTCAATCGAATTTAACAAAAAAATGGTGAATTCACTCATATTAGTAATCTTATTTTATTAATCAAATTACGGCTGTTTATCCTATAAATAACTATTCATAAGTTGTGCTTATTAAATCTGTGCGTTTAGCGATGAAATTGTAATTTCAATCTGAAGACTGACGGGCAAACGGAACCGCGGTCAGAGTGCAATTGTTAACAAAATATGTCTACCTATCTAAAACTGTTATTTGAACCTCAAACTTTATACACCGGCGACAATATGATTTTAAAGATAAGTATGACAGACTATCCGGCCAGCTTACAAACCGAACGAGTGTATCATAAATAACCTTGAATAAATAAAATAATGAGATGCATGCGTTCAATCTACGCGTTTAGCAACTGAAATTAATAACATAGAATGTTGGCCTTTTATTAAAATGATTTTTTATTTGATTCTATATAGACTGGATAATGAAAATAAAATATGTTTAAGTAAGTTAAATCGATATTATTGTGAAATTTTCTTAGTATACACCTGTTGAGCTCATATATATATATATATATATATATATATATATATATATATATATATATATATATATATATATATATATATGTGTGTGTGTGTGTGTGCGTGTGTGGGTGTGTATGTGTGTGTGTGTGTGAAAAGACAAAGTAAAAACATTTAAATACAGGAGAAAAAAACAAGAAACGGACAGATTTCGTTCGTATCAACCAACGTCTTCAGAAAAAAGTGAAAATTTGAAAAATAGTATTTCGATTACCTCAAAGACATAGATAAAGGAACTAAGCGCACAGTGAGATATTATTGGTCCATACGAGAAATTGTAACAAGTATGAGAGATATTTTTGGTAAGTAGGCGATATTGTTTCTCTCTGTGCGAAAGAAAAAGTTGTTCTCACCTATGAGCTAGTATTTGAATGTGTATGGCTATGTGAAATAGAAAGATAAATAACGAGGTTAATAGAGAGGCATTAGAGACGGGGAGGAGTGATCGGGGATTAAGTAGGAAAAAACAATTAGTTTTAGCCAGAACATGCACTATAATTAGAAGGTGTAAATATATATATATATATATATATATATATAGAGATAGATATATATATATATATAAATACACACCCTACAACGATATATCTGATCAGAGCTAACTAAAAGGGAGGGCATTGTAATTCTTACAATATTTATTTAATAGTACTCAGTAACGAAAAAGCAAGCCAACACGCCTGCATAGTATATAAAAATGAATTAACACACACATATATATATATATATATATATATATATATATATATATATATATATATATATATGGGATGTTTGTAAATGTAGCTAAAAAATGTAAATGAGTAAGGAAGACACCAAAAAAACTTTTCCAGTTTCGCAAAGTGTGCACTTGGATGTGGGGGAGACACACAGGTGTCCCTGAGTGCTCCCTTTATCGCCAGTGGCGATGAGCTTTTAAGTGCTTCTTACGGGTGAAGGAAAGCCTCTCTGACACACAGCTGTTGGTTCGAAAGGTATTGTATCGGGTTATGGTGAGGAGATCTCTTCGAGATGAGAATATTGCGGGGGTCGGTATGTCGAGAGGGGAGCTACGCTCATCTGGCATTGGGCGCCTAGGCTAAAAGTATTTGATAATGACGATGCATCTCTGACATGGCTGATTATTAAAAATTACGTCTAGATCGGCAAAAGGCTTAATGCAGCTACCATTCAGGATGCGCTTATTTGTCTTAGTTTTTGTGATAAAGACGAGGCTGTTTGTCACGCATTTATTAATACTCGCATCGTTGTATCGCTGATTACGTAAGTTTCAGGTGTCATGGTCCGCATATGGAATGTAACGTCTTTCGAACTGTAATCTATTAATATATGTGCAATTTAGATCCGACAAATGATAGGAAAATACGTTTTGTGTTTTATCGTTTACTGACAATGTTAAGAAGGGTGATATCGCAGACACGTATGAAAGTTTTCGACGAAGGTGATACCTTCGCTGCCCCCGACATTATTAGAATTTTCAAATATTGTCTGAAGATTCGCATTAGGGTCAATATGACGAAACTCCCTTCCGGCCGATTTTGGTTAAAGGTGGGTGACAATTGCACGATGGGGTCAAGTAAGAGGGGCTAGATTGAGTGATATTTGGACGTAACTTAGACAACGGAGTTTTGGTTATTTCAACGAACGTTGATAATGTCCCGTTTAAAGCTAGATTAAGAGACCTGTTTCGATAATTTTTTAGTTAATAACTTTGCTAGTGCATGAATTATTTCGTTAGGTCCTGCTTTATTTTCGTCCTTGCCCTTCGATAGATTTATAGAGTGTTTTTCTCCCCAATTTAAGTTTGTGTTTTATTTCCCAACCTCTTCTTCGATTAGGTGGCATTTAGCCTGATTCGCCAGAGATGCGGGTCATCTTTCGAGATTTTCGAAAGAGGTGGTGATAATAAAGCGTTCGAGACCGCATCATGTTTCGATTAGCAAATCCGCATATCCGCATATCTGCAACAAGCTTGGAAATTGGGGATCACTATTCTAACACTTGTTCTTTTTTTCATTCATTGTATATAATTGTCTCATTTTTTGTTGCATATCCAATTGTTATTACCAAAATACCCCATTTCACGTTATATAATTGTGTCGTTTGAATAGGATAGTCATGTTATAAATTATGTTGGTGAATGGTGCCTGAATGCAGTATGGATGTACTATTTTGGTGAATGATGGTCACGAAAAAAACTAGCCAAGAAAGACCAGAAAGAATATGATAGATAAGACGATTTTTTTACCCTCTTTGTTGGTCTTGTGCTGCATTTCTGTGATAATTGTTATTGCGAAATAAATATCGCTGTTCAACCACAGTCTACACTGGTAGTAAAGACTAACGGTGTACTTTTATTGTTCCTCTTTTGGAATTCGGGAAAACCCTTAAAAAGACCTCACAACAACTGGCCACGAGGTATTTGAATTTACACGGGGACCACAGCTCGTAACTGAAAATAATTTAAAAAATACATCACAAAACTGGCTTCGAAATATTCGAATTTGCACGGGAAACAACAACAATATTAACGAGGTTTCTTTAGAATCTTCAAGAAAAGGATCCCAAAACCACAGGCACGTGGGGTCTCAAATTTCAAACTTACAAATAGACTGACAGCGTGGTTACAGTAAAAGATTCGAGATATTTTTTTTTAAATGGACTACAGAAAGGGTTACCAAATTAATTAAAGAAAAACTTTAAAGGTAGAACACTTGGATACATCAACTACTAATTCACAAGACAACACCATAGTTCTTAAACTGGCTTACCGGTTGAAAATATGAAAAGGAAAACACGTCGACCAACTTAGTATTCTCTTAATTGAAGAAATGCCAGTAATGTATTTCTTAATTGCTATTCGCACACTGTTGTAATACTTAACCATAAGGGAATGCATGATATTTCTCTCTCCAAAACAGAGAATGTTACTTCTGCCGAAAGAGAAAAAATTGAAAGCATAATTTTATTTTTTCCCTGATTAAATTGCCGAGCGCAAATTATATGGCTACACACTACGCGTATAAGCTTACTAAAAGGTCACATGCGACAACTAGAACATCAAAATAAAGCAAACGAGAGACTATAGAACACTGAAGAAATATTTACAAAAATTATTCTATAGCAAAAGAAAGAAGCCAAAAACAGTCTTACAGAACAAAAGATAAAAATGACAAAATTATTTTCGAACATGGAAGAACACTGACGAATAGATTGACATATTAATGCGAGCAATATCGCTTTGAGGCACAAGTAACGAAAACGAAAATGATATTTCACAAAATGGTGTGTGGAGTGCGATCGACAACTTCACATATTCCCCTGATTAGAAGACTTTTGCTTCGTATTTTTTAAGACACGAAGAGTCGTATAAAATTGATTGTGAAAATTGGACAGACTCTAAAAAAAAGTGCAAATGTTATTAATGAAAATTAGGCACCACAAAACATACTAAGTTCGTGGATTACATTTTGCCTCAAAAGATTAGCGATTTAACTTTTATGGAAGCCGTCAAACTTGTAACAGAGCTTTACAGCCGAAATACTTTAAACATTGTAAAATAGAAAACGAAGATTATTCAACGTTCGCATCAGAAAGTACTGCGGCGACTTTAAATTATCCGACCTTAGTTCTGATAAGTTTAAATGTTTAATTTTCGTTCAAGGATTGGTATCAGGAAAATACGCTGAAATAAAGCGTATAGTACGAAATAAATTAGAAAATCAACTGAACTTAACACTGCAAAAATTAGGCGAGACGTGCGAACGATATATTAGTGTAAAGCAGGATTCGAGAGACACCGAACTGTCGGGCTATGCACACATACGAAAAGTACGTCAACAATAAAAATTCAACTTTCATCCAAAAACTATTAAAAGCAAAACACGGAATTGTTACGCCTCAAAAGCAAACCATCCATATAAAAGTAAATTAGTGCCAGGCCCTTGTTATCGATGCGGAAACCTGCATTGGGTAACACAAAAGGTCGCATTGTAAAACGATCAAAATAAAATCAAACGCGGGTAAACACATGGCGATTATATTATAAGAAGATAAGTTCAGGTACACATTTTAAATATAAAAAGTAAAACTACAATTATATTCGGGTTCAAACTGGTCAATGATTAAAATTAAGACATGGATACGGTTCTGAAAACCGACTATATTTGACACCAATCAAATTTCTATAACAGTGAGTGGTGAAAAATAAATTTCGAGGGTGAAATAAATACCAACATTACGTTTAACAGAACGACGAAGAAGTAAACATTGTCATATTAAAAGAACACAGAACATTTATTTAGTGTAGATTTAATTAAA
Organism: Sepiola atlantica; assembly: GCA_963556195.1. Taxonomy (NCBI): domain Eukaryota; kingdom Metazoa; phylum Mollusca; class Cephalopoda; order Sepiida; family Sepiolidae; genus Sepiola; species Sepiola atlantica. Next base: position 61,357,197 of record OY744536.1, read on the forward strand.
TTATTCAGATTATGGGGATTATCAATATAGAATTGTTGTCAGAGACAAATAAATCTCATTTCTGAACCATTAATCGTATGAAATTGACTCACATTTAAATTCCAGCAGAAATAACAAAACTTAAATAACATAAGGAAACAAAATGCACGCTGATGAAAGCGAACACAAAACTGATAGAAATTACACCAAATTAGCATAATAATTAGTGGAAGGTTAAAAAGAGTGAATTCAGGGTTCCAAGGCTGGTATCAGTAAAGTTACAAATTAAATTAAAGAGGGTTCTGAAAGACTAACAACTATTTAAAATGAGCTGACTTGTCTTGAAGTTGAATGTCGAAGAACAGGCGATATTTGTTTCAAAGTTCTGAGATGTCCTACATCATAAATTAACAGATGGAGGATATCAAATATGAATTTGATGAACATCATCAGGTCTCTACTAAGAGATACATGCACTAAATTAGGGAATACTATCAGGGGAAACTGACAGCACTACCCAGAAGGAGGTTATGGCTACCAAAAATAACACTTGCGACATAGAGCTATCTCAAGCAACCTCAGAATAGCATCAATCCAAAAAAGCAAACAATACTAGACTCCTGACGAGGTCAGGCCTGGGAAGGGGTTTTATAGTGGCGTACCTATGACGAACATTTAGATTCGTCCATTCTCAATAAATACTTTAAGCATGATGCTTCTCATGTTGTTCAACCCCAGCCCGATCAGTCTCCCATTAACTTCGGTTGATTGAGGACGTCAGGATGGGGTAATCCGAGTCGAGGATTCGTTCTCAACAATCAGTCCGACAAGAACTGGGCCATTTCGGTGGCCTTTTATCTACCGGGCTGAGGTATATTGTCCTGGGTTTTTGTAGGAGGTATACCATCCCAAACCTCGCCTACCCTCTTTGGGAAGGAGTAAATTGATTGATTGCTGCGTGAGGTGCCATTATCAGAGAGTGCCGATATGGTTGCCCAGGCTATTTTTGCTTGGCCAGGGTGCTCCTTCTTTAGGGGAGTTAGCTTGACTCTTCCTCACTGTCCTGGCGTTGTGTTATATATTCCTGCGGTGGAAGGAAATCAAATGCCGTCGTTAAACCCCAGTCTACACTGACGGTCAGGACTAACGGCCCACTTCCTTAATATACTTGTTATACCTAAGCTCCGTGCCTGTGTTTTCCTTCCATCCCCTAAACAGGGCCATAACAGATTTGTGTATATTTAATATTTAACGCATCTATCTGTTTGCTAGTCTATCACTTTTTGTCTCGGTTATATATATATATATATATATATATATATATATATATATATATATATATATATATATATATATATATACTCGTTCTGGTCAAAAAAATAGAACATATGTATAAAACTGTAAAAATCATTCCGTTTGAGATAATTTTCGGCTTTTAAATTGTGTAGGCGAAATATTCTATATGTAAATAACAATTACAACTATTTTTAATCATTTGTCATATTTGCATATATCAGACTTGATTGTCACAGAGTAGTTTATTGTCACATTAGGAAATTCAACGTTTCAATTTAATAGAACATTATTCGTTGAGTAATCTCAAACTCAAAAAATTTATGTGTTTAAAAAGATTTTGCAAGTAATTTAATCATAATCTCTCATTCTAATTGAGGACAATCTGTGAGATGTAATTGGTGCTAAAATATTCCTATAATGCTAAACTAACTGAAATAGTTGGTTTACGATAGAAACCTTTTTTCATATCAATTGCAATGTCAGCTTTTCAATATTTCGCGTTTCAAAATAATAGAACAAGACAGCTAAGAAAACAAAATAGTTGTTTTTATTAACTTAAATACAGATAAAAATTAATCAATATTTAGTCGCAGCACCTTTTGCCTTGATAACAGCATCAATTCGCCGGGTATGGAATCAACAAGCTTCTCGCAAATCTGTGTACACACCCAATCCCATGTGTTCTGTATTGCAATCTTCATGGTTGCAAAGGTAGTAGGTTTTTCTTTGCGAAGATTCCTCTTCATCTGATCCCACAAGGCTTCAATAACGTTAAAATCTGGCGAGTTCGCCGGCCATTCAAGAACAGGGATCGATTGTTCTCGGAGCCAGGAAGTTGGAGACTTGGCAGAGTGTGTCGGTGCCAAGTCATGTTGAAAAATGATGTATGTGGCGTCAGGTTCAAACTGATTATCCAGCATTTACAGTAAATTAGCTTCCATGATATCTTGGTACACTGTTGCGTTTACATTTCCTTTGATGAAGCAGAAATTACCAACACCCTTAGCACTCATACAGCCCAAAACCATGCAAGACTGCGGGAACTTCACAGACTTCTTGACGCATTCTTGGTTATACCGTTCCGTAGATCTTCGCCAAACACGTGGCCCTTGGTCGCCGAAGGAAATACAAAATCGAGACTCATCTGAAAAGATCACACGCCGCCATTCGTCTGTAGTCCAGGTTGAATGAGCAGTTGCCCATCGTAGCCTCTTCAACATCTGATTTTTGTTAAGGAGCGGTTTGGTGGCAGCTATACGATTTTGGTATCCCAGTTGCTGGAGCCTTCGGTAGGTAGTGCTTCGTGAAACGTCGGCACCAGAAGCATGTTTCCACTTTTAGTAATGTGGCTTGTTGACTGGAATCGACTTTTCTTTGCCACCTTGTCCAGTGCCCGGTCTTGTCTTTCAGTTGTGCTTTTCTTTCGTCCGCATTTCTTGCAATTGCTGTTGGAAACACCCTTAACATCTTTCTGGAGCACTTTGGTCACTACCGATTTTGAACATCCGACCATGGTTGCGATTTCCATGTGCGTCTTTCCTACTTCCTGCAAATCGAACATTCGCTGCTTCTCAAACAAAGATATGTCTTTAGAGCGACCCATAATGAGAGATTATGATTAAATTACTTGCAAAATCTTTTTAAACACATAATTTTTTTGAGTTTAAGATTACTCAACGAATAATGTTCTATTAAATTGAAACGCTGAATTTCCCAATGTGACAATAAACTACTCTGTGACAATAAAGTCTGACATATGCAAATATTACAAATGATTAACAATAGTTGTAATTGTTATTTACATATAGAATATTTCGCCTACACAATTTAAAAGCCGAAAATTATCTCAAACGGAATGATTTTTACAGTTTTATACATATGTTCTATTTTTTTGACCAGCACGTGTATATTACACATATTACACATATTACACATATTACACATATTTTCGTCCGTCAGTCACAATTTTTTAAGCAGGCACAGTTTCGTTAAACGTTATAAATAATATCTGTTTGCCAGTCTGTAACCTCTTCTCTAGCTTTTGTATGTATATATATATATATTGCATATATATATATATATATATATATATATATATATATATATATATATATATATATATATACATTACATATATATTTTCAGCAGACACAGATTTTTTAAATGTAGTAAATACGTTCCCAAAGTTGTATCATTTCCAGAATATTGCATACATAAAAAAAATGATAAATTCGAAAAAAATAAAATGGAGGCTGTGTCACGAACTCGAAAACGAAAACGAAACTCTTAAATCTTCTAGCTGACGCTCTAAAAAGTGAGCTTTTAGATTCATAAATAAGGCTTAACACATTACCTTAAGACAATAGTTATAGATTTTGTGTTACGTCATTGTTTTATGATTTACGTTATGTTTTTAAAAAAAATCACACCTGACCACAGCAAACATCTCTCCGCTCCCCTCTCACATACCGCACCCTTTTGACTATTTAGTGCACAATCTTACACACCCATTGAACATGTTCAAGTTATCTTCATTTCCTCAAATATATTTCCAAAACTATGACACCAACTACATGTCACTCACACAGACTGTTCCCCGTCCCTTCTCTTTCCCCAGCCTCTCAAAATACATGCCGCACATAACCACGAGAAAAAACGTCATCCCCCTTTCCTCTCTCCGACCATAAGGCAAACTCACTTATCCTCTCACCCCTCACCTTTTCACTGCTGCATTTATGGTACCCACTCAAACTTTCCATATTAATTTCATTCTTCGTAACTACTGACTTCTCGCAGCCTGGACTCTCCTGTAGCGCTCACAGTAGCCACGGCTACTACTTTTTCTTCTCCCGGTATCATGTCAACACAAAATGTCGATGTACTTGCACGACATTTTTCTTATAATTATCATCCTGAGGAAGTCTTACAATAGAGACGAAACGTGTATTAATATATAAAATATATCTCTTGGTTTATGGCTTTTTAATTTCTTATAAATAAATATATATATATATATATATATATATATTAATATATATATTGTTGTGAAGTAGTGCAACAGTAAAAAGAAGAAGGTTAGTCGAGGTTGGGTTAAGATTACAAGTGTATTAACATAAAATGTACAAGGTAAGGGAACTGACTGGCACTTGGCTAGGCAGTTACAATTTGATGATATTTTTTTCGGCTGGTTGAAGTTTCCGGGATGCATGGGCTATGCGTTTTAATTTTCCATCATCCATTCTGTGCAATATGCATGCTCCTATGCCATGGTTGCTGGAATCGCTCGAACTACAATATCATATTATGATGTGCCAGAAACAAGTCAGACGTTAAGATATCTGTAATTTTCTGAAACACTTCTTCGCACTCTTGCGTCCAGACCCATTTTTGGTCATTCCTTAACAGTTCATTTAAGGGTGATCTTAGTTCATGCATGTTTGGTACGAACACATTGTAGTAATTCGGTAACCCCAAAAAGCTTTGTAGAGACGCAATATTTTCTGGAGCAGGCATGTTCCTTATCGCCATTGCCCTATCTTGGTCTTCCTTCTTCCTTGTTCATCGATGATTTGTCCTAAGTATTTTATTTTTTCCATGAAAAAAGTACATTTCTCATCTTTGAGTTTAAACCATGGCCATCCCTACTACAGGCCAGGCAATCGTGCAACTGGGGTCTTTTACTGGGGGCCATGTGAATTTTCTTAAATATTCGATATAGAAGTTGCAAACAACGGTAACATTCCTCTGTGAGATTAGTTTGATGTTTTATGTGTTTTACATACCAAATAATAAAAATCACAATGATCTAATTGATAAATTTTACAATTATTGACAAATTCCTATAAATGAAGAGACAGGTAATGTTGAATAAACAAAGGCAACTGCATATATCAATGAAGAATTTTTATTTCAATGTTGGATTTTTTTAGAGAATTTGTACTTATGTCAAAAGATTATTACTTGTATATTGTGGTTAAAAAGAAAAAAAGGATCTGCACCTGTTGATGATATCAAGCAGAGAAACAATTTGTTCAAATGTGATATGTGGTTTACTAACCAAAAACTTAAACTGTCCTCATTTTGATTGTTTTCAACGTAACATGTTGGCTATAGTCTTCATCTCACATCATAAAATAATCGAAATAAAAAGTTAAAACTAAAATTTCAGCATCCAAATCTCTAGTGTGGTCTCGTAGTCGATTAATCTAAGCAAACAAATTCACTGAAATGGAAGATGGAATTAGAAAAAATAAACAGATTCACTGAAATGGAAAATGAAATGTGATAATACAATGTCTATAGATTAAATAGAAGGTTTAATTAAACATCTATAGGTTAACCTACAAAATGGACAGGGTTCACAGCAATGAGTTACGATAACCATTATGTTGTGGCAAAACAAGGATGGCACTATTTACAAAAAATTCTAAGGAAAGTTCTTCACCTCAAAATCTGAAAGTACTAATTAAAACTTCTTATTTTAATGTCTCACTAATGACTTTTTATTATCAAGAATCCACCCCAAAGAGTGTTCTTTCTTTTTGTGGTATGGAAAAGAGAAAAAGAATACCCCGGATCCCCATGCTCCACCATACAAGAAAAACTCAAAAACCGAAAAAATCATTTATTCTTCAAAATGTTTGTACACAATGGTATTGCAGAGACAGTGAGTCCTGTGTTTCTAATGATCAATTACCTTTTCTAACTGATTATAAAGCACTAACAACACACTCCTGTATTTAAAAAGAAAGTGAGTTTACCTTAAATTTAAACAGAAAATAAAAGCAGTGTTCGTTTTCTGAACCCAATATTCTCTGCGAAGGCACGTCTTGATACCACTCTAATCTAGCGCCAGTCACTCTGCAAAATCTGCCGAAGTGAGTTTCACCCTCTCGGCCCTAATGCGAGCCTTCAGGTAATATTTGAAAATAAAGTCGAGAGGAGTGAAGGTCTCAGCTCCGTAGACTGTCTTGCACCTAGTCTTCCAAATCGTAACTCTCATGATGGCTAGTAAGCTTAAAAACGTAAACCGTTTTTGCCTATCAGTTGTCGGGGTCCAGTTGCTGAATACATTAATGGGTTCCAGGTCAAAAACTATACATTAAGAATACGAACCATGTAGCCTGCAACAAGCTTAATCAGCGGCACGACGATGCGGCAAAAAACGAAGACGTGACTTATGTCTCGTCCTCATCGACGTATCTGACACAAGTCGGAGAATTACTCAAGCGTGCTGAATGAAGCCTCTTACCTACCCATAGTACATTCCTAATCGTCAGCCAGGGCAGCGATGCCTCGTCATTGTCAAAGCATCTTAGCCCAGGCTCCCAAGGCCAGGTGAGCGGAGCTCCCCCCTCGTCAAAGCGAGCCCCTCAGGCCTAACATCTCGGACAGTCCCCCTCACCATTACCCGATATAATGCCTTTCGGGACAACAGCAGGGTGTCAGAGAAGCTTTCTGTCACATTTGAAAGAAACTTCAACGCATGTCTACATTCGCAATAGAAGGAGCACTCTTTTCGGGGCAACTTGTGTGCCTCACCCTCATCCAAGTGCACACGTTTCCCTCAGATTGTGTACTCATTCGGTCTAGATAAAGCAGCCGAAGTGTGTGTCATCGCAATTCGATGCTAGGGATACCCAGACCGCCCTCAGAAGGATGAAGGTAACCAATCTCGCGACGGACCATAGGGTACTTTCCAAGCCACAAACTCTTGAAAGGAGCGCGCTGCAATTTCAGCAGTGTATCCGACGGGATTAGGAGCACTGAAAGACGATATAGGATGATCGGATAAATGTGAGAAGCACACACCTCCGCTCTCCCTTTTAACGAAAGATGTCTGCGGGACCACAGACCAGCTGCTGCCCTAATCGCTTTCAAGACTTCCGAGCAATTTTTCTCCAGCTGAAGATCAGGACCAAACCAGACGCCGAGTAGCTTGCAAGGCTTATCCCTCCAGCAAAAGGGTCCCTGCAAAGAAACACCCGTCCAGGGACCAATGCACAATCCAACAGACTGATCGCAGTTATTTTGGCCCCTGTCACCGTTTCATACATTCTAATTTCTCTGTCGACGACACTAATCTCGACATAGCTCGTTACAAGCACAGTCAAGTCGTCGGCATAGGCGGGGTACTTCAACGTGGTGCAAGCACCTGCCAAAGTAATTCCACGCAGGACCGGATTGACCCTTAGCCTTTTAAGGAAAGGCTCCAAAACAAGCACATAAAGCATCGGTGAAAGAGGGCACCTCTGACGAAGATATCTTTACAATCTGAAGGCCTCATACCTCATACCATTCACTTCAACCCTAACACCGGGGTTCGCATAAAAGAGGCGAATCCAAAGAGCGGAATTGCGGACCTAAACAGGCCGCAGACAAAACAGCCCCCAAATACCGATGGTCCACCTTATCGAATGCTTTGGACTGATCTAAATTAATCAACGCAGCTTCAGTTCCGACTTTATCTATGATCAAGCGTATCGAGTGCAAGTTATCTTGAATGGTCCGACCCTTTACAGAACAAGTCTGTTCGGGGCTAATTAGACCAGGCAAAACAAGTTGCAGACGATTGGCTAAGATCTTGACAAACATCTTTAAATCCGCATTAAGCATTGTTAGGGGCCGAAAAGGATCTTACCCATCCCCACTATTGTTGCTTTTGCGTAACAATTTCACTAAACCCATGGCCAAGTACTGGGAAATAGTCCCATTCCTAAACCACGAGTTAAACAAAACTGTCAACAAGGGAACACAAATGTGCGACATCCTCAAATACACCTCTTAGGTCAAACTATCAATCCCCAGAGACCTGTTAAGGCCGACCCGCTTTAAGGCTTCCTGGATTTCATCCTCTGTTATGCAACCTTCGCACCTAGCCGCTTTGGTCGCTTAAAGACGGTAAAGTCGGCTAAATAGGGGTCGAATTGTGTTAAAGAGAAACCGGGTTCTCGATTAAAATGATCCTGGAAATGAGAACAGAAAGCCTCCAGAATACTTTCGTTTGTGGTCACGAGCCCCCCCCCATTCGGTAATGAGACACGAGCTATATGTCGATTAAATGCATGTCGATGTTCCTCTGCACGCAGTTCAGCGGCCATGTTTGCCTCCTCGTTAGGCACTCTATTTAACCTACCCCTATTTACTAAAGCCTGGTGTTCTTGGATAACCAAAGAACCCAACTTGGCTTTAATTATAGTAACACTAGAGCTACCCCCCACCTCCACGGATTGATCTAATCTAGACTCTAGTGCCAATTTAGCTGCCCTAGGTGATAGGTTGAGTCGTCTGCTAAAATCGGCAGTAAAAGACCCAATAACCTTCTTATGATGAACCCACTTACTATTCTTAATTACAGCCCTCGTCAATTCCCGCTGTAAGGTTAGTAAAAAATTTCCTGGTAGCCCTTCACATTGAACACCAAAGTGTTGAGCCTCCAGTACCCAGCTAATCTAGGCTTAGGTCTATATAAGTTTACTCGAACCCGAACAAGTCTATGATCTGAGTAAACTATGTTATGAAAACTTGGACATTCAACTAATCCTACGTCGACTCTCCTAATTAAGAACCGATCGATATAACTCGAAAGTTGTACCGAATCAGAGCCGTGTCGAGCTTTCCAAGTCCATACACTATCTCGGGGCTTTTCATTCCGGTACTTATCGATGAGATCAAACTTATCGAGGAAGTCCCGAAATAACCTAGCATCCCGATCGGTGTTAGTACCCCTAGGCCGATTACGATCTAAATCGGGATCCAGGACCGTGTTCCAGTCTCCCGCTAGAATGACCATCCGAGAAGTAGAATACAAGAAATGCTCGATTCGCCGAAAGAAAGCACCGAGCTCAGAATGACTATTAGGCACATAACCCCCAACGAGCCGAAATGCTTTCTCCTTCATGGTAATATCCAAAACGCAAAGTCTCCTTTCCGGATCCATGTAGCAAGGGTCACACGACGCATCTAAAGATTTGCTTATCAGGCAGGAAACCCCCCTAGCGGAAGAATTAAAGTACGCTGAATAAACCCTTAGCCAGCGCACCCAAATAGTCTCCTAACATCAAATGGGTTTCCTGAACACAACATATATCCACTCCGAGGCGCTGAAGGTCTGCAGCGACTCGAGATTTACGAGCGTCGGCCCTCAGGCCCCGGACATTCAAACTCGCTAGAAAGAGAGCCATAAGGGTACCTTAGGGTTGGGTTCCGGAAACGAACATAGAAGTGGTCAGGATGCCGACGGCTCTCCCAAAAGATTGTTTGCCCATCTGATCATTTATTTGACCATCGTGGGAGATGCCGCCAATATCCAAAGGATAGGTTAGTTTAGCGACCCTATACAGGGCGGGGTGTAACCTTATGGGGACCCTCCCAACACAATCTTTTCTTAAAACAGATAAAACTTCATCTTTAAAGATTGCCATTTGAAGGATGAAATTCAAAAGTGCGTTTCGCCTCTTCCAGCATCTGCCATAAAGCCTTCGCTTCAGATTTTTTCCTTATAACAGTTAAGATTCTAGGGGTGTTGGGGAAATTTGACGGGTCTTCTATGGTTATACCCCCGACTTCTTTGAATTTAAGCAGCTCACCGAGATTAGAGAGGTGATAATACTTCACTGTTTCTTCTTGGACATTGGTAACCTTGCAAATATTCTCCCCAGAGAGGAAGGCGGTGTTTTTGCTTTTTCTTTCAAAGGAGGGCCTCCTGTCCATCTTCTGTGCAATAGGTAGAGGGGGGCATGTCATCCATTGGGGAGGGGGAAGGAGAGCTAGGCCCTATAGAAGATGCTAAAGAAGGCGAAGGGGAGGGTTGCTTTATGGGGGATTCAGATGGAGTATGTTTTGGAGTATTTAAGTGGGAGACAAAGGGAGAAGGTTTGGGAGAAATTACTCTTTTGGACGATTTGATGGGACTTAGTGGGATCAATTTGTAAGGTTTATCTAAAATTGGGGGGGGGCATTGATTTGGGAGAATGTGACTTTTTAAGGACTATTGGTTTGGTGACCGGCTGGGGACTTGGTTTGGGGGTAGTGGTTTTATTTGAAGTAGATGAATTATTTTCTTCTTTTTTCTCTTTTTTTCCTTTTTTTTATCTAATTTAGTTTGAAGCTTTTTGGCTTTTAAAACACTGTCTTTCCCCGGGTCGTTTTTTAGCATTTCTTTTTCTCTAATTTCCTCCAGAGAGACCCGACCCGGGCTGTTCTTACCCGGAACTATAATCTATTCGTTGTATTTTTCCGAGTAGGCAGAGCAGGAAACTCGTCGTCGGAGTCGTCAGATGCTGATGTGATTAGCTGACCAATTGTAGCTGGAGGATCTAGGTTCGGGCAATCCTTAAATGTCTTGGCCATCGGGGTAGTCGTCTTGTGGATGGATTTTTTTGCGGGCAATCCAATGTTAAATGACCCAGTTGCTCGCAAAACCAACAAACCGGTCTTCGTTCGTTAATATTATTGGGAGATTTCCCTCCCCGACTTGTACATAGTAGTGGATGCTGTCGTAAGCTATTTTATCAATAAGTATTTCGAAATTCCAAGTGCCTGGAAACTCGTCGAAATTGACGTCTGTGATTTCACCATATCTAAGAGAAACACCCCCAATATGCTCACCTTTGACGTAAAACAGCACATTAAAGATGGCAATGTATTCGTGCGTAAAACGTATTCTTGTGTGATTATATGTGTTAGCGAAAGATTAGCACAAATGTCTTCATTATGAAATAATGCGTTCTATGTATGAAAGTCTTGCATTTGATCCACATTTGAATCCTGCTGTTGCCAGTAGTTTACAAATTAGCTCAGGCATATATATATATATATATATATATATATATATATATATATATATATATATATATATATATATATATATATATATATATATATAAATGCTAACATTTATTTCCATTTACCGTAACTATATAACCATACAAACAAATTCGTTTTATTTCATTCAATAGTACGACGTAAGATTTTGTAATAACATATATATATAGTAGACTGCAAATACCAACAAACATGCCTGGTCTTCATTATTGCCATATTTATATGATAACGTTCACCTAATAAATAAATATGCTCTAATATACACTTGTGGTTTTGCATTATCATATTTTATTATGCATACGCATTTTTTCCGTCGATATTAACATACCTGAAGCTGCTGGGATTCTGAGAACATATAGTACACATTGAAACATTAATTTGCAGAAAATATAAAGACATGCATTTCAAACAAACTAGGCTATCGAAAGCGTGGGGTAATAGGGGCGGTTGTCATACTTGGTTAAAAATGATAACAAATGTGCTTCTTAATCACGAAAAGAAATAATCTCATACACTACAATACCTCATTTACGAAAAATATGCCTCAAATCGGTTTGAATTGTTTTTCATAAATACGGTTATATATACACACATTAATTGGAGTATGATGAAGAGTGGGAAACGGGAAAAAAACAAATTAGTACGTAAGATCGTATAACGCCTTTGTAAATAATTGACCGTACACAGTTTTCCAGTTCGTTCAAGACCAAATACATGAAATATTACACTTTTATCTCTGAACCTTACAAATAATGTTTTTATTAGTATGCATTTTTAAATCAATAAAAAAGGCTATAATCTTTTATTGTATTATCTTATCATGAGAGTGGGTAATGTAGTATCGATACTGTCGTCATAAGACTGTACTCACAGAACTCTCTATTTGTTTCCTAAAGGATAGGAATAATGCTCCCAGGTATTTCATCCCATTTCGTAGGAAGGATAATAAAGTATGATTTCTGTTGTCATGAGACTATCTTCCAAGTTTCTCTTTTTAGGGTGGTACTTGTTTAGTATTTCTTTTGTAACCACCGATACAATACTCACAAGCATTGTCTTTTTTTTCTATCAGCGACCGTACTATGTATTGTCTCCTCTTTTTGGGGTCCCAATCATACCATCCTTTCATGATTAAGTTATCCGGTTTTCTTTGGGCATAGGAGTGTACCACTTGTTCAATTGTCACGGTATTACACCTCCACTCCTACACTCCTTCTTGTTTTGGGGCGCGAGCGTTCGTCATGATATTATCTCGCATATATATATATATATGTGTATATAAATTTGTATATATATATTTTGTCGCACATATATATATATATATAGTATATATATATATATATATATATATATTTGTACACATATATATGTATATATATATATACATATACATATACGTATATATATACGCACACACACACACACACATATATATATATATATATATATATATGTATATGTATATATATATATATATATATATATATATATATATATATACATATATATTCTAGAGATGAAAAATGAGAATAAAACATTATAAAGATACAACATTTATCATAACATCAAACGTTTAGAGCAATGAGCTTAACATTATTCATCCATGGATTTTCAAAGATACACTCTTTTCATCAGAGGGTAGAGAAAAACTAATAATGTAATAGTAAATATAATCGGCAACATTTAACTTTGAACATTTTACATAAAATAAAACAAAATAAAGACCCAAAAGTAAAGAGTTGTATTTTGAGATGAGAGCGTAGAATCAGGGTGTACGCTGTCCAAAACGCGTCAAAAATAAAAACCGTTGTTATATAGGAAATTAATATTTGAAAAATAATAATACTCAAAGTGTTTCGGACTCCAATTGTTTTTGTTAAGAGGCTGGTATTCAGACGGCAATTGATAACGTCTAGTCTTTCCTGTCTGTGCAGTAGTTTGTACCGGAATAATCCGTTTCACACGGTTCAGAAAAGAGTTTGGCAGTTAGAGTTCGGTATATATCAAGGTGTACATTTCAAAAACCTCTAGCTCCCTGTGTGATCAGTGTATCGATAGGATATAGATATTCATATATACATTTAGATTCAATATTTTTCAAGCCGGAGCGGATTAGATGTGTAGCTTGTAGGCAGTGGTGAACATAACTATTTGCCTGCTGGGATGGGTAGGGATATTAGCTTTATGAAGAGGGCGGTGGGCAACGGGTGCGACAGGGACGTTGTTGATCAAATATGGGTGGACTGGTATGCATTCATATCCACATATATATATATATATATATATATATATATATATATATATATATATATATATATATATATATACGTATATATATATATGTATATATATACAGAGAGAGAGAGAGAGAGAGAGAGAGAGAGTGAGAGAGAGATCGACACACACAAACACTTACATATATACACACATACGTATATAAAATATACCCGTATATACTACTGTGTAAATATATCTTTTTACATTTTCTTTTTAATTAGCTATCAGAATAGGTGGTAGAGTATGGGTGTTTATGCAGTCAGTGTTAAGTTGTATGCCATTTATGGTTGGGGAAGGGAGTTGTTTATAATTTGCCGATGTGAATAGGTTTATCTCGCGGTGGGTTTAGATTGGAAGGATATAAATGAGAATTTGAAGAAAAAGAGCGATTGGCTCTGCATTCCAAAGGTCAAAGGCTAGAGTTATTGTTTTAAAGTTACCTTGAAAAATCTATTAGAAACACATCTTAGGGTAGGAATTATCTTCAAACGATTTTTTCTCCAATAATTTATTTTCTAATAGTTTCAAAAACAAGTTAACTCAAAGAAATTTTAATTTATAAAGGTAGATAGTATTTGGGATCTGTAAGTTCTAATTAGTTTAAACAGGTTTTTCAAAAATATCCTCTGCGAAGCAACAGGTTAGACCATCATTGCATTAACCGTGATTTAAAGTATCAGATGCACAATACAGCAAAATATTTTTGAGCGACCGATATGTGAACATTGATGTACACATCCCACACGCATGCATATAGATACATACATATGGAGCTGCTAATTTAAGTCAGCATTTAAATATATATATATATATATATATATATATATATATATATATATATGTATATGCATATATGTATATATGTATATGAATATATGCCTATATATGTATAAATGTGTATATGTATATGTATACATGCACGTATATGTATATATGTATATATATATATATATGTATTTATATATGTGTATATGTATGTGTGTATATATATGTATATATATACATATATATATATATATATATATATATATATATATATATATATATATATATATATATGCATACATACATGCCAGTATATAAAAAACACGTTATTTTAACTAACAATATATATGATAACATACTAATTCAAAACGTCTTGTGTAAAATAGACGAATCTTCAAATAAATATGTTATCTCTGATGAATCGGTGACGTACACAATCTGAAAACATTTTTCAAAGAAATATGAATATCAAAATATTACGCCCTCGTATATTTCGATATAATTGAGTTACTGTATCTATTTTTGATGATGGCTTGAGTTTTAGCTTTAAGCTGCCGGATATTAAAACGCCCGACTTACATAACGCTTAATACTTCAAAAGACGACCATTTAATTGTGTTGGTATGTTTGATCATGTTTTTCTTTATTTTCTAGATTGCAAGACGAATCGACATCATCGATATTTGGTGTGTCCAACTATCGGAACAGAACTGGATTTTCGATGGAGTTAAGTAAAACGTAAGAGAATTGTCAATAGCTCTTAATTATTGAAGTTGATAATGGTAATATTCGGACTATACATTCATCATACCTTTTATGCAAGGGTTTGCTTCATTTACATTCTCTTTTAAATATACTTTCTCAGATATTCCTGAACGGGTTAACGGACGATTTATGAAACATAATTACTTAAATAGATGTTTTATAAATCAACGTCGTTTTATGTTACTTAACGTGTTGTTTTACTATAAGTCTATAAGCCTCCGATACTGCATATAGCTACAGGCTGTGTTAAGCCTTACACAGTTTGATAAGAACGGTGTGTATATGCACTAAATTCGAGTTATTTACGTGACAAAACCATTATCATTGTTATTATTATTATTATTATTATTATTATTATTATTATTATTATTATTATTATTATTATTATTATTATTATTTTAATACTATTTTATCTAGACAATTTGGAGTACAATTTTTATATACAACTGGAATTTAAAATATTCAGAACAAAATAAAGTATCATTTGAATTAAAGTATATTTTGTCAGATTTATTTGAATATCAGAATGTGTGTTACATGTTAATGGTTGGTTCAATGTCTTTGATGGTTGTTTTCTGTTATGATTAGTTTTATTTCTGAATTATGAATTTAATTTCTCACCGTTATTATTTATTTAACTAAAATTCTTCTTAAAATATCATTTGAACGACTGTTGCAAAAGAGGGTGGTCTTGAATATAACTTTCCCTTTTGCTCACACACAAATAGCAATTTGGTTTTGCTCGGTATTTGAACGAACATTTAACTACATCCATTTCTTTATTATTATCATTTTGTGTATGTATCACACTGTGCATTGTTTAGGGGTTACTATTTTTGTTTAAGTATACCTAGTATGACATGGATTACAAAAGGCTGTTCGAGATTAGCGATCACACAATAGAAACTTGATGGAACTTCACAGCATATATGTTATGTTCTTTTAGTAATGAGTAACTGATTATCAAGGTAAAACTGGCTACCCAAGGATAATTGTGAACAATTTCAGTTCAAAAGCAATCACACTAATGGGTTATAAGGCACAATATTACTTAAGAGGGGTGTAATTATCCAAGAAGACAGCTCAAAAAGTATTTCTTACATTAGACTTGTAGACGACAATGTTGTGGAAGCCTCGTGATATTTTGTTCTACATATTTGATGTTCTTGGAGGGACGAGAGAGAATAAGAAAGTATATTGATGTAGTATTAGTAATAAGAGTTAATCTTGTGAAGGTTTTACAAGAGGGGCGACCAATTAGAACTCTGTCGAACCCATATCGTAAACATAACAATGCAGTAGAATAAAATTAGCAAAATCATTTTCTATGCAGAAAGGGAAAGAGAAGTTAGTATCTCCCACTAAATTTTTAAGACGGTGGTATACTCTATCAATTCAACGGCGAGTTCTTTGAGCGCGCCTGCTCATATATATGAAAACAGTATTCCATATTATGACGCATCCAGCTTTTATACAGGTAAATTACTGTGTCAAGAGTGAGGAACTTTTCGGAGCTGTAGAATCAATACTAACTTTTCCAGCAAACTTCGTAACGTATTTACGTTTTCCAAGGAGATAACCATTTATTAGAAATAGGGGAAATGAGGATCAACCTGTTTGTGGTAAAAGGAGATGAACTTTGTTTTCGAGACTAAAAGATTTAGTAGCCTCTTTACCCCCACGGTACAACGTGTTCCAAGTCAGAAGATAGATGTTCGAAGTGCTGTTGTAAATAGTGGTGTTGCTATCAGCAGGATAATAATTAGTGTTATGCACATAGTAATAAAAATTGACCATACAATATCTAACTCTAAATGTAACGCAAGCCCACCTGCTAGAAACTACATAAGATGTATACTCTCAATATAATTCCATTTAATAAGCGTGCATTCATGTATATGTTTTTTAAATTTAGTAATTCAAAATATATACTATCTAAACTCTATTTATTATCTAAACTCATCAGATTCTGTCTCCATATCGATTTAGCTTACATCCAACAGTCTCACAATTTAACAGATAATGGAAAAAACATTCTCTGTATTTCTTATTCAGCCCTCGTACTTTTCACGGCCTTTTCAATTTAAAAATGACTTTGTCTCTCGTAAAAATCGGCATTATTCGACGAAACACAAACGCCCTAGAGGTGACTATTTTTCCACTGGTTTTACGTTCTAAATATTCTCTGAATCTTACTGGGGCCAACATTAGTATACACACTACACATATTTATCTAGATTTACGCTATCAACATCAATCGGTAAAATATTTATGTCAGTCGTGTTCTATTTTATCTCTACGTAAAAACATTTATTGCTTTCATTTGCAGATTAAATGGCATTTACTTTGCAGTGGTAATATCTAGAAAAGAAAAACAAAATATGGTTACTATATTTTGTGTGGTCTAATAAAACAGCGAATCTCGCGATGAAAAATCTACTAACAACTTTAATTTAACATACCGACCACATGATATTCACTGTTCACTTGGCTCTACACAAAGGTAGAGATAAACCAAAGTACTATTTTTAATTAAAAAAACAACTAGTAAAGGGCATTCTAGATCGGGACAGAAATAACATTTACCTCAGCCCCAGAGGAGATATCTTTTACTGACCGAGGCGAGAACAGATGGCTTATAACATTAAAGCATATACTATTCTTTGATCTTATTTAAAATGTCAAGGAATTAGTGTATTATTGAGATGTGTGGGCGTATCTAATTTCCGTATATGCAATATGAATATGCAACATGTATATGCAAATGGTATTCTTATTGACTTACGGAAATTATATTTTAAACTAAATCGTGACAAAGCGACTGCCAACACATAATAAAATTGTGACATTTGAACGCATTTAAATTACGATCTGCCAATCGAATTTGCGAGGTTTAATAGGGATATAAGATAAATGCTTAACTGTGACAAATCAGTGGACATGATCTTTAAAACTTGAGCATTACAGATCGATCTACTATACAACCTCATATGTAGATACTCAGACGCATCAAAAGTATGAAGGGTCATTCCAATTTGCGAAGTAAACTGGGTAAATCCTATTTTCAACTAGAGTCGGAATAACCGAGCAACGAAAAAATACGGGACAGTTGGACAAGTCTACAATAATATGCGGTCATCCCGACCATCGATTTCTGTCGCGATTTCTCCTGTTCTTTACTCTTCGTAAATGCGAAATTTTTCAGCTAAAACGAAGAATCGAAACACAACATATGTTTTATAGCTCACAATGTATTGTAGTAGAATTTCGACATTCGCTTAGTTCACTGATGACATAATGCTGTTGTCAACTCTCAAGCCCCAGCTGGAAAGACCAAACAGCAGAACGTCTGTCAACTTCAACCTCAAATCTCGCACTATTTTTTTCTTGATCGATGACGTATTTCTACAATTGTTATTTATTATCACATTTATCAATTTAATATGTTAAAATACGAACAATATAATAATTAAATGTTAATTTTGTCTCAATCTTGGACTTATCAAAACCATCACAGTCACATTGCAAACGTGTATCTAGTTACCATGTAGGTTACAAGTTTTATTGACTATCCTGCTTTTTCACTCACCCTGGAATAATCTCGTTACTAGATGCAAATGCAATTCACAACAGAAACCAGCTCTATTCTCAAGACGATGGGCTAACCATTTATTGAAGTTGCGAAAGGCAATATGAAAGTTGTCGAACGAACCAACAGTACGATAATTCATCGAAAGATGGACAATCGTGCGTGTTCATGAATTCCCTCCATTGTTTGAGCAAAGCTGTAACCAATATGTTACGCTTCCTTCGTCCCGTGGAATAATCAGCATGTTTTGTTGTACCCATGCAATAAAGATCGAATCACAATGCAGACCGCGTTGCTAGATCCGCTCCAATAGACAGTGAAATAAATATGCATGCTGCCAAGATAGAACGAATAAAAAATAATGAAAAAACAAAAACTATATCTGATGGTCAGTAGGTGTACTATGCGCGGGTCGAACGGTGAGCGAGTGTAGTTTTATTGGTCTGTGAGTATTGTGGTTTTTTAAATCAACACAATAAGTTACAAAAAGATTCGTTTTAACCGCACACACATGAAATAAATAGTAAATAACAGACATCTATTTTATGTATTCTGACTCGTCAGTATTGCCTCCAGGCTGATATCATAAATATAACTCTTTTCTTAGGTTTCTTACCATTGCGTTGCGATATAAAGGGGCTTTAATGCTTATATATATTTCATTTTCCATTACAGACTGCCGCAAGCGCTTAGTACTTGTAGAAATAGCTATAACCTGCCCTAAGTGACACGCATTTATTCCCTAGCTTAATACACTTAACACACAAAATAATGATTGTAGATTAAGTCTTAGACCATCGATATTTACTATTAATATTACAAATAATTTATAAGCAGGGCTACTATTCAAAATTAAAGGAAATGTTTAAAAAGACATGTTTCTCAAAAGGTCTTTGAAATATCAGTTTAACTGTGTTATGTTAGTTAAAGAGTAAATAACTTATTTTTCGAAATATAGGACTATAAGAGGCTAATAAATAATTGTGTCTATTTAACACACTTGCAATTTGAGTGAACACAAATACAATATAAGTAAAATCGTATGTACTATGAAATGAAAATGTTAGATAAGTAGTGGTGTTACCCATTTACTTGTAATTGATGTGTGTATTAGGTGGATAACACTAATTGACTGTTTTCATTTTGAGTAGTAATCGATCAAGTAATTTAACATCAACATGGATGCTGCTCAATTCAGAAAAAAAACAGTAATGTATGTAATGTGAGAAAACTGATGATTTTACAAGCAATACTCAGTGCGATATATATTTGTTAAACTAAAAAGTTTGAAGGTTCATATTATGCGCTAACACAAGAAAGTATATGTTAGCTAGTTTTAAACGCTCATGAGCGAATTTAACGGACCGAACACCCCTACTTTTTTCCGTAAACCTCGTTAATAATTACTTATACTTGTGCTGTAATAATATGATAAAGATTTAGCTTTAGCAAACCTAGACCAAATGGATAACATGCGTCTATGTCAGAAAATCTTTTTTTTGAAAATATGCTCTAACATTCTGGTAGTATTTTTGCAATCGTACTCTCGTTATTTTTAATATCTTCATCTCTAGATATTCATATATTATTAATTGTCACACCCTTACATTCCAACACGACGTTTTAAACAAAGAAATCTTGATCCCAGCCACTCCTACATGTTATTAGTACCACACACAACCACGAGTTTTACTTCGCTCATAAATGTGTTGCAACATTCCATTACACACACTTCATATATTCATATGATGAATGCCGTTTTAATATTGTATTTGGAGTTATTAAATTATTATTGCTATTACCCCTCTCGATATTTGGTAACTGAAGTCCAAAGGTCAATATTCTCTTTTTACATTGTCAATTTTATTGTAGATTATATATTTCTGTTGACATTAAGCGACTAATACGGAGTTATGCACATTTTGTTGCTATTATTAGTGGAAGTGAATTGAGTCATCTTCTTTTATCTTTAAATTAGTTTTAATTGGGTTTAAAGATGAGTAAACGCATGAGGTTTGAAATTTTCAAATATTAAAAAAAAATATTTTTTGTGTGTGAACAGATTCTCCCTTGCTCTAGTAATTCAGTGGGGAACCGCCATACAGTAATTATGTTAGTTTATGATCGCAGTTAAATATCATTTAAGACGTGGTGTTTACTGGAAGGGGAAATAAGTATATATTTTTTTGTCTCTGTCTCTGTCTCTCTCTCGCTCTGTCTCTCTCTCTCTCTCGCTCTCTCTCTCTCTCATCTATTAGAGTTTTAATTTCCCGCGTTATTCTTTCACGGTACTTTTTAGAATAGACTGAATATTGAACGAACACCTCAATATAGAAAGTACAAGTTGTATTAAATCTGTTTGTTAAATCCCGGTTACTGTTTTTAAATTATTTTATATTCCTGCGTATTTTGTATTAATAAATATACATATTATTGCGTCTATCTATTTTCTTAGCCAGAAAGAGATGGGTTGTCATATCTTAGTCGATATATATATTTCTTTAACATTTTTATTCAAAGGGCTTTTTTTGATTCATTTCCACGGGCGTTCCTTATTTCGGGCTCTTTTCCACTAGTCAATAACGAAATGTCTATTGAGATGAGAACGTTGCAACTGAGAGATAAATGACCATGTCCGAGTGAAATACAACATTTTCCCTGAACCATCACCAGATGTCGTATTCAGATAGAAAAGCTTTAGGCTAAACTTGGATGTGTTGGTGTCAGACTTTCTATAAAAGCGACATGTTCGACTAAGTACATATAACACTACTGCCTTCTAGCAAATACCGTTAATAGAGGCGAGAAAGAAAACAGATTATTCGATTCCTAAAGTCTCATATCAAAGAATTGCATATCGGATATAAGTTTTAAAATGATGAAAGATATCACAATATACATTTCGGGCATTTATGTCAAGATAAAAGACTAATATTCCCGTCTTGCTATATATTTTTTCAATATACATCTTTATATATATATATATATATATATATATATATATATATATATATATTTTTTTTACATGGTTCACCCCAAACAAGGCAGGACGCCACTGTAAACGTAAGGGGCTACTGAGAAAAAAGGAAAAGGGGGGGAAGGATTGGTGGTTCAGCTTAAATTGGGATCTGAGCAGCGAGGTGTCTGTTTACATTAGTTTTAAATTTCTGCATGTCAGTACTGTCGGGGAAACAGGGGGCAGGGAGGGAGTTCCAGAGGCCAGCAGCACGAGGAAAGAAGCTATTTGAGTAGAATGCTCTCCGGCATCTGGGGACCTCCACAGTGAATGAGTGAGATTTAGTAGAATGTCGAGTTAGTCTAGTGAATTTACGTCGAGGGGGTACCAGAGCAGCACACTCATCGGAGCATAATCCATTGAAGTATTTGTAAAACAAACACAAGGATGCTACATTGCGGCGATGGGACAGGGGCTGGAGCTTAGCTGACAGTGAGGGACCTATTAGGTTGACTACTCTTTTTTGGACTTTGTCAAGGAGGGAGAGACTAGTAGATGATGCACCAGCCCAGATGTGGCAACAATACTCCATGCATGGGCGAATGGTGGCTTTGTAGAGATACAGGATAATGTCAGGTGTAAGGAGTCCACTAGCACGGTAGAGGGAGCCAACCTTCTTTGCGGCAGCCTTGGCAATGTCTTCAATGTATGTGTTCCAATTCATGTTACCTGTGAAGGTTAGGCCAAGGAGTTTGAATGATGAACTCTCAGGTAGGGTGTTATTTGCCATGGCAATCGGTGGTTGGAGAGGCTTCTTGTAGTTGTTGAAGGAAAGGAGCTTTGTCTTTGCGGCATTAAAAGTCACCAACCATTTATGGCCCCAATCCACTACAGCCTGAAGGTCATTTTCTAAGGATGCAGCCATTGCCTCAGATATGATCGCGTCCGTTTTGCCAACATGGCGAGAGTAAAGCGTGGTGTCGTCAGCAAATAAACCGATCTCAGACACTATGTCATCAGGGAGATCGTTTATATAGATCAGGAACAACAAAGGTCCAAGAATAGATCCCTGGGGCACACCAGCATTTATGTCATGTTGTTTAGATGAACGGCCATCGAGGACAACCTGGATTTTTCTTTTGTTTAGGAAGGATCTAATTATATTAAGTAGTTGCCCAGTAATACCGTATGAGCGTATTTTCAGGAGAAGCCCTTTATGCCATACCTTGTCAAAGGCCTTGGATATATCAAGCGCTACTGCCCTAGCTTCACCTGCCTTGTCGAGAGTATGATACATGCGTTCAGAGATGACCGTTAGGATGTCTGCAGTAGATCGTGCTTGTCTAAACCCATACTGGCGGTCGGATAGAAGTTTAGCATTAACTAAGTGACGTACTATCGCTAGATTGATTAAGGACTCAAAGATTTTGGCAAAGATCGGCAGTAGACTGATTGGGCGGTAGTTCTGAGGGTCGGTTCTATTCCCAGTATTCTTGTAGACTGGTACCACAGAGGCAATTTTCCAGCTATCGGGGAAGCAAGATTCAGCTAGGCATTTGTTGTAGAGTTTGGAGAGAACAGGGGCCAGTATATACATATATATATATATATATATATACATATATATATATATATATATATATATATATATATAGTGTGTGTGTGTAAGGTTGTATATGAAAAAAAATCAAATAAAGTGCTCGATCATATAATTTATTTAGATACTGTATATTACATGTTTCAGCAATGTACCGCGGTTTCATCCAAAAGGGCAGATTTAGACATCTTTAGTAAATCTCCGTGTCCAGTGGAATCAGGTTGCTGACGCCATTCCCTATCGGGCGTGACTACAATCGTTTAAGCTTGCCGATGATTCCACTGGGGACGGAGATTCACTAAAGATGTTTAAATCTTCCCTTTTGGATGAAACCACGGTACATTGCTGAAAAATGTAATATACAGTATATAAATAAATTATATATATATATATATATATATATATATATATATATATATATATATATATATATATATATATATATGCATATATATATGTATGTCCGTGTATATATATATATATATGAATATATATACAGGGTGGGCCAAAATAAGGGTCCTATCTTTAAATTTGAATAACTTGAATTTGAATAACTTCCACAAAATAAAAGTTAAACTCACCAAACTTTATGTGTGTGTAGACTGACCCTTCCGAGATTTTTTTAAATAAACAAAACAAATTTTAGCCGAAAAACACTTCTTAAAACTTACAAAAACTAAAGTATTGTTTTTTACACTGTTTTGAGTTTTTTAAGCAAAAATAATGTTTTCTAAATGAGGGTACGTTCCTTAGGGCTAATACGGCTCATGCTTGCTTCGGAAGGGGTCCTTTACTTATTCTAAAAAAAAAATTTAAAAAAATCAATAAATAAAAAAGTTATGAATTTTTAAAAATAGGACCCTTATTTTTGCCCACCCTGTATATATAATTATATATATATATGTGTATATATGCATATATATAAATATATGTATACATATACTTATATATATATGTACATATATGCATATATATATGTATATATATATATGTACATATATATATATATATATATATATATATATATATATATATATATTTATGCAAACATTGTTAAAAATAACAGAATTCGTCTGTGTAATTATACTTTTTTTTTACTTTTACAATCTTTCTGATGATCTTTTTTGTATTAAAATTAAAAATATAAATGTTCCATAGGTTTGACAGGTTTCACGAACTTTTTCAATTCTTTGGCGAGTAATCGCCAGGTCCTAAAGGTAAATGTACGAAAAAAGCTCGAGAAAGTATACAATCTTAGTGAAGTGGGTTTAATTTAAGTTTGTTGTTTTTTTTTATGTAGATTGCTTCCAGTGTATATGTATACACACACACACACACCTATGGAAGTACGCCCTATGATGAAAAAAGAATAAGCATATAATTAGAATAAACCTTGTTCTATAATTTTAAATTTTAAATTATTATTATTATTATTATTATTATTATTATTATTATTATTATTATTATTATTATTATTATTATTATTATTATTATTATTATTATTATTATTATTAATCGCAACATAAATAAGATATACTGCTTGCACTTTGACCAATCCCAGTTTCTCCTATCCTAGAGAGAACTAATTAAATTATATGCTACCACTGATCTGAGGGGTTGCGCGGGGGTCATAATTCGGGCAATTTATCTGTATATGTAAGATGTGTTCCTATGTTTCAGTCTATACATATTGTAAAAATGGAGGACCTTATATCAGGGTACAGCCATTCTAGTGAAAGTGTTTATTTTTCACTATCATTAGAATAAGTATGATTATTATGATCTATATAATTACAACTATTAAAATAATAATAATAATAATTATAATTATCATTAATATTATTTTCATAAATATGATTACGACTGGTACGATTGTTATCGTCAGCATAACTACTCCAATTATTATTATTATTATTATTATTATTATTATTATTATTATTATTATTATTATTATTATTATTATTATTATTATTATCTATATATTAATACGATAGCGTGTGTCACGCTTCCGGCAAAACCTCTGCGCATGCGTACCGCACCGAGATTTGGACAAACATTTTAATACGCCTAATTTCAACTACCTTTTCAAGAACTTCCCTTTAGCGTAACAGTTAGCGACGTAGTATTTTTTACTTCGGCCCGACTGGTTTATAGTTCGATCCCAACCAACCTCTAAGATTTTTTTCTACATTTCAGTTTTATTTTCAATAAACATTGCAACTAACAAAAAAAAGGAACACGACACAGTGTAAGTAAAAGTAAAAAAATTATTTATTTATTTTTAGCAAACAATAACCAACAAGTGGCAATGAATACAATTTTATTATTTATTTTTTGCATTTATTTTTTTTATCACTTGGTTGAAAAGTACTTTTTTCTGATGCTTTAAAACTTAAAACTATTTTTTGTTTTTTATTTTGGCGTTTTTAAGGGCATTGTCTATTAAATTACACTAATTTTTAAGCAGTTAACGTATCATTAGTATTTCTTAAAAAGTGAAAACAATTTACATCCTTTCTTTTGGTTGTAGAGAGGGCCAGTATTATTATTATTTTTTTTTTGAACGGATGGCATATCAACCTTTTCTAGTAGATATGCGCAATGTCCATCGTACACGGGTGACTATTTTAACAAATTATTTCACTCTTATCCAGAAGGAGGGGGGTCATAATAAAGCAAGCGTAACTTACTAACAAAGAGAGGGTGCTTTGTTACATTAGGACCCGCGCTAACTTTGATGCCGTCGTTAGAGTTAGGGTCAGTGTGGCAGACGATACTTCGTCAACTTTTTCAGTTTTATTTTCAAGAAACATTGCAAATAACAAAAAAACGAACACAATACAGTGTAAATAAATTTTTAAAAAATTTTTTAAATTTATTTTTATCAAACATTTACCAACAATTGGCAATAAATACAATTTTATTATTTATTTTTTGCATTTATTTTTTTTTATCACCTGGTTAAAAACTACTTTTTGTGTTGCTTAAAACTTAAAACTATTTTTTGTTTTTCATTTTGGCGTTTTTCCCTTTCCTCATAGTGAATTCGGATGGCATATAAACATTCCTCATGTAGCAAATAGGCAAACTAGAGTTCGTACCAAGGTGACTATGCAAGAATTTTATGCATATCGTCTATCTATAAGACGTGACTTCAGTCCAATACACAGTGGTGGAAAACTATTTCAACAATATATAGTCGATGCTTACGTTAAAGTAGAAGGTTGTCGTTTGAAATTCATTGAGAAAATCAAGCACAACTAAGAGTTGCAATGTATTCAGGTTTGATGGATCACCTTGCAAGAAATAATGAAAATGAAGATCCTGGAGTACCTGTCATTTTGCCATCATCCTTCACAGGGAGCCCACGAAATATGCAACAATGCTACCAAGATGCAATGGCAATAGTTTGCAAGTATGGAAGGCCTGATTTATTTATAACATATACTTGCAATCCAAAATGTCGAGAAGTAACTGAAAACTTACAGCCTCATGAAACAGCACAGAACAGACCAGATTTATTGGCACGAGTTTTCAAACAACATCTTAATGATTTAATGATTGACATAAAGGACAGACATGTACTTGGGGTACCTATTGCTGCGATACATGTAATTGAATTTCAGAAAAGAGGTCTCCCGCATTGCCACATGCTAATCATGCTGCAAGAAGAATATAAAATCAGAACTAGGGAACAAATTGATAATATTGTTTCAGCTGAATTACCATCAGAACATGATCCAGAATTGAGAGAATTAGTGAAAACACTCATGATTCATGGACCCTGTGGTACATTTAATCCAAATTCAATCTGTATGGTAGAGGGAGAGTGTCAGAAGAAATTTCCAATGTCATATCAGGAGGAGACTATTACAAATGTTTCTGGATATCCTCTTTACAGACGCAGAAATAATGGAGATTCTGTTAGAGTGGGTGTCCATGAGGTTGACTGCAGTTTTGTAGTACCATATAATAAGTATTTACTCAGAAAATATGATGCTCACATTAATGTAGAGGTGTGTATCTCAGTAAAAAGTGTGAAATATCTTTTCAAATATGTCTATAAAGGACATGATTGCGCAATGATGGAAATAAATATGAATAACAATGAAACTAATGCAAATGAATATAATGAAATTAAGCAATATATTTCGTGTAGATACGTATCTCCGCCTGAAGCATTTTGGCGTTTGTCAGAATACAAAATGCATGGACAGTCAAACATAGTTTACCGACTCGCCCTCCATTTACCTGACCAGCAACACGTTTATTATAGGCCGGGTGAACAAGGACAAGCTGCTGCCCGCGCAGAACGACGAGACACGCAATTAACTGCATGGTACAAACTTAACCAAAGTGACGTGGATGCAAGAGCCCACCTTTATATTGATATTCCTGAATATTATGTATTTAATAAGCAAAGCAACACTTGGACCAGAAGACAACGTCACCGCCAGATTGTAACGAGAATGTACTCTGCCAGTCCTAGAAATGCTGTGAAATTTCATTTAAGGATGCGTCTTCTTCATATACCAGGTGCAACTTCTTTGAATAACCTGAAAACTGTAGGAGGTGAACAATTGCCAACCTTTAAGGATGCCTGTATTCGATTGCAACTGCTTGAAGATGACAACGAACTAGAAATGGCTTTAAGTGAGGCAGCTATATATCAAATGCCACGACAGCTTCTTAACATGTTTGCAATGATTTGTTTATACAATACACCACAAAATGCCTTACAATTATGGAATGATAACAAACACCTTATGATAGAGGACCTTTTACGCCAATATGATGATAATGTTGTAGAGAATATCGCTCTGCATCACATAAACATGATTTTGAATGAAACCAGCATGAATTGTGCGATGCTTGGTCTACCAGAACCAATCAGTGAGCCTCCTGCCATTCAACATATGGAAGAAATTCAAGAAGTTAATCCTGAAATACTAAATACTGAGCAAAGAGGTGTATTTAATAGTGTCATTAACGCTGTTAGTGAACTAGATAGAAGATTGGAGACTAACCATCGACTGTTTTACTTGGATGCACCTGGCGGTTCTGGCAAAACTTTTCTATTCAACATGATTCATGATTACCTGGTGGCTCAAAATGTGGCTGTTAGTACTTCTGCTTGGACAGGTATTGCAGCGACACTATTGAAAAATGGAAAAACACTTCACAGTATCTTCAAACTTCCTGTTCCTTTCACTGAGACAATTACCTGCAATATTCCGCCTAATTCTGACCAAGCAAATATTCTCAGGCAGGTGAAGCTCTTCATTATTGATGAGGCGTCGATGATCCCTCGATATGCATTAAATGCCATTGATAATTGTTTACAAGATATTATGAATAATAATAGCATATTTGGTGGTAAAGTCTTCATATTAGGAGGAGACTTCAGGCAAGTTCTGCCTGTGGTTCCTAGAGCTCCACCTGCTGCAGTATTGGATGTATGTCTAAAGAAGTCTCCAATGTGGCACAGTTTTCATCAACTTAAACTCTCTCAGAATATGAGGACTAATGACAACGAACAAGTTTTCTCACAATGGCTCTTACAAATCGGAAATGGTCGCGTGGAGAGTTCACTTGATAACGTGTCTGATGATACTATCGATATCCCAAAACAATGTGTATGCAATGACTCTTTAGTATCAGACATATTCGATAATTGCACCCAAGACGAAATGAAAAGTAGAGTTATTTCGTCACCAGAAAATGCAGATTGCTTGGATATTAATGAAGATATTCTAAGTATACTACCAACTGAGAGCAAAACATATCTAAGTATAGATTCAGTATCATCAGACAATGAAATGGAAGCCAATAATTATCCAATGGAATTCATAAATTCACTTACGTCTTCGGGAATGCCTCCTATCGTCTCAATCTTAAAGTTGGATCTATTATTATGCTGCTTCGAAACCTGTCAATAACGCAAGGACTATGCAATGGAACGCGTTTAGAAGTATTGGAGCTTCATAACCACAGTATTTTAGCTTCAATCATAAGTGGATCTCATGCTCAGGAGCGATTTTTAATTCCAAGAATTAAACTTAGTCCCAGTGACGCAAATATTCCATTTGTTTTGCACAGGAATCAATTTCCCATCCGCCTATCATATTCAATGACCATTAATAAAGCTCAAGGACAAACTTTCGATAAGGTTGGGATCTACCTACCACAACCTTGCTTTACTCATGGACAACTTTATGTAGCCTTCTCAAGAGCAAGGTCTATGAACAGTGTAAGAGTGAAAATTTGTCCTCAGAATAATTCTACTCATGGCCAGAGAAAAGGAATTACTTTCACTAGAAATATTGTATATAAAGAAGTTTTGTAAATTGCTTCATGTATTGTTCATTTTTTTAAAGTAATATATAAGTCAAATCTTATCATATTCTATTCAAACATGTATAGGTTAGGAACAAGATAATTAGTACTGAAAACATCATTTCGTGTAATTTACACGGGTTCTGCTAGTTATTATTATTATTATTATTATTATTATTATTATTATTATTATTATTATTATTATTATTATTATTATTTTTATTATTATTATTATTATTATTATTATTATTATTATTATTACTACTACTACTACTACTACTACTACTACTACTACTACTACTATTATTATTATTATTATTATTATTATTATTATTATTATTATTACTACTACTACTACTACTACTACTACTACTACTATTATTATTATTATTATTATTATTATTATTATTATTATTATCAGCAGCAGCAGCGGCATCTGTGGAAATTTCACAATGTGTTCTACATCAATCTGTATTATTTACTATTAATAATATTATCCGGTGGCTAGAAATATGCACATATTTCACTCACCAAAATTTTGCGTGACGGGATGGAAGTATATATATGTATTTATATTACCCAGCTGCCGGGGCAATGAGCTGTCTCTTCAGCAGTCACCATCGGTCGCGACTCCCCTCTAACTCGCACCTCCCTCCCCTCTCCCTACCCCCCCCCCCGTTGTCAGGGGTAAAAGTAAATACTAAATCTACTTAAATAGAAGATCGTGACACACAAAATAAATAACACCCACTCTATCGTATTAATATATAAATAATAATAATAATAATAATAATAATAATAATAATAATAATAATAATAATAATAATAATAATAAAAAGAAGAAGAAGACATTTTAAATATTAAAAAAATAAATAAATAAATATCGTTAGCCTGAAACCGGCCCATTTGGTAAGCGTTTCCGCTAATGGAACGGGATACCAGAGTTATATCCTCGGTTTAGTCATAGCAAAGACTATGAACAACTTTGCTAAAACTCTCAGTATTATAAGGTCAGAATCAAGGACAATGAAGCAATCCTGGGGAAATAGTGGCGCCCTCCCCTACATCTCGGGTTAATCGCTAATGTAAAGATATCCCCTACTGTAATTGGACACTTTAGCCTTTTATAAAGTCTGAAATCAGCGACCACCTCACCTAAAATAAGCGAACGCCATTTTTGATTGACGAATTTGACAAAATAACTAAATAAATATTTGAAATAAAAAAAAACTTAATTTCTCAGATGTTAACTGTACAACATGATTGTCCTTGTCTTTTTTTACGTCTCTATTTGGTACTTTGTTACATTAGGGGCCGGGCTAACTTTTACCCTGACCCTAACTTTAACCCTAACTCCCAATGACCTTCAACTTTATAGCTACCCGTAACCCCCACTGACCCTAAACTTTACGACGGGGCCAAAGTTAGCGCGGGCCCCAATGTAACAAAGATCCCTCTATTTGTTAGTAAGTTTAGCTGGCAGTATTCCCCCTCCCGGATAAGAGTGAAATAATTAAAAAAATAGTAATTTGCATGCAAATAACTCGTGTACAATCGGCACTGCGAATATCTACTAAAAAGGCTGATATGTCGTAAAAAACTGGCAGATTTACCGAAAGAAAACAAAACTGTGCATGGTATTTTTAGATTTTCTAACTTATTCTACTTTGAATTACGACTTTCGTCTCTTTCGTTTTTGTTACATATTTTTTTTTTTACTTTTTGCGATTTATTTATTTGTTTTTCTTGCGTTTTCACTTTTCAATTACGTGTATTCTCTCTCTCTCTATTTTCTGTCTCTACTACTCTCTTACGAACACACACACTCTCTCTTTCTTTCGTACGCGCTGCCATTTTTTCACAGAAAAAACAAAACAAACATTGCTTAATATCAGTTTTAAAAAAAACAATAATACTGGCTGTCTCTCCAACCAAAAGAAAGGAAATAATGGTTTTAACGATTGAAGTTATCGTCTGCCAGCGTTCGCGTTGGTACAGCTCGTAAGTAGTTTCATTAGTTGTATTCGTAAATATTCTAAATATATTTCAAGAACAGATATTGGATTTTTTTTTATACGTAGAAGTATTTTAAGCACAGAAATTCATAGAAGTTACCTTTATCTTTGATAATGTTGCATTGAAAAAGTATTTCACAGTTCTCTCTCTCGTCGTTCAAATGTTTAACCGAAGAAAATATTATAGTAGTATACACTGTATTCCAAACATTAGTTTTATTCGTAATATTCTAAATATATTTCAAGAACAGATATTGGATTTGTTTATATATGTAAAAGTATTTGAAGCACAGAAATTCATAGAATTTACTATTATTTTTGATAATGTTGCATTGAAACTTATTTCACAATTCTCTCTCTCTTTCTCGTCGTTCAAATGTTTCACCGAACAGAAAGTGCATTAACTGTTTAGTTTACTAAATGAATAATGACTCTCACAACGTTGTCTCCTCCTTCCACGCTGAAGCGACAGTATTTGAAGCACATAAATTCATAAAAGTTACCTTTTTTTGATAATGTTGCATTGTAAAATGAAAATATTTCACATTTCTGTCTCTCTCTCTCTCTCTCTCTCTCGTCGTTCAAATGTTTAACCGAAGTAAAAGTGCATAAACTGCTTAGTTTACTAAATAAATAATGACTCGCTCTCCTCTCAAAATGTCGTCTCCTCCTTCCACAATGTCCTCCTCCCTCCACGCTGAAGCGACAGTAGCGAGTGGGGTCAGTGAATGGTTTAATTAAGTTAATTATAATCAATTTAACAACTTCATTTAGTTAGCTCAGTGGTAGCGTCACCGCTTTTCAGTTAGATATTACGGTTTCGATTCCAAGTCTCTCCGTCCAATTTATTTGTTGTTTACTTATTGAATTTCTTTAGGAGCGTGACGCGCGTACCGCATTCACTCTATGACTTAATCCCTACTTACTTTGTTCAGCGATAGCGAGCAGAGCCGATTTTTCTGGCTAATGGAGATAAATTATGGGAGGCAATTACGTGTGGTCGTACGAGCTTGCTAGTCGGACGTAGGGTGATTGTTAAAATATATATTAGGTACCTTCCTTAATAAGTTAGAATTACTCTAAAAAGTTGAATCTCATTCGAGGGTGTTAATCTACACATTTAACAAAGTTAGTTGTTAATTTCTAAATTGCAAAGAAATACAAAATTAATATTTAAAAACAATCGTCAATAAGTTTTACTTTAATTTTTACTATTCTGTCTTAAGTAATGAAAGTGAAAAACACAAAGTAACAGTTTAAAATTACTCAGGAATATATCATTATTTTACTTGACCATTGCTTTTTGCAATTGTCAAGAACAATCAACAGAAAAAAAGAAGCGCATGAAATAAATAGTCAACAAATAACTGTAACACAAAGCTATAACACTTACTTTTATACCAGTTTTATCGATCGGCACAAAATACTACAGCGCCGATGTGTCGCATGTATTTGACTAAGCTCTCTAATGATAAGATAAAGCCGTGTAAACTTCGTCAATATTTGGAGATAAAACCGTTTGAAACGAAATATGATTCATTTTATTACTTTACTTATGTTGCATTATAATTTTAGGAAACAAACAAGCAATGACAATCGCGGTTGATTAGCATCATATAAAATTAGACAAATAAGTGCTGAAGCCAGAGAGACGTATACCATTGGTGAATATGTCATATTGCAGTCGATATCCGTTGTGATTTAAACAATGTTAAATAAAATACACGTTTAATAAGTAAGGCCCCTGCCCGATTTTCCATAGTATTAGATTAATTAAACTTGGCACATTTATTAGTCTTTCTCTACATACGAACCACCCAGTTACCCCATCGTTTGATGCAGGTCTTGACACCGTTTATGTAGAATCCACCAGGTTGGTCCTCCAACCACGTCGTAACATCAGAAATCAAAGCTGCACCCTGTGGGAAACGCTTTCCTTTCAAAAACAACTTAATAGCTGGAAAGAGATGATCGAGGGTGCAAGGTCAGGAGAGTAAGGGGAGGATGTCATAGCCCGTGCTTCTGATATGGGGGCATGCGAGTTGTGGATCGGAGCGTTGTGCTGCAGGAGAAGGATACATTTGCTGATCCTGCTCCGCCTCTTGATTTTGATAGCTTCTCTTAATTTCATCAAAGGTTTAGCGTAATTGGCTCCTGTAATCGTTGTACCATTTTCCAGGGTATCTGTCATCACTACTCCGTCGTGGTCCCACAAGACTTCGAGCATAGCCTTCCAGCGAAAGGCTGCACCCTTGCCTTCATTGGAGGTGGGGAGTCCAAGTGCTTCCACTGCATTGACTGGGCTTTGGTCTCCGGATCATAGTGATGGACCCAATTGTCATCATGTGTAATCAGTCTTTTGAAATACTTTTCACTCATCTTCTTGGCACATCTCCAAATTTATCTTTGAGCACTAGACGCGTTCTTGCTTCTAGCAAAATGTGCGCAACCTGGGAATCTATCTGCCAAACACCTTATGTATATGGAAATCGTCATAAATGATAGTTTCCACAGACCCTGTACTAATCTTCACCTCTTGGGCTATTTAGCGATTAGTAATGCGTCGATCTTCCAAAATGGCAGCCTCAACTTGACGGCAGACGCCTCATAAATGACAGAAGGAGGACGACCAGGTCTGGGAGCTGTTTTTACATGTTTGAATTTACGATGCAAGCGTTTTACAAGGTCATATGATGGGACATCATCACCAGAAGTGTATTTCATTTCATCGAAAGTCTCCTTTGATGTGCGTCCATTTAAATACAAAAACGGGATCACTGCGCGACACTCAACTGGCTTCATTTCACAACTGACTCAGTTCAAACACCTGTAAATCAGAAACCAAAATTAGTTCAGAGCTGCTTTTTGCAAAATAACGCATACATATATACATCATTACATTCGCAAAATTTCATCTAGATCATCCAACTGGAAGTGGGTCAGGGGCATTACTTATTGAACGGCCGTCGCATCAATGAATTTTCGGTTAGCACACTATTCGGGCTAATTAACACAATTACTGAATATATAGGATATCAAATCAGTCTCCAGGTTGTTTAGGTATATTTTGCAGGTTGTCAGTTTATTTCTGCATGTGCTTTACAATTGGATTAATGAAAGACTAACATTTTAATACAACCTTGGTGTATTGCCTGTATAGCATACTTGTTGGGTAACTCCAAACCAAAGATTTCATAACTACAGCGTATATTTAATAAGTTTAATAAATGTTATTGTCTTATGTATGTTCTTGTTTAATCGACCTTTCGCGAGGAATAATTTGACACAGAGCCGGTGTTTTATATCGGAGTAATAGAGCTCCTCGGGAAAAAGAGAATATTGATCAGACAAAATTAATAAACATTACACAACACAGTAAACAATATATTTTAGAGCGAATTTAAGTAATTTGCTTTCGTGCAGGTCATTGGGTAGTGGTGCTGGTGAAGATGATACGTCATAAACCAACAGCCTGGCGTTCGGTGTTCGAGTAGGGATGCTTACCACATTTTCTTATACATTAAACCAATGTGCAAATTTCCCCCAACCTATGCTGAAAACGATCAGGTAAATACGTGTAAGTCAACCAGTATTGATTTAAGCTTTAAATAAACCTCACATAAATATATAATCCGCAGATTGATTGTGTACACAAATGAAACGAAGACGTTTAGTAGGAAGCGTGAAGAATCAGTTGTCACCGGCCCCACATTCGGCCCAGGGCCACTGACAGCGTTAAACCCAATCAATAAGGCGTTCATACTAATCCGGCTTTAACCAATGTCAGTTATCGATACATTGACCACGTATATTCTCACCTGGCCACACAACTTATGTCGTTACGCTAACTTATTAAACTATTCAGTGCATGTCATCCCCAGGATCATACTTCTTTGCAAACCCAATATGTCTTTAACGGATCTCATCGATTATTTGCTTTTGTTTCGAGGGCAGATAGTCTCTCTAATTTAAATGTTCAATCTCTTGATATTCATCCTGAAGGTAGTCTCTGCAAGCGAGCTGTCTGCTTTATTGTTCGGCACGTCTCGTATAGCGAAAACGGTTGCTGAACCCAAATGAATAACTGTAATTTGCTTTATGTTCGGTCGCACTACGCTTTAACATGATTTGCCGTATAAGTCTTACGGTAGTATCTTATTCTGAATAACGATCTCTGGCAGTGTAAATATATACACCTATATACAGTTTTTAGCATACTCATTCCTATCCAGAAGAAATAACAAAACCGAAAGAAAATATGTTTATCGAAATATACTTATATTAGAAATATTTAATTTTCCATTTGTATACTCGTAAACTACTTCAAGTAAATTAGACAGCAGAATATGAAAGTTGCATGGTATAATATTGTATAAAACCTTAGTTGGTATCATGCGCCGACTAACAGTTCGTATTCGTTTGAATCACTTTATGATTTCAACTTGTGCGCGAGGCTCAAAGTTCGAACGTGCATCTACGCGATTGTATTGTCATAGCATGACTTTTGTCTGGGCGTGGTGTGACTTCGTTATTTGAACGTTTGAAACAGCGTGAGTCTAACCTACTGACTGAGGTTTGTATTGCTGGGCAGGTCGTGTGGGGTGTATTTGTAACATAGATGTTTTGAAGTGGAAAAATAAGCATAAGTGGGAACAAAAAGTGTAGTATGAAAACATTTAGTGCTGTAAGCCTACTACTATATATTAATTAAAGATTGGCGTGTCATATATACCTCCCCTTTTTGGGGGGATGTAATCTTTTACGAGTCGCAATTGCTGGCTTTCCTCCTCCGGAATGCTTCTCTATGTGACCTTACCCGAGTAAAGAACCATCTTTTTCAAACTTTGCATAGTACGGGATTAGAAAAAACAAAGAGAATAATACTTTTATATTTTTTACTGACATCATAAGTTTTATAAACAAATGCATTCACGAGGACATTGTTAGTGTCTATATAATATTTAACAGAAATGGATCTGCATATTCCTATTGTATAGTGAATCATTTGTCTGTCAAAATTAAATTCGAAATATTCTATTCACTCTTAGAAGCTTCATCTATGTGGAATGTAAAATTATTTTTCCATTTTCGATCTTATGAAAGTGTAAACTGATAAATGGTCTGCTTAAACCCAAATATAAAATTATTTTAGAGGTAAACAACAATTTAATTGATTTTATGAATACATTATGAAACAGATTCTATTGGTAAATGCTGAAAAATAGACGGTTTAAAAGTGATTAAAAAAACCTTCATTTTATAATATCACTAGTTGAAGTAGTAAATAGTATCTTAATCTCCTTGATTTGACGTAATTTGTAATTAATTTAACAATGCATATATGTCTCCCGGCCACTAAAGCTATTTGTGTATTCACATCGACCGCTTATTAATCTAGTTTTATGAATCTGTGAACATTAAGAGTAAAAGTGACTCTATTTTCTATCATCGGCTATTGATTCAACACGTTTCCCAGCACTGACCACATTCACATACATAATTTAGATAGAAACATTATAAGTATATTGTTATATAATAATAAAACTTCTCCCTCATAATAATAACAATAATAATAATAACAATAATAATAATAACAATAATAATTATCATAATAATAATAAAGAAGTTAACAGTTTAAGTTATGGAGGTATGCGTTTAAATCGCATTTTGATAAGGAAGAACATCAGTAGTATAAACTTACTTTGTAGAGTAATTCATTTTACCAAATTTGACTGAAATAGAAATGTTACATTAGCAAAAAGAGATCACCATTCTTCCACGAAATATTAACGGATCTACAACTTAATAGATATGCAGTTTTATTTGCGAGAAAACAGTAAAATGTATGGTTATACAATTGGTTGATTAATGTTGACATGACGCACTAATGTTATTCAGGAGTTTACTGTTAACCCAGTAGAGAGCGCAAGATACACATCTCATCTATTTAAAAGTAAGACTGAAACTAAATAGTTCTGTTTCATCGTGTGGCTTGGCTTTCGCGCTAAAACGATTAATAGCGTATGAATCTCAGTTGGCGTAAGTGTGTTGCTTGTCAATGCGATGAAAAGGCTAACGGACTTAGAAATACCAGCAAGATATATATCACTATTTGGTCGTAACCCTTAACCAGATCAAACTTTGAAAATATATTACAACTGTGCCAGGATGGGGCATATGGTAACGAACGAAAATAGTAGCAAGATTCAGCCGCCGGAAATCTCTTGTAGGATGGCAGCTTCCAGAAATTTTACAAACCATAAGTAAAGCAGGTTTAATAATACCTAAACCGACAATGTGATTTAATGTATGCCTTTGTTGCCTTTAACTTATCTGAAGAGTGGTGGGGAGGAAGGGCGAAGATAGGAGAGGCGGTTGTTTCAATGAAATTCATAGTAAAATTAGCAGGTTTGTTTATTTCAAAACACAAGTTCGTTTGGCCATAGCAACAAATAAACAACAAATCATCAGGATTCCTAGCAGGGCGAAAACACATGAAAGGCAAGTAAGCTGTTCAGAGGATTTTAATGACAGGTTCGTGCTAGAATCTGTCAGAGTGGGTATACACATGCCCATCATGAAGTCAAAGTGGTGTAAGATATCAGGACCTACGATGAAGGTTGGAACATCAGTGATGATAAAAATCCACGTGAAATAAGTGCAGAGTTGCAATCCAACGGGTGGTGCAACTTGACTATACGTGACCATGGAAGTACGGTTTACAGAGTGAGGTTAGAATCAGTAGTTTATGTGATTATGCACTGTGTTATGCACTGTGTTGCCAGCGTAGAGCATAGGCTAGTGTGTACTATTGAATGAATAGAGACCTGCTACGAACTTGTTGATAATAGATCTGGCTCTAAGAGTGTATCAACAAGTTCATAGCAGGCCCTCCCGGACCGTCAATAGCCGAACCTGTTGATGGTGAATCGGTTCGTTAATTCCGAGGCTTATTTATCGTTCTATAATTTTTCTATAGTATTCCCATATCCTCTACGTTCCATAACCTCCAATTTAAGTCCTTTAACCTTTAAAATGTTCAAGCTCCTCAAATTCATTCCTTATACCTCTCCACACTTCACTCAGTATGCCATTTTAGGACCCGCTTTACACCCGGAAACCGTTGCACTAAATAGCCAGTGCCATTTTAATAACACGCATATGCCTTCAGTATTCTTCCCTGCCACGCGGGTTTTTTATTTTTATTTTTATTCTTCTTCTTATTATTTTTATTATTTTTATTTTTACTTTTATTTTAATCTTTTAAATTCGCCAGGCTAACATTATTATTATTATGACTATTATTATTAATATTATCCCCTTCTCTGCCACCCTTACACTTTATGCTACGATATGGGGTCGAAAAGTTAACCTGCGGTGCCGAGACTTAAAACCAACGGCTACCAATATCTACTACGCCGCACCTAGATCCTTCCTTCCCCTCTTCCTGGCCCTCAAACTCCGACCTCTACCCTACAGAAATTCTTACATTTTTTATATATATTACAAAAAAAACCTTTTCTTCTGCTTCGTTTTAATTAATAACCATTTTATATACATTAAAAATGTAAATATAAGAATCTAAATTTAACCCTTCATGCACACATATGTAACGCCCCCCTTTCACAAATCACGTCCTACGTGATCTCAGACGTGACCGAATAAGTCCCACCATTCCTGAATATGTTTATCAGCTGACGATAATCGGGATCAATCCCCCGCTTTGAAACCGACGGTACTGATGTTACATTGAATTTCTGTATTTTATAAATAAATATTTACGCTCTTAATCCTTCGAAATCTCGGATTTCTTAATTAATCGAGCACTCTGCTGGATTTTTCCTGCCCTACCACACAGTACTTATATATATATATATATATATATATATATATATATATATATATATATATATATATATATATATCTATATATATATATATATATATATATACCCGAAGACCTGTGTACGTTGTCTTTATCACACGACAGGCTAACTCCTCGTAGCAAGATTCAAATATTGAGTCACTTCGCCAATGCATTAATAAACACGATACAATCGCTTTTACAAGTGTTTTGTCTTTAACAAATAATTTCAAAGCGACAAAATGTAATTTTCTCATGAATTTCACGCAGCACCAACATTTTCAAATTCTTAATTAATATTTGAGTCTGAATAAGCAATTAAATATGGCAAGCTCATTAATTAAACAGCGACGCACTTGATTTTATTAATAACTTTTGACGGAAAACATTTAAATTTCAGAAACATATTTATTTGTAATTTCCTCAAATACATTTTGTAACATGATGGTTATCGTCTCGCGGCTTGTTTAGCATTTTCTTTTTCATCCCCTCTTGGCCTCGTTACTAACAATGCTACCAAGCGTTGTCCGGGATGTGATTTGTTTAGCAATGCTCTTACAATTTCAAGAAGTTGGGTTTGTGATATATTGACCCTTCATGCACGTTCAGCATGTACACACACCACAATATCATCTGAAAAAGGTAGGCTTTTACAAAGTAGAACACACTTAGAAATAATTGTCTCTTTAACTTCTTTGTTTCTTTCTATCTTCTGTCTTACTCCATTACTCACTTATTTTCCATAGCTTATTCTCTAATTTTACTAATACTCACTTCTATTACGAATTATTTTGTACTCTCATCCTTTATTTCTATCCGCCACTCACTATTTGTTCTGATATTGTAACACTTACTTTTTCTATTATTTTCTTTTTTCTCTCACCCTCACTTCTCTTCCTCATTACATTTTGCTATCACGTTCTATTTCTCTCCTGCATTCAATGTCTCTCTTACTCTCTCGTTCTCTTTCTTTCAGTCATTCTTTTTCTCTCTAAGCGACTCCTGTCTCCTTTTATGTATCAATCATTTCTCTCTCTTTCTCTCTCATATACTCTCTCTCTCTCTCTCTCTCTCTCTCTCTCTCCCTCTTTCTATTGTATCTGTGTCGGGTGAATTTGGCCTAACTAAAGGTTGTGTTAAATTTACTTAAACAAACATTTACAAAGTAGGTATTTCACGCATTCTAAAATATCTTACACACATGCATTCAGTTATGAATATTAAACTCATATTTATATTAACTGCCCTTATCGAGAGCGACTCTTATGATAAACATTTAATTGAATCTCGTGTAGTTTCTGACTTTCTGTGGGACAAATATACACGTATACACAAACAGGAAATCTCACTTTTTCATATAAAAGAGATGTCTTCTTTTTTTGTTTCTTAGTTTATTTCGTGTTTTGCTTCCTTGCGTTTTCCCGCGCTTCAATGTGTGTTCTTTTTCGATGACATTTCTTTTGTTCCTGATTTTGTTATATATTTTCTCTTTCCTGTGTTTTTGTCTTTCTCAGTCTGCATTTCGTTCTTTTTTTGTTACTTTCCCTGACGTTACTACTTTTTAAAAAATTTCCTTTGCCCTCGCTTTCTTTTGCCTTTACATTACATGTGTTTCCTATATTTCTTCTGACCTTACACATGACATTGTTTTTTTTTTGTTTTGATTTTGTTAGGGAAATTATTATCACTAACCATTTATAATCAACCGTTATTAACATACGAAAATAAAAACAGTTACAATAATGACATTAATGAAAACGATTGTAAGATTTTACACGGTTTTTCTAAAAACGGAGAGCGAAGACAGAAAGTAACATTCTGCTTTGTCAATTCAGTTAATGAAATAGATTTTCACAATAGAAAACAGATAAGTTTATTATTGAGAATATTTCTAAATATCTGAATTTATATTGTACAGTCAAATAAAATATAGAGAAGGCAAATGGGGACGCACATAATTTTTAATTAGTAAAATGTACCTTTTCAAAACCCATATGCACGCATCAGAAGGTTTAATCGACTGCTGGCTGGCTTGGCAGGCCGAGAACAGGTTAAGGTTGTTTCGACGAGTAATGGCGATTGTCCCCGGTGCGGCTCGTCATTAACAGATCTAATCTGCCGAAAATGTCGCGCGTGGCGGAGCCGATCACCACTCATCTCCACGACGATCGATTAGAACACAAATTTGTCGGGACTACCGGAATATTTTGACCGTTTCTGGTACTCTGCTGAAACTGCTCTATGTCCAATACTAAGTGTTTAAAATAGCATATTTTAATTATATCGTTTGTAAAAAAAAAATCCTGTTTACTTTTTTTTAAATCGACGAATTTTAATTGGGGCAATGGTCGTGCTTATATTGCAATTATATATATATATATATATATATATATATATATATATTAGATCAGGTTTGTGGTTCAAGTTTATAATTCCTACATTTCCACTCTTTCGTACTTCATTCATATTTCTTTCCTTCTTGTTTCGTTTTACATTTCATTTTCATTTTTTTACTTCTTATATTTAATCTACTTGTTTTTCTTTTGTATATATGTGTGTATTACATCGGCAAACACGGTTATGTTTTCAGTGAAGTTTGTGTATTAGGTAGTTGCTATATTTATTTGTGTACAGCATAACATACACATCGTTTAACTACTTGGCACCACATTTGGTAAAAAATAGCGTCCGTTGCCTAAATTTGAACTAATGTTATTTTAACATATATTTCTAAAATATTAAAGTCACAGAAAAAAAGAAATAATGCTGGTGCGGTTTTGATTCACTAAGGAAATTCGTTACATTTCCCATATTGAAGCCAATTAACTCTATAAACTTGATGTTGAACCTCCGTTAAAAATTAATATCCCATTTCCCAGATGCAAAATATCAGATAAATAGTTTTTGGTTCATGAACGTTTCCATATCATACATTAGGTAATAGCTCACAATACATGTGGAAGCAAGTCCCAGAAAATATATTAGCCCATCCTTACTTTGACTGTGAGAGTTATGCAGTGTTCTTTTGTGTCCTTTTTATATTTACAATTTCATTTTCGGTGTTTTGCTGTATTTTTCTTAGTTTTTGTTTTTCTCTCATTCATACTTCACTTTAGCATCCTTCTTTTATTTGATTCTCTTGTTTATCTATGTTTTCTAGACATCTTTTTATTTCCTGTGTTCCTATTCTCTTCCATTTTACCATGTTTTCTTGGTTTTTTTTTACTTATTAATTTAAGGTTTTATTAGTTTTATTTTCTGTTTTTTTGTATTTTCTTTTTTTTTC
The DNA here is from genome assembly GCA_963556195.1 of Sepiola atlantica. Lineage (NCBI taxonomy): Eukaryota > Metazoa > Mollusca > Cephalopoda > Sepiida > Sepiolidae > Sepiola > Sepiola atlantica. The sequence goes on from OY744536.1 coordinate 61,399,747, forward strand.
TTTTTTCATTATTTTTTTATTTTGTGAGAGTTTCCTTCACCACTTCTTTTCTTTAATTCTTTTTCTATTTGTTTAATATATTTCTGGTGTTTAATATTGCACTTATTCTTTCATTTTTATACATTTTGTGTTTATTTACCTTCATTTTGCTTTCAATTTTCTTTCCTACTTCGCTTCTTTTTTTTCGTACATTTCGTTTTATCGTTTTCTTTGTATTCATTCGGAATAAGCTTTCTTACCGTTTCACATCTCAACCACAGTTCTTTGTTTTTTTTATAACTGCTTATTTTCTACTCGTTCTAATCTTGTCCACGACGTTTCCTCAGCCTAAGGCGCGCGGATACAACTCCCAATCCGGTTTTTCAAATCCTTCTCGATCTCAGGAACCGAATCTCAAATACAGCGGTTATCTTTGTCCGTTGTAAATAACTCAATAAGTGCGTAAACTCTCAGACAAGTGAACAACGAACGCTTCTTCGAGGAGACATAGATGCACCAAACACCTGCACATGGCGTCATCTGCTGCCCAGAGCGTCATCCTTTTTATCAAGGGCAGAGGATGAAGTTTTGTTAAATTCTTCAATAATCAAGACAATTTCCCGGCTCATGGCAAAATGCAGTCGTCGAATAAAATAACTCCCAGATGTTAGTGCCAGCGTCCGAGTCAAGCAGAAAGAAGAGAAGCGGGCAGAAAAGCGGTAATTTTGAAACCAAAGGGGGATACGAAGAGGGAGACGCTCACTCCGCCACAACTCTTTCAAATTATATATAAAGACTCAGGAAAACTTTCGCTATAGTTTTAGCCTTATTGATTCCCTACTAGTGTAACAGACTAAAGGATCGTCACCTTGATATCACTGAGATCAACAATCCCTCTAAAAACTTTTACACAATGTAATACATATTTGCTTAACTTTATAATATATCATTTTGTATAATTAGTTATCGTGATTGAAAATCCTTCTGAACTTGTGTATACAATATTTGATGTCATACTAGTAGACACCGTGGACGTTGCTCGGGAACAGAGGTTGGACGCCTGTTTGCTACTGTTCCCATTTTTATTTTTATTTTTTACTCTGATAAATTTAATATTCCAGGTTATAAATAAAATACAATAGAATTTCGGTATAAGTTTCTTGTGATTCCGTGAATTCAAAGTTTCCGATGTAATATCAAACTTGTGCATAGTATCTATTGAATTATATATATATATATATATATATATATATATATATATATATATAATTGTGAAATATATGTTTAGCATATGTTTTCAATAACTTTATAATTATCAACCTCTACTAATTAATGCTCGATAAATGTCAATCAGTAACGACAGTAACAACATACAAGTAAGCAAAGTTCATTTATATTCTAAATGCAGATATATTTATTTATTTTCCTTAGAAATCATTTTTCAATACATATACATTTCAGTGCAAATTTTTACGACGTGTTTGATTACGTATATATATATATATATGTGTGTGTTTTTATGTATCCTCTAAATTAATAAATGTGTCAGTTGGGATTATTTCACGCACGAACGGAAAATTCAAAACGGTGTTTTTTCAATAAATTTAACTTATTTTAGACGCACCCGAGCTTTTTATATACCGTTTATATAGTAATGATTTCAGATTCACAAGTTTTACAGCTTTGAATATTTCTTTTGTATAAGTAAATTTTATTTATTAACTTTTATTTGGAATGGTTATTGAAGTCAAATAATTTTTCAATTTTAATTTAACAACTGTTCGGTTTCGCAATATTGTTTTATTTAGTGATCACATACTAAACATTTGTGTTCAAACGTTTTCTAACGTCGTTCAAATGTTTCTAACATCGGTCGCAAAACCGACCGACTCGACTTTTGTAACTCACCAGTGAAAAGACAAATAAATATTTTGAAATTACTAAAATGTTAACGTGTTGTGTTGGAAAAGTAAATTATTTTAAACTTGCAGGGCTACTCGTTATTGCCCCGGGGGAATAGCACTTTATTATTATCAATAACAATTGCATTCCTACTGTTGTCACAAGCGATGTTAATATTAATGTACAAACCGAAAACAACTAATCAAAGTGAAACTTACACCTCAGCATCAAAACTCCAACAACAACAAAAAATAACACAAATGAACAAATACCCGTGTTACATTTTACGAAAAGAAGACATATCCGAATATTTTTTAAAGAAATGCGAGATTAGTTTTACTTGACAACATTAACTAATCTCTTCTCTCTCTGCTCACTCTTGCTATCTATTTCTCTTCCTCTCTATTCTTCTGTTAACGACAGCGTATTATTATGTTCTTGTGTTTTTATTTTTGTTTGCAGCAAAAGTGCTGTCAATAGTAAAAGAGTAAATGAGATGTCGAGAACAGATACTACACTAAGAATTATTTATTTGCGCAAATATAAAAAAAATTTTTTTTCGAAAAAAAGTATTAGAAAAACGGAGGTCGGTGGTCATTGTTGGTCAAAATTTATAAAACTGTATATATTACTATAAACTTGAACCATCATAGTTACCGCAACGCCATATTTACTCTTTTGGTGGCATGTTACTTAAAACATCTTCAAATTGTTGAAAACACTTGTTTTTTCATGAATACATTATTTACAGAAGTTAATTTAATTAAAACGGTGAGTGGGATATTTGAAAAATGACTAAGAAACTATAAAAAATATGTGTTTATAACTTTACATTTATAAATGAATGACCCCCCGCAACAGAAAAAAAAACTTATTTAATATATTATCATATTATCTTTTAATAGGTGTAAGTTAGTGTAGTATCGGCTCTGTTGTCATTACACCCTATTCCCAGGGACTACCTTCTTTTTTTGGGAGGGGGGGGGGCAAATGGTAGTGTACTATTATTCGCTTGCCATTATGTTATATTCACAGGCATTACCTTCTGCTTTTAAAGAAAGGGCCTTTCAAGTATGACCTTTTCTATTTTGCAAGGGATATTGTAGTACCCGTACTTTGTGATTATACCATCCTACCAAAAATAAACTACTAATTTGAGGATTAGTCTAGTATATTTTATTAATACTACATTCCTGGGGGTTCAGTGCATGTAGTTTGTCTATCATGATTAATTCTCCAACCCTAGCAAATGTATGCGACCGGAGGGGGCATATATTTGCTAGTATATATTAATATGAGAAAATGAGACAGAAAACACATTAAAAAATTAGCAGAAATAAACCAGTAGATCAAGAAGACAGACAGTGAGAATGTCACATAAATCTGGCCACATGAATAGGACGGCCAATTTGGTTTATTTATTTTCGCATAAGCAAATAAATATTAAATTCCCCTGACAACTCGTGTCAATTGATTTTATGTCAGTTTTGCAAACAAACGAAACCTCTGTTTAACTTAATTTATTCTAACCAATTGTATTTGTCTCCTGTTTAAGCTTACATTTTTGCTTTTAAAATGCGAGAATATAACTCATAGATTCGTTATTTGCTTCTGTTATTTAATCAAATTAAATGCAAGTTTGTCAAATCAGAGATGGTGTCTTAAAAATATTGGTGCCATTATTGAATCTAATCACATAAACACACCCAGAAGATATATACTTATTCAGAGAACGTCTGCCTGGACGCAAAGTGCGACTCCCTGTTTTAATTAGCTGTACATTATTGGGCAAGGTTGTGCTGCTACCACTAGCGCCAGTAGAACCATTTTGCCACAGTGAACTAACGATATCTATTCGTTAAATACCAATAAATATTGGTAAAATAATAATCACAATTCGTTAAATAATAATAATAACTATCGATTAAATAAGAATGTCTATTTGTTAAATAATGCGTACTGACAAAATGGTAGAAGCTATTAGCAAAATATTTCATCATAACAAAAAATAGCGCTAGAAGAATCTGACGTGTATCTGTTGTATCTGCTGAGTTTAAGCCCCAGATATCGTATACATTTGATTCTCCGAAAGATGGCACTTACATCTGACATAAACACTCTAACCCAGTAGTGTTCATTTTAAAATGGGCCTGTATATTTTGTAACAGAATTGTCTATTTTGAAAATTTCTAAGAAAATCTTATTCTATGACCATTTTACGGAAATTTAACTCAAAAAGGCCTTACAAATACAGAGCAATTGAATGATATGTTAATATTCAATGGCATCCAAATAAGAATCACTAATATTCTAAAAGTGTTATTACTATCAAAATTCGAAACTTTGGAAGATTAAGAAATAGATTGACAATATATCAGAATAATAACTCATTTAATTTAACATCTAAACAGAATTGATACTGCCATGTTAACTATAGTGAACATTGTTAATATTTCTCGTAAATCTGGTATGATATTATGGAAGTAAATAAACAAGATCAATGAAGTAATTAGTTTTGGTTAATACAGTAATATATTTTTGTAACAAGCTGCCGTGTCAGATTAAGAACAGCGATGAAGTTGAAAATTTAAAGATTGGATGAAATGAAATCAGAAATAATTTATAAAATAACGCAAGAGTGCATTTTCAAAAGCTATCGGGTAAAACATTTAACATTATTTTATCAGGTAATTGTTATTATAGTGTGACGATTGTGCATTTTTGGGACGTGAGAGTTAAGCTTCGATAGTTGTATTTATTATTTTTTTTATTCATAGTTATCATTTTGTTTATTAATCGAATATCTATTGGAATCTAAAATGCCATATCGGAAAACGATTTTTTAAATTCCATAAAACTATAATCTTATTAAAAAACTAATCACCTAGAATGCATATATGTATTATTATTTTATTAATGTGTTTTAAATGTTATCATAAAAAATATTTAAACGATAAATATATGCTTAATATTAGGATTGAACCTCATTATAGTTAAGTAAAACTAAAAGAACAACACACGTGAAGTTATACACTTTACAAGTTTTGTAATTTTAGATAATACAACAAAGTATGCTATAACAGATTGAAATGTTATTTAAACGTACGTTTGTCAAAGAAAAACATCTCTCATAAAAAGAGGAAATAAATTATACAACAATAAAAGTTTTGGTTTCAATTATACATGTTTACATTGGAAACGTAATATACGAGCAATTCAAAGTGATACAAACTAACCTATGTTTTAAAAGTAAACAGCATCAGCAATTACGCTTGAATACGTCTTACGTCTATAGCTGAGCAGCTTAAGTCAAAAATGAAGAATCGTTCATTTTGGTAAGCAAGCATGAAACTTGGCACGATTGCTCACAATGGTCTACTCTTCCGAAAAAACTTTTGGGCCACTCAAAAAATCCAAGATGGCCGCTACGGATGGTAAAATTTATCATTTTGTGAACTAAATGCTTCATTTTTGACCGATTTCCACATATTATATATCAATTTATATGTTTCTGATGTCAACAAAGCCATTTCTGACGACAAAATAAAGGTTTAACACCATTTGAGTGTAATAAAGGCTATATTTTACACACTTATGTCAGTTTATCCCGCATTTTTCTCTTCTTGTTCTTGTGTTTTCATCAGGATTCACACGTTCAACACTCGCAATTGCAGCTGTATAAATTTGTACATGGAAGGGCGAATTTATAGCATTTGCATCTTCCAAAGCATTGTGTCTTGCATCTGCATTTTGTTAGTTCCTTGCAGCTTTCTGCAACTGGCGGAAGTGTTTTCCAAAATATCTTCCATGTATTGCCGTGCTTCTTCCACCCCCCCTCGCCAGGACTATCAATTTCCATGTGACAGCATGTTGCTTGACTCCAAATGCACCCTGCTTGATATGTTGCACGCTTTGTGTGTTCAGTTAAAGCTGCTTTAGTTGGAGGTATGGAGTCATATGGTCTCTGTTTACGAGCAAACATGTCCAATCTTACAGCATCTATTTCTGTGAAGGAGGTAGATCTGTCATACATTGTGATGACAAACTGGTCAATAACTGCTTGGTCCTCACTTGTTATGACTGGTGGATGACTGCTTAGCTTGACAAATACGTCAGATGAACCTTTTCTAGCCACTGAAATTCATTTGCTGACAAAAGCCTGGGAAAGTCAATATCGACACTTGTTGGATATTCGAACTCTGGAGGCGACGGAGTCTTGTTCTTTAAATATGCAGGATGAATGTTTGTGAAAGATTCTGGAAGTTCAGGCACCCGTTTTATACTATGATTTTTGATCATAAGTGGCTCACGCAGTTCACCATCACTGTCAGACGTTGGATGTTGAAATAGTGAGATACTGGTACCATGAAAGGATGTTGTAGCTGTTGTTGCAGACGGATTGTGATCTATATTGTCCATAGCTGATGTGGTGAAAAGACCTTTCCTAAGTTCTGTAGGGCACACAACACCCTCTTTAGTGTACCTGTCAACAACGGCACCACCCAATTGAGCAGATATTTCAAGCACCCTGTCATATGAAATGCTTAGTCCATGGTCATGTAACAGTTCCACAAGTCCTCGTTTTCGTGTTTTCCCATACAAAGATAGGCCCATAAAGATGGGAAAGGGAGTCTCTCGATTGTGTGAATGTCTGAATGTGGATGAATTGCTTTTGTGACTGTAGCAGTTGTACTGCAGGAGCTGAACTACAGCCAAGTCTGTCTTTGATGAACCTAATTCCAGTTGCGACTTGATATCGACGCCGTGCTCCACCATACAAACAAATTGTTGTAGTGATCGAGGAATAGAATTTCCCACTGAGTCTGCACGGAATCTACCATTAAATTTCCATTCATGAGCAAGCATGTGTCTTCGCCAAATACTAGCAGCTTTATTGAGTATAACAGCATCAGAAAATTCTGAAGCTTTTGACAAGATTGACCCTGTATCCTCTGTAAAGGACAAGATAACATCTCTCCCACTCTTGTGAGCTTCAAGTGCTGGTATATCTGACAAAAGCTTCTCTTTCAGTCTTGTTGAGTGAACATATGAGGCAAGTTCATGCAGTTCCAACTGTTCAAGTCGTTGCTTATACAGTGTGATGAGATCTGCAAGTTTAAACACAACTGGTGCATCACTGTTCGTATTAGTTTCAACTATATAAGCAAGAAGCTCTGAATATACCAATGGATGGATTCCTTTTTTCTGAGAATCTTCATTTTCCTGTTTTTGTAGAGCAGCAAGGTGACATCTTTCCCTGTTGTAAAGAGTTGTTAAACAATCTTTATGATACTTCAACTCTTGTGCAATGGCATCACCAGCACTCAATCGGGCAAGAATTTTACATTCACCTAGAGTTGTGGCACATTCATTGAGCCTACTGCTGAGCCCCATTGTCATGACTTCACGTCTTTGTCCATCATCTAGAAATTCTTTGTCGCAGATGAAACATTGTTCTGGCTTTAAACTCACTCTTCGAGTCTTTGAACAACTCTTGTCAGTATGTTCCTGAGCGTCATATGCCCTTTTACTGGCCCGATCAAGTTTGGTATTTTTGAACAAAGCACGGCAACTCTGATGGTACTGAGCATTGTTTTGCCGCAATGTATCTTCAATACCATCACCTTCATCGAGCCTAGCAGGATTAATAATCATGGGCATCTGACAGAGTTCTTGAAAAAGAGGAATATTTGTAGCCAGCATTGAATATCCATCTGATTTACTGCGACCTGGAATGGGACTACTGAGATCCTCTCCGGTTTTATCTGTCTGACATAGGCAGCATTTGCTCCAATCTGTTTTCACATTTGACGTCTTCTCAATAGACATTCTGTAAATGTTATAGGCTTCAGGCCGAGGGTTTATCCTTTTACCACCTATAACCACAGTTACCGAATATATTTTGACACATTCAGATATGGCATACAACTAGGTTCAGAAAGGTAGGTTCCTTACACCTAGCCCGATCGTTCATCCAGTATCATTTAAGTCCCGTGCGATCTGTACACCATCCAGGTAACTATAGCCCCGTTACCTTTGGCTCGGCTCTCCCGCACTGGCATATCCTGTCAATTCAGGTGCGGCTATCTAACAGACTGAACATTATTTTGTCCATGGGGCTTATTAGACAGCATTTGGGACACTGAAACATGAACAGTGTGTCCGTAATCAGTTGATACTGGACCCCATGCTGAGTTTCACAGCAGTGATGTCACCGTTATGCCCTGGTTGTGTCATGACAATCACTCTCTTACATATGACATATTATAAGAATGAGCTGAAAGGATTAATTTTTATAACTAATACATTCAGCTCACTTGGGGAATTGAATATCAAGTCAATGATTCGGCTTAATGGCAATAAAAGACAAAAATTGACAATATTTGCTTAAATTCATCTCATATATGTACCTTTGTGGATTGTAGGACTCATTTATCGGTTATTTTTGTGTCATTTACTGCTTTCGCATCCCCTAAAACATATAATTTGACTCAAAAATTGTGAAAATCGGTTAGATACTTTGTAAACTAGCAATATTGGATTTCAGAATGGCGGCCATCTTGAAAATGGCGGCCATCTTGGATTTTTTAAGTGGCCCAAAAGTTTTTTCGAAAGAGTAGACCATTGTGAGCAATCGTGCCAAGTTTCATGTATGCTTACCAAAATGAACGATTTTTCCTTAATCTGCTCAGTTACTATGACTATCCACAATTAAGCTGAAATTATAACACTAAGCACTCCTAGTGTTTTCCTTAAGTACCACACAATTAATGTCAAAGATAATCATCCCATCTGTTTAATTTGTTTCTTCTAAGTCATGCTTTGATATTATATGTATATAATATATTAGATAGAACCATTCCAAATATTACGAATGAAATATATTTATCGTTATTACAATTCACATATATAGTAATTAAATGTTTATCAGATATATAGTCTAAATCTAAATTAATCTTCATTACTTTCAATATTAATAATTACTACTAGTCTATTTTTCCCACAGATTAATTTTACCAGCTGTATACGGAGAAAGTTCTTAGCTCTCAGCTAATAAGCTCACATCCGATGAAAACTCATTATCTTATGATAATATATTTGCAAACTCTGGATATTTTGAAAACATATCTTACATACAGAAAATATAACTGCTACTCGCAATGCTAATATCATCATAACACACAATATAACATTAAAACACACAGACCAAAAACAGGAATTATTTATTGAAAAAGAAAAACATAATATTGCAGTATCAAATATCGGTAATCATAACAGAAAAGCAAATATTTCTTTAATCTAAATAAAACTTCCCAGTAATTAAACTCTGTAAGACAAGAGACCACCTTATGATCACACTTTTTACTATATTAACGTCAACACAAATATTCCAAAATCATGTTTGGTAGACAATGGAAAATGTCTTTTTATAGTACACTTCTAAATAAAAATACCATAACAATTCACTATTCTACAATGTCTAATAAATAACAAATACTCATTGATTCTAATAACAACAAAATTAAATAAACTAAAATTGTTTCCCAATTTCACCTCCTTCCGAAACTTGCAAACATTTCAGAATGAGTGTGCCTATACTGACGTAATATATGCATGTACTGGTATAGAGCTAAGCCCTCCCTCGAACACCAACACCTCTACTCAAACGAAACTGACCACACAATTAGGGTATTCAGACCTGTATCACCAAATTATACATAATTATTCACTTGACTCGAGTGCCCAAATACATGCATTTGATGATTTCAATGTACATCACTGTGATTGGCTTGGGTTCCTCGAGCTCTACACATGCAGCTGGAAACTCCACGTATAGTTTCTCCATCGCGCACTCTCTTTCACGGATTCACTTCCCCGACCCGCATCCTGGATCGTGTAGAGTAGCATGCCTCACTACTTGACCTTTTCTTGACCTCACTGTCCGAGGCTCGTGCGACGAATGCCCATAATTCGCTTGACCACGCTTATCACCCTAAACTATCGTCTCAAAGCTGGTGAGCCGTTGCACAAGACGACGAGAAACTAATCGCGAGCTGATCAGGAATCTATCAGAGATAATATCAAGGAGGTCACATCGAGTGAAACTTCCTTTCCCTGTTGATCAGTGCGCAAATAAGTTAAACGAATAGGTCAAAGCAAACATTGAAACACGTGCCCCCGATGCGTAATGTATACATTAAGGTCCACTCTCCACAATTGTTCACTTTTAACTGGGCAGCTGCTCAGAAAAAGCAATAACTCCGGCAATACAACCGTCATAACTAAACCACAAATTGATAAAAAAACTTATATTGTCAAGAAATTACTGTAAGACTGTAATAGATGAAACAAAGAAGAGGTGTACAGGCATGACCAGAAAACGCATTCAGTCAAAGAAAGTTTGTACTCGTGATTTCTAGAAGAATTTACAATAGTGTAGTGAACAATGAGCAATGCACAAGCCTCAGCTAACCGACCATAATGATGTCGTTTGCACGGCAACTGATGAAGCTAAACTAATTGGCAAGCGTTTCACCTTACACTCTTCTTTAAACTCTGTTAACACCTCCCTCCCGAATTTACAATTGCGGAATGAAGCTACACTAGATAACCTGACCCTTACTCTATCTCAATCTTAGAGACATAAACAAAATCTTGCTTCCCTGATAAATCCAAAATTGGCTCTGTGGTACGAGTCTTCACGAATTCTGTAGATAGAACTGCCCCTCAGAATAGTCGCCACACCGCAAAACTCTTCGAATACTGAATCAATTAGCGATAGTCCGGCATATGCTAAACTTCCTAAGTATCACCCATTATTTATCTACCTATTTGTCGACCTAGTATACCAGTAAAAATCATCTACAAAATCTATACTCTTACATTTGAACTAATTTTAAAAGCATCTGTCCTATAGCTAACTAATTCAAACATATACTTGACTTTTATCTTCAAGAATGTATACCTATTTTCATTTCTTTGAAGTAGTACTTTATTTAATTCTCTTTATTTTTATCAATATCTCACACCATTGAATTCTAAAGATTGTTATATGATATTAATTTCTAATTAGATAATTATGTCGACTCTTATTTCCTATATATAGAATACAACTTAATACATCAGAACTTACTGTAATCATGTTGAAATAGTTATACCTACAGTTCAATACCAACTGCGCTCCTTATTTCTCACCATTAGCTACTCCCCGTGTTACACCTATTTTCTGTAATATTTTATTATTAAATTATTAAATTGTTGGTCTTTTGAATTTGCTTCGAATACATTCATTCAACTATCTTCCCAGCTCGTACCTATTACTCTGTATGTATTACTATTCTTTTGAAAATTCTTTAATATAAGTGTTTTTTACTTCAGCCTAACAGTAGTATGAATTTATTGATCATATATTTTAAAGTATTTTGAATATAACACTCCCTAAACAGCTGTACTATATTCGATATTAATATCTACTATTTCTTATACTATATCTCATGCACCTAATATATATAGTTAAGACGATGTTTGCCCTGTACTTGTTTGAATAATAGGAAAACAACTACATGCATCAAAGTCTACTAAACTAATCACTACATTGCGCTAATTCACTCGAGCGTGCTTTACTAAATATGTTATTATTTTTCTACAGCTAACACTAAATATTACTTTTGACCCCCACCCCATCTAGGACTCTTCTCAAACCCTACTCCATATAGGTAGTAGCAATACTTTTCTACTAACACTTTCCCCATTAAAACCAAAAACTAATAAACAACGAGCAGTTTTTAAAAACGCACACCTTATTATTTGCCGTTCATATGTCATTAATTTAATACATAATCAAATATGTACCGCACAAATGTAATAGTCGATCCGTGATTTTCCGCTGAGTGTCAAGAATATCGGATTACGTCATATTTCCCCATAATGAAGAGAGTTATTCACAATCTGGTTTCTACGGAATACATTAAACGGACATATTAACGTATACTTTTCCCCAATCCAAAATGATTGCTACAATCTCTTCAACTTATCAGCTTTACCCATTCCCATTCTCAGTCTTCGTTTGCTTCAGGTAATGCAATATTGGTGTATTTCTTTTTACATTAGGCATTCATTTTTTTATTGGGGCCGGGCATCGAAAAAAAGTTTGTTTCTACATTTTCACAGCCAATAAACATTTCAAACATACTAATAACACATAAACAGAAACACTTCCGAGTACAGTTTACCTCATTTACATTCCGGCATTCCGTATTCATAACTATATTATGTTACGGAATGATGGAATATATTATAAAAACACAATAATAAAACCAGTTTCACGCTTACTAAGTAAACTTCTAAATAACATAAAAATAAACATGTCATAATAAGAATACTTTAATTTAAACAAGTAATACATGTGACATTGTTGCATTAAACATAAACATAAGATAATGAGAATGTTTAATTTTAAACATCAGTAATTAATAACTTATATACAAGTATAGACTTAGAAAAAAACGAAAACACAAACATCGATCCTTGAATTGTAATACCTTATCGAGAAATAAAGGTTGATAAATTATGTTGTTTTATTGTAATAAATAAGAAACACTTATTGTTAACATGACAGTGGGCGCACAGTTAACTAGTATGTACTTTCACATATCAGTTTAATAAACTACATATACCGTAACAATTTATATTTGCTCACACACCATCTTCATGCTCACTCAGGGACGGTGAAAGTCTACTCGACTGCGTCATTTTCTTCATATGATGGGCTTGACTTGGCTTTTATCGATTAGTTTTTCTTGTAAATAATATTACAATATGATTAACTATAAACAATCATAAGACACAATCACATATGAATTTGTAAATAATAAAGTATATACTTTTTTAAACATAATGATTTTACCTACAACTACATCCACAAAAAACGTAAACACTTGATCATCGCACAAATAGTTGGCAAATTCTGCTATTTTATTGTAAACCATAAAAAAACAGTTATAAAACATAAGGTTAAAATAAACAAATACACTTATCTTTTCTTTATTAACAAAAACATTCAACAATTTTTACTTCGACAGAATTTGAACCTAAATTTTTGTTTCCTTTTTATTTAATATAAATTATGTTACACACTATACGTATTAAAAATCGATATATAACAAACATATACATTTTACTGATTTATAATACACACAAAAAAAAATTCTACACAATTTGAAACGAACGGTTTCTTTTTTAGGGTCGATTCTTTGGAAACAATCCCAGCTGCGCTTTTACTGCACCCCCCCCCTATCCACACTCAATCATACATCCACACGTTACTATTTAGAAATGCATTTGTAACATGGGATGGGCAACTTAGTTAACTATTCTGTACATTCACCTAGCACTTTAATAAACAAAATATACCGTCGCAATATTCTTCGCCAAACAATATACAAACACTATTCTAATTTCATGAATAAATCAGTGCATTGTGTGCTTTTAGGAATATTTAAAAAACTAACAAGTGCAAATAATAAGCAATAGGTAGCAGTAGACACATATCTTGGTCAATTGTGGAGGATGGTTGTATATAAAAAATTTGATCGAAAAGAACAATAATGTATTCATGAGTGGGCTTACAAATAAGTAAACAATTGTATTTTTTAAAACATCACATGCAAACAATGCTAATGGAGGAGATGACTTTAAAGTGGTTATACATGATAACAAAACTCCTACAGGAAAACATCAACGACGTTACAATATTTCCGAGTCACGTGAAGTTTTTTTTGTAATATTTGGTCAGGAGTTCCATCATCTAAATAAACAACTTCAGTGCATCTCTGAAACACACCAGACATATGACGCTTTACAGTATCCGATCATTAATTGTGCAGGTCAGGGAGAGTATCATTTCACTGTTTGGAAAACAAATCCTCATACACGTCAATTAGTAGTGAGAAGTACTATTTATTGTAATGCTTTTTATGCATATACGATTATAGTCCTTGAAAAAGGATTAAAATGATGCTTGGATGTAGGAAGCTATTCTAACAGTAAACAGTGCATGTGTATGCCAACATTGAGTATGAGAGGCTTACGCCTCATTAAAGAGAGCTAAGAGTTGCTCATTACATTTACATGAGTAGCTCATTAAGTATTGACGGCAACACTGAAAATATTGGCCAACTGACAATCCTAAAAGCAACATTTACTGGGGGCCTCGCTATAAGCATGAATGCACGCAAGATTCGCTGGTGTTTGTGAAAAAACATGGACCTGCAGATGTGTTTATAACTTTTACCTGCAATCCAAAGTATCTTGGTATTTTGAATGAACTCTTTCCGAATCAACAACCACATAATCGTCATAACCTCATAGCAAGAGTTTACCATCTAAAGCTAGGTACATTTATCCCACTCCTAACAAAACAAACATTCTCGGAGTGGTCATAGCATACATGTACACTGTTGAGTAGCAGAAAAGAGGATTGCCACATGCACACAGTCTGATTTGGCGTAAATAAATGTTAAGATTCTTTCATATAGATTCAGTTATGAGTGCAGAAATTCCGCATCCAGTGTCAGATCCTGTTTTACATGATACCATTAGAAACTATATGCTTCAAGGACCATGTAGAAACATAACATTTGTTCACTCTCTCTCAAACATGGCAGTGCAGTAAGAGATATCCCAGACATTTCTTGAGTGATACTCGGACAGATACAAATGGTTACTCACAATATAGACGACAACCACTTTTAGCTGGAGGTTTTGAGACGACAGTTACCCTACCTGGCAACATAACAGTTTTTTTGTAGACAACCGATGATAAACTTGTTTGTAAGATTGTTGATGCACATATCAATGTTGAATATTTCAACAGCAGGAAATTAATGAAATACATTTGTAAATATTAAATAAAGGCAGTGATAAATCTATGTTCACAATTGAAAATAATGCTTATAATGAAATTAAGAAATACCAAACTGGGGGTTACATATCAACCAATGATGTCATTTGGAGAATAATTAAATTACACATAATCTCCCAGTTATTCACCTGTCAGTAAATCTAGAAAATGGACAGCGGGTATACTTTACTGAAAGTACTGCAGCATTTATAGTTGCAGAACCACCTTCAACTACTGTAAGGGTTTTTTTTCCAAACTGTGTCAAACGGATGTTTTACACGTACACTTGTGTACTCTGAAGTCCCACCTTATTATATCTGGATGACTAAAACTAAGGTCTTCAAACGACAATTACCGTGTAAGCCGGGCCCTAGGCTTTCCGTGCATTAAACACAAAAGAGTTTGCAGGATATACATCGTGCATTCAAATCAATTTGAATGCTTCTGTTTGAGAATGATTCTACACCATGTGAGAGGTCCACAATGTTTTAATGACCTAAACAGGATCAATAGTCAGGATATGACTACATTTAGCGATGCATTGACTACTTAAGGATGATAACCACGGAGTTGCTACATCATAGGAAGCATCTATATCTGAATCTGCTGACATCATGTTGACTTTATGTGCAGTGTCTCATCAAAGACGACTTTAGAATGCACACAAAGCAGCATTTAGCGAGGATGTTCTTCTTAGGCAACGCAATAATCAACCTGAAGTTGATTTTACATTTTAAGATGACATCTTCTATATGGCTTTGTTTCATGTCGACGATATGGTTGATAAGATGAATGGTAACATGTTTACAAAATTGGGTCTTACCTCACCTGATCGATCTAATAAATATCCGGCTATGGACGCGTGAAATGTGTTCTCAGCCTCATGAGCAAGCATCAATTGTTCGATACGTATCGCACAACTAAATAATAAGAAACTCTATGTGTCCGTACTGCAATCAATACTGTAGAATATCAGCAAGGTGGCCTTATATTTCCTGATGCTTAAGTAACGTCAGAATGCAAAATAGTGGTGGCTGCCGCATCATTGTGTACTGTAGCCACTATTTTCCCTGGTGTTAGGACAGCTCACTCCATATTTAAGTTGGCAGTATTCTTTACAAAAGATGCTGAACCAATTTGACAAATCGAAAGAGGATCAGATTCAATTAAAATGTTACGAAATCGTTCCTTCATCGTATGGGATGAATGTACAATGACATAAGTAAGCCTTACAGGCTCTAGATAAAACATTGCATGATTACAAGAGACGTGATGTTGTGATGGAAGCATAACACTATTTCTCTACGTGGATGTCTCAGTGACGAGCTGAATGCTTGTATAAAATTGTCATTTTTTCGGAAGTACATCAAGACCGCGTGAACATCTCACTAGTGACAAAATGGCTGATGAGTTGGACTCCCTACTTCTAAAAATAAATGATAGCAAGCTTGCAACAGTCAACAATGACACGATTGTTTTTACTCCAGGTATTGGATCAATTATTTCATCACTCACATAACTTAGTAGAAAAGTTTACCTAAATATAGCCGAAAACGATGTGCATCTTGAATGGCCAACGGAGGGAGCAAATTAAGCTGTTTAAAATGGCATGGTGCATGTCATCAATCACCGACGGCTTGATGAAATTCAAGGCGAAGAACAAACTTTCAGGTCTGTGGGGTCGACTATCGATGACGATAAAGCTGTACAATACGCTAGATGATGTTTACATTCATTAGAATTGTCTAGTATGCCAGCACACGAATAAAAGCTGAAATTAGAATGGCTATTTATATTACCCCGAAATATGAATAATGCAAGGCTATGCAATGGAACGAGACTGTTTTAAAAGCATACCCCCTCATGTGATACACACTATAATACAAACTGATGTGACAAAGGGCAAACATTTATTCTTCCCAAGAATACAACTATATATATATATATATATATATATATATGTATATATATATATATATATATATATATATATATATATATATATATATATATATATATTGACATGGCCAATCTTATTTAATCCCTCTCCGAGGACAACCCACCTGGGTGAAATCGTCACCGTTGGATTTTTATACAGATTCCTCTGGATTTACCAATATTTCTGAGCCTCACGTTTTTTGGGATTTCGTTATTGGTGATTCCCATGCCCGTTTGAACTTAAAAATCTTTTAAAAAACTCTTTCAAATTTGAAACTTTGACAGTCCTATCCTGTCAACTTATCAATCATTAATTTTCCTCTGATGATAAGATTTTAATCTTTAAAAAGCCTGATTTAAGGAATGAAAGAGAAGAAAAATAAATGTTTTTAATTAACTAGACTGCTCCGTGTTTTGAACAACTGAAGATATCGATTTGCTTCCATTAGCAGGTCTTACCAATTTTCATTGACTTACAATATATATATATGTTATATATATATAGAAATAATTATATATATATATATATGTATATATATATATTTATATATCTCTCTTTATCTCTCTCTGTCTCTCTCTCTCTCTCTCTCTCTCTCTCTCTCTCTCTATATATATATATATATATATATACATATATATATATAATTAAAAATAACCGACGATTTTTATCTGGTTATTTTAGTATAGATCACTTCAATTTTCCAGATTAAAATCCTAATCTCGGAAGAAAATTGGCTGATGAAACTGCCGTAATGTATATGTTGGTCCAGAGTACTTTCTGACCCGTCTGAGTCCATCGTCAGTGGAATAATGACAAACAGGTAAAGACCTGGTGTGAGATTTATAATTAATTATGGCGCGAAAATTTAAATATGAAACTATATTTATTAGGTATTATAAACATTTGAGTATATTAGTAATAGTGTTAAAATTAATCTTGTTAATAGCAGGTCTTTTAGTTTTAATGAGTAAAGCTTCTAGTATGTGGAGTTTTTGTGTATTAGTATTATGTTCTAGAATTTTAGTATTGTCTACGAGAATTTTCGGATTTGCGAGCGGGGACAGGAATGTTCATTGGTAAGGTGTCTAGCTATAGCACTATTATCGGATAGATGCATGGTCAACCTCCTGGACAGAATCGTGATTGCCGAGCCAATATATACATGTTTTTCTTGGTTGTCGGAGACACAGTCTCCCAATGGACATTTAAACTCGTATACTAGGCCCGTCCTATCCAAGGCTCTAATCGAGGGTGAAAAATTATTTGTAATAATAAGATTAGTAGTTTTAGTTTTATTGTGGTAAATAATTATTTTAACTTTTTTATTTGGGTCGGTGGGAAGTACGTTTTTATTAATAATATTTTTTAAAAACCTGTTCATCTGTTTTATAGTTATAGTGAAATTGGTTGCGGTAAAATAGTTTGATAGTCTTGTTGAGTGGGGGAATGGATTCATTTACCTGTTTGTCATTATTCCACTGACGATGGACCCAAGCGGGTCAGAAAGTACTCTGGACGAACATGTACATTACGGCAGTTTCATCAGCCAATTTTCTTCGAGATTAAGGTTTTAATCCGGAAAATTGAAGGGATCAATACTAAAATAACCAGACACAAATCGTCGGTTATTTTTAATAATACGTGTCTTAAGGAAAAAATGCACGCCGCGATATATATATATATATATATATATATATATATATATATATATATACATATATATATATATATAAGGGTGATGCAAAAAGGGAAATCACACAATATTATTACGTATTCATCAACGTATATATATATATTTTTTTTAAAGATCACTCAGGATGATTCTCTGAAGAAAATAACAGACAAGTACAAGATGTTTGAATCAGAAGTGGAAGCGGAAGTGGGCTTTATGGGCTGCTTATGTGAAAATAAATTATGAGATACAAATAGATAGTGGCAGTGGGGAATATAGTTGCCAGTAGAGTTTGTGTGGGTAAATAATGGCGGTTGGAGTAATACTATTATTATGGAGGGGGCCTGAGCTAGTGTTTCGCAAGCCAATAGAGGTTGTGTGTGTAATAAGATCAGTTATGTAAGGCGTGAGGGCATACATTTGTAACGCTCGGAGTTAATTAAACCCCTGAAAAGGAAGAGAGCACATGAGACATGTTTATGAATATTTGTAAAAATTTGCCTTGTGATAAACGAGCTTATGGTTTATATATTAGGGTCGTTTAGTAGGATGGTGTAGGAAAGAAGCGGATGAGTGAGGGGGTGGCGAGAATCAAATGTAGCGTG
The DNA here is from genome assembly GCA_963556195.1 of Sepiola atlantica. Classification (NCBI taxonomy): domain Eukaryota; kingdom Metazoa; phylum Mollusca; class Cephalopoda; order Sepiida; family Sepiolidae; genus Sepiola; species Sepiola atlantica. The sequence continues at coordinate 61,418,745 of OY744536.1, forward strand.
GAGAAAGTTATATGTCCACATTTGACACCCACATATATATAAGAACACATACATATACACAAATAAACATACACACACACCTATATAATATTAAATATGAAATATTTAATTTCGGGGATATTAAAATCCTGAAACAGTTTTTCATGGTAAACAACTGATGATTCCTTAAAATAGTGTTAGAAATAAACTAATATAATAACTGTAAAAAAATAAATTGACTTACATGAGTGATTTTCCACTGAAAAACTTGAGACTATAAGTTTTTTGTTTTTTTTTTAGTTTTTTCTTCAATATAGTTTTAATGGTTGAGAAACATCCGAGACTATATATATATATATATATATATATATATATATATATATATATATATATATAGGCAAAGCTTCTTTTTTCACAATTACATTTTCAGATTTTCATTAAATTTGATTCATATTCATTAACAATCCATTACACAAGAATCGTATAATTTCAATTTCTATTATTAAGCCATACCTTTTAGACATATTCTACCATCAAAATCATGTAATCGGTTTTGATCAAACTTTTCATAACGATTCTACACATAACGTGTTGTATACTTATATATGTAGTTGTAATCACCGTAAGCGGGCCTAAACACGGCGCGAAATCATTTTGTTTATGTAAGTAATGTTACTCACACTGAGACGTGTATTTTTCTAATTTGTTTTATATATATTAAGTTTCGTATTCCTTTCTTAGACAAGGTCCAAAACGAGTATCTAATCAAATAGGTCCCGTACTATGTACCAAGCTCCAGCTGTCTGATCGGCGCAATGCTCAATCCTTGTGTTGGTTTTACAAGTACTCCGATCAACTCGCTGCTCTGATGTCCACAGATGCCAGAGAGCTTTATACTCTAATAGGTGTGTTACTCGGACTGTCAGATGTCAGAACTACCTCCCTATTCTTTGTTTCTCCTACTGTACCGACAGGCATACATTTAAACCTAGTGTGAACAAGCATCTCGCTGCACAGGTCCCAATGTAGGATGACATCTAAACGGTCACTATAATTCTTTGTAGCCTTTTACGCCATCAGTGGCAACTAGCTTTGTTTGGAGTGAACTAAGTTAATATATATATATATATATATATATATATATATATATATATATATATATATATGTGTGTGTATCGAGGCAGCATTTTTTCTTTAAGACACGTATTATTTAAAATAACCGACAATTTTTGTCTGGCTATTTTAGTGTTGATCCCTTCAATTTTCCGGATTAAAATCTTAATGTCGGAAGGAAATTGGCTGATGAAACTGCCATAGTGTACATATTGGTCCAGAGTACTTTCTGACCCGTCTGGGTCCATCGTCAGTGGAATAATGACAAACAGGTAAAGACCTGGAGTGAGATTTATAATTAATTATGGCGGGAAAATTTAACTATGTTTATTAGGTATTATAAGCATTTAAGTATATTAGTGCTAGTGTTAAAATTAATCTTGTTAATAGCGGTTTTTTTAGTTTTAATGAGTAGAGCTTCTAGTATGTGGAGTTTTTGAGTATTAGTATTATGTTCTAGGATTTTAGTATTGTCTACGAGAAGTTTTCGGATTTGAGAGCGGGGGCAGGAATGTTCATTAGTAACGTGTCTAGCTATAGCACTATTATCGGATAGATGCATGGTCAACCTCCTGGACAGAGTCGTGGTGGTCGAGCCAATATATACGTGTTCTTGTTGGTTGTCGGAGACACAGTCTCCCAAAGGACATTTAAACTCGTATACAAGGCCCGTCCTATCCAAGACTCTAATCGAGGGAGAAGAATTATTTGTAATAATAAGATTAGTAGTTTTAGTTTTATTGTAGTAAATAATTAGTTTAACTTTTTTATTTGGGTCGGTGGGAAGTACGTTTTTAAACTAAAAAACCCGCTATTAACAAGATTAATTTTAACACTAGCACTAATATACTTAAATGCTTATAATACCTAATAAACATAGTTAAATTTTCCCGCCATAATTAATTATAAATCTCACTCCAGGTCTTTACCTGTTTGTCATTATTCCACTGACGATGGACCCAGACGGGTCAGAAAGTACTCTGGACCAATATGTACACTATGGCAGTTTCATCAGCCAATTTCCTTCCGAGATTAAGATTTTAATCCGGAAAATTGAAGGGATCAACACTAAAATAGCCAGACAAAAATTGTCGGTTATTTTTAATAATATATATATATATATATATATATATATATATATATATATATATATATATCTGGCGAATTCACAGCTGAATTAAGTAATCGATCATTGATAACATTCGTGGGATTTTAATGAAATGTATTAGACATAAACTAATAAAACAAACCAAAATGTCCATTTGTTGGTATCATTTCAAAGTATTATCATAGTTTCTAATTTGAAAATTCAAATTTATAACATACTAGCTGGACCCGTCCACAGGCGTTGCCCGGAAAAAATTAATAAAAATGTGTCAACATCCGACAGAACGTACAATTTTAATGTTTAGAATAAATGTCGGTTTTTGAATTGTTGAAGTGTGAAAGAAAGAAGAAAGGCATGAGGGAAGGAAAAAGACGCGGTTGTAGAAGTCTTCCTCGCAATCACATCGTACCGGTATTTCCACAAAACCAGCTCTATCTATGATAATGACCACTTTTTAAATTAAATAGGCCTAGATAGCTATATCAAATCCAATCCCCGTTCTGCTATATTTGTATCGAAATTCCATTTTTTTGTGAGCAAAGAAAAAAGAAAAAAGCAGTATGCCTCCTGAGCACTACTGAAAAACACAAATATAATTAAAGATGTCTGCAGAGCACTAATACACTATGTGTGTTCGAAGAGAAATGATGATTTTCACAATAGGTAAAGTAATACGTATTACATTGATTTCTTTTTTAAAAAAATCAGGCCCACGATCCTCCCCTCTCCTCCTCCCGCGTAGGCAAAAGTTTAACAATGTAAAAAAAAATGTGTGTCTAGGATATACGGCGATAACCACTTAGCCACAAAAGCGATTCAAAAATGTATTGAAAAATAGGTCAATAAAACTAAGCGTGTAGTTGGCATGCGTTTTATATTACGATCCGAAAGGCGACCAAATGTTGGGTCCACCAAATTTTTGCATATTATGCGTGTGAAATGTATAGGATTCAATAAATGTCAACTCTATGCAAGTCTGTCTCGTAGCTTGACGTATACTGACTTAATTCTGAAGTCGAGTCGCTGAAGAAGTTGTAGCCGCCATGTTGAATAATGAAACACTGAAATGAACTATGTTCGTTAATTGCATTCTCTTAAAACCGGTATGAGTATAAATGTATACGTAATAGGTAGAAACAACGTAATCTGATATTCGCGAAAATCGGCGAGATTAAATCAGCGAGATTAGCGGGAGCTTCCATTAAATGTGTGCATAATATGTTGTATCATGTAGTAAATTAATATCAGACAAATCGTAAATATTAACGGACACTTTTTTGAAAAGTAGACGTTGTTTATTAGTTCCTAGTGTCACTGTGGAGAGTGTCAGTACTGAAGTGTTAGGGAGAAAAGTGTTTGTTACCACCTATATGGAGTATGTTTTGAGGAGAATCGAATATGGTGGGCTAAAAGTAATATGTAGTGTTAGCTCGAGAAAAATAACAAATTTACTAAAACATGCTGGAGTAAATAAGTGTAGTATAGTGGTGAGTTTAGTAGCCTGTGATGCATGTGGTTATTTTCCTATTCTTCAAAAAGGTGCAGGGGAAAAATCGTTGTAACTTCATATATTAGATAATTAAATTTAAACTGTAGTCAATAGACCCCAACTAAGCAAGACTCCCTGAATATGTAATAGGCTTATGCGTTAGATTTGAGATATCTACGAAAATCAAAGTCATTTAATAGATTTTGATAAAAAATTAGAATTCTAAATATAAAGTTTAGTGTATTTTATCATTGATTTAAATATTCGTAATGAGTGCATAAAAAGATGCTAAATCATTGTGTTCGGTAAATACATTTTGTAGGGTAGGGTAAAACACCCGAAACTATGTCGTCTGTAGGTACAAACACACTTTAATACTTAAACGGATTTACAGTGTAATCCCCGTTAAGGGTTATAGTATTGATAGTAGAGCACTGTCGTAAATAACAAAGTGCGTTGTCATCGGCGATTATGGGAAATTCCGCTCGACATTGGACACTCTCGAAAACAATGACGCCTTCCCCCGTCTCTCGGGTAATTGCACGTTTATTTAAGTTACTGTCTGTGGCGAATTCTCGCAGCCTCGTGGCATACACGTTAAGACTGTGGATTTACTAACTGCCTTCGATCATATGTGACCGCATGCAACAATTACCCTTGCACTGATAAGGGTAAACCTCCGAAGCTATTTTGTCTGTAGGTTCGAAAACACTTTAATACTTAAACATATTTACTATATATATATATATATATATATATATATATATATATATATATATATATATATATATATATATTCATAAGCATATTTTGTTAAATATGACGAACAATTTATGTCTACAGATTTTGTTTTAATGCTTTCTAATTTCGGAAACAATGGCTATAGCCTTAAACAACCCAACATTCTTGTCCCTGCTTTGAATTCCGAAAACTCATTGCAGAAAACTCCTCTATTTAAGAACACACAACTAGCAAACAAAAACGACATATGCTAGAAGCTTTAAACATAAAAACAAAAAGCCATCTTTGAATAAAATCAATTTCAATAATACTGAGAACACACTAAACTGCTATACTACTAACACTATAACCTTGTTAATATGGTAACACTCTCCTGATGTTCACCAAAACAAGGCATAAATAACTAAAACTATGTTGTTTACTCGATAACCATCATGAATATCGATACAGACGGATCCGAAAATACTAGTGAAATAAGCGTATATAGCAGAACCATCGGCCAAGACCGCTTGAAACCACAAAACACATACGGAAATAAACCACAAAGGATCACAACCAAAATATGCAAATATGAATGTACTGTCAGATTTAACGAAACATGCTGTAAAACGAATGCGGCTTAGACATACATATCTATGTAAAAATATATATTCACACATATTATATATATATATATATATATATATTTTTTTTTTTTTTTTTTTTTTTTTTTTACATGGTTCACCCCAAACAAGGCAGGACGCCACTGTAAACGTAAGGGGCTACTGAGAAAAAAGGAAAAGGGGGGGAAGGATTGGTGGTTCAGCTTAAATTGGGATCTGAGCAGCGAGATGTCTGTTTACATTAGTTTTAAATTTCTGCATGTCAGTACTGTCGGGGAAACAGGGGGCAGGGAGGGAGTTCCAGAGGCCAGCAGCACGAGGAAAGAAGCTATTTGAGTAGAATGCTCTCCGGCATCTGGGGACCTCCACAGTGAATGAATGAGATTTAGTAGAATGTCGAGTTAGTCTAGTGAACCTACGTCGAGGGGGCACCAGAGCAGCACCCTCATCGGAGCATAATCCATTGAAGTATTTGTAAAACAAACACAAGGATGCTACATTGCGGCGATGGGACAGGGGCTGGAGCTTAGCTGACAGTGAGGGACCTATTAGGTTGACTACTCTTTTTTGGACTTTGTCAAGGAGGGAGAGACTAGTAGATGATGCACCAGCCCAGATGTGGCAACAATACTCCATGCATGGGCGAATGGTGGCTTTGTAAGGATACAGGATAATGTCAGGTGTAAGGAGTCCACTAGCACGGTAGAGGGAGCCAACCTTCTTTGCGGCAGCCTTGGCAATGTCTTCAATGTATGTGTTCCAATTCATGTTACCTGTGAAGGTTAGGCCAAGGAGTCTGAATGATGAACTCTCAGGTAGGGTGTTATTTGCCATGGCAATCGGTGGTTGGAGAGGCTTCTTGTAGTTGTTGAAGGAAAGGAGCTTTGTCTTTGCGGCATTAACAGTCACCAACCATTTATGGCCCCAATCCACTACAGCCTGGAGGTCATCTTCTAAGGATGCAGCCATTGCCTCAGATATGATCGCGTCTGTTTTGCCAACATGGCGAGAGTAAAGCGTGGTGTCGTCAGCAAATAAACCGATCTCAGACACTATGTCATCAGGGAGATCGTTTATATAGATCAGGAACAACAAAGGTCCAAGAATAGATCCCTGGGGCACACCAGCATTTATGTCATGTTGCTTAGATGAACGGCCATCGAGGACAACCTGGATTTTTCTTTTGTTTAGGAAGGATCTAATTATATTAAGTAGTTGCCCAGTAATACCGTATGAGCGTATTTTCAGGAGAAGCCCTTTATGCCATACCTTGTCAAAGGCCTTGGATATATCAAGCGCTACTGCCCTAGCTTCACCTGCCTTGTCATGAATATATATAAATATATATATATATTATATATATATATATATATATATATATGATTTTATGTATAAGTAATTTAAGATAAACAAATGTACAACACTATTCATATCAGTCCCGAGAACTTAACACAACACTTATTTGTCTTACTATCGTTTCAAAGACAATTTTGAAAACTTATTTAGGGGTATATTTTTGATGACTCAAAATAGTCTCTTCATTAACACTCTTCACAGCATAGCATACAGGAATCATTTAAGTAAAATGCTTACGCTTTCCATCTGATATTTCTAACAGATTTGTTTATGCTCCTGATAAAAGTTTTTTTTCTGTAGGCGGTCTCTGTTTGTATAGGAATACATTTAGTAGACATAGTTAAACATTATGTTTTAACATTTCTTACCTTCTTCCAAAATAAGCTCTACGAATAGGAGCTTTAATTGAGAATTTATAGCTAAACTCAACTATTCACTTTAGCGGAGTAATAATGCACAATATAATTAGTGTAATAAAATATATCCTCAGAATATGGACATTGAAAAAGATTCAATACATCCGATCCGAATATGATCTCAATCGGGGTATTATTAAAATCAACCAGAGCTATTTTAATGTTAGTTGAGATAAACAAAATAAAAACATTATTTTTATCAGTTTGTTAACAGTTATTAGACGTACGATAGTATCCAAGACAATTTCGAAAATGGGTTGGTATAATTTACTTGATGACTTACAATAGTGTTCATCAGCGTATTGTAAAGCATAACATACATACATAGTTTAATGAAAACGCTTGTGCTGTTGGGCTGATATTTCTAACAAATGTGTTTATGCTTCCAATAAAATGTTTTCTGTAAGTTTGTATATGAATGTATTTAGTAGACGTAGGTAACAATTGTTTTAAAGCATATCTGACAGAATCAAAAATAGGCTCTACAAATATGAGCTTTATATATATATATATATATATATATATATATATATATATATATATATATATATATAACAGTAAACATCCCAGCAGAGTGGTCGATAAATTGAGAATTAAAATACAAAATTAAGAGCGTAATATGTATTACAAAGAACATTGCAACATTCGTACCGTCGGTTTCAAACACAGAAGTCATCCGGCTCTCTTCAGCTTATGGTGTCATCTGTTTCGGAAATATGAAGGAACGTGTCTCTCTCGTGTTGGCGCCTTATTTGCTTAGAGTGTTATGTATGTTTGTTTTAATTTAGTGTAAGGAACGTTTAATAAGGTTTGACAACGTGGAGAGGAGTAACAGTTGATATTTAAAACCGGAAAAGATTTAAAGAGATTTATAAAAAAAAATTATATATAAATCCCGTGAGTCAATGTTAATGCGTAGCGTATATTTCGCCGTTACTATTTTGGAGTTCAGAAGAAAATAGGGAGATAAAATGGGTTTAAGGATTATTCTTGTGAAGACATAAAAAGGTTAGAAATATACAACATTAAATGTAAGTTAAAATCCTGGATTAAATAACTTTAAACCAATCCCAAAGGAAGTTAAATAAATCATTCGGGCGGTCTAAGAGCAGTAACTCTGCAAGGTTTTTGAATGTTTTGTATTCGGGATTGAACATTATTCACTAAGGTACAATGAAGACTCATGGGAGTAATAATATTAGTATACTGAATAAGACTGGTTTCGAGATGAGAGTAAATGTTGGGTTGACAAGACTGGATCTGTTTGGGAGATATGGAAGATTAGCATTATGACCGGGGAAGAGTAGGGGACTTACGGGAGTAATAATGCGAAATGTTTTTTGTTAATCTCTTCACAAGTATAATCCTTAAACCCATTTTCTCTCTTCATTTTTTAGCCGGATAGTTTAGTCCTTCTCTGCTTGAAACAAACGGTACTAATGTTGTACTAATTTTTATGTACCAATATATATATATATATATATATATATATATATATATATATATATATATATTTATCCGAAAATACAAAAATTGGTATTTATTATAGACCGCAGAGGAAATATAAGAACGCTTCATTATACTGAGTATTTTCTCGGTAAGAAAGTTTTTGTTTAAAAGTCGCGTGTCTCGAATTCAATTGATTTTTTATGTTTTCCATCTTTGTGATTATTCGTTATTTCCTGGAGCCGTAACAGGAGACAACAAATTTGAGTTGTTGTAAACAATGCTTCATGACAATACATATTTTTCTTTTGCCTCATTAGCAAAATCCTGAGTCGATTTTCCTGGGTTACTTCTCTCTGTAATGTTGATGAAACAGACAGACATTTTGAATTAATTCTGATGGTCGACCTAATTGCATCTGAACATGCGCGTCATTTCTACTTTTGCTTTAGATTTTGACTAATATTTGAATAGATAATGTTACGAATCATACGTCTATTCTTTGTCAGACATGTTTCTTCTTGATTATATAAATAAAAGCTTTCTTTAAAATAAGATGTATTTATGTTCCTAGTCGAGCTGTTTTTGTATTGCAAATGAGGAAAACAAAAGTTTTACCCACTTCTTACTGCAGCAAAGTCAGACATGAGTCAATACAACTCACAAGATCATACGATAACTAACATGTAGGCACCTCTCAGGGGAGCGCCAATAAACAAGGCTCCCCTTTTGATGAATAAGATAATACCTGGTAGAATGACCTCCTACAGTAAAACCAAACCTCTTCCAGAGAAACACCTCTCTGCTCAGATGTACGATATACGTAAGGTGATCTCATAACTCAAACAATATAAGTTAAAAAAACATATCTCATTTGTTTGACGCTCGAGTTTATTCGCCATTTCCATGATACAAATTAAAACGAAACCGGAGAACGTTTGTTTTTCGTTTCCTCAAGTAATATTATATAGTAATCCTGTTGTCAAAAAAGAACCCAGCTTAATAGAAAATATAGCACTCGTTTTATTCGGTGTCAGGCAAGTGAGAAAAAAAAGAGGGTTTTTTCTCTAATTGGTAATAGTTGGAATAATTTAGCAGTGAAAATATTCTACAGGAAAACGAGGTCTGGCGAGCTAATAAGCTCGTGAACACAGCACTGTTATTTCTGCTTTTCTCATACCATTTATATACAAAATGGGCCCCAATCTGATTAGGCTCCGTTTCTTAGTGTTTCGTTCGAATGAAATGAATTTTTGGTCATAACCAGTTTATTATATTCAAAACATCACATCAAAACACTAGGGTTTTTGGCCTTTTTTTCTCCGTTCTACAGCATTTGTTCTAGATGGCCTCCATTTAGCTCCGTGAATTTCTTGAGGCGCAGAACGAAGTTGTCCATGACGTTCTTACAGACTTAATTGAGGAATAGCTCTCATCTCCCCCCTGATGGCTTCCTTGAGTTTCGTGATGGTTCTGCGTTTCCCTGCGTACACTCGGTCCTTAAGATTTCCCCAACGGAAACAAATCTGGGGGGCTTAGGTCCGGGCTATGGGGTGGCTACTCAAAATTAGCCTTGAGACTGATCAATCGGCCTCCGAAGTTCTCTTTCAGCCAATCTCGGGACAGGTTTAGGGTGTGAGAACTTGCTCCGTTTGTTGGAACCTGAAATTGCTCATGAGCGACGGGTAGAGGGTCTGGCGCTCACTCTTGAAAGTTTTGAGGACCTCCACATACCGTGCATATATATATATATATATATATATATATATATATATATATATATATATATGCTAATATATATGTGCATATATATATATAGGTATATACATACATATTTTGTGTATATATGTGTGTATATGTATATATATATATTTATATATATATATATACATATATATATATATATATATATATATATATATATATATATATATATATGTTCATATATACATCTAGATGTGTGTATGTATATATATATATATATATATATATATATATATATATATATATATAAATTAATTTACTTTTTGGGGTGGGTTTATATAAGTATGTTTGTGTGTGTTTGATAAGTATATAATATTTGGCATTGCATGAAATGAGTTATTAGCCGTATTGCTATTCCATAAAGAGAACCACTCCCCTATTTCGCACTATTAGATTACTATCGGATATATTGTAGCGTGTAAAATTTAATACCTTATACATATTTGAAATTGTTTGTTTAATGATTCATCGAATACTTACATAATAACTTATTCCAAAAATATTTTCGAACTATTTGGCATAAGGGTTTATAGAATAAATGTGTGACCTATCAACACTTATATAATAAAACGCTAAACTGAGGTGCGTTTACATCATGTAATGTGTTTAAAATTGATGTTTTCTAATGGATGAACCAGGAAGTGCAGTCATATTTATATCTTATATCTATTTATATCTTATAAACTGATCGACTTTGTTTTTATGAAAATCGAGTTCAATTAGACTCCCCTGATGTAAGTGTATTTCACTGGTGTTTTCTTGTCACGTCTGCATTTAATGATGCCAATTTTTAGAAATGTATTACATGAATATTAATCTCTTGCAATATGCAAATATATTGTTTTTGTTTTTCCTGCCCCATAGGAATTTTTAATTTGAAAATTATTTTTTTCTTTAAACCATGAATTCTTTTTAGAAGAAGAACAGATTATTTATAAAAATATGAGATTTGTATTGAACTTTTTATGAACTTGCACTATATTACTTATATGAAGAATGGAACCATCTTTTCACAATGTATACATTTGACTTACATTTAACTTTCGAATGCGGTCATTATTACCTGCGATGAAAAGGTTTCTGGATTGTGTTTGTTAGTTTTCTGTTATGTTAAAGTGTGATCATTTACCAATTACAATTTTATTTTTAACTGTAACGAATTACGAAATATTTTTTGTGTGCTGAAGATATGAAAATAGACAATACCACTTTCTGAAACATATGTACACAATAATGTATAAGGATGTCGCATTTTTGGGAAATCTTTTCAATAAATTATCATGAAGTTTAAGTTCTACCGATTTATAATATTTGATTTCAGTGAACGTTAAGTCCTAACATGGTATAGTTATGCACTTGTATTACAGATATTATGAATAATTCATTTATTATATTTAGATACTTGAATATATGTATTGTATGTCCTTATGATACAAGTAAAGTTATAATCTTTAAACTATATATATATATATATATATATATATATATATATATATATATATATATATATATCCAACACCGTCTGTTGATCACTTTCAACTGCTCGTGTAAAATATCCGCCTACTTAGTATTTCCAAAGTTAAATGCCTCCTTAATTATTAGCTAATTCATTGTTGCTGACGGGGTTACGCTCTTGACAACGAATCAGTGGCAATTTGTGATCGGAGTTCGGGCCCGCTGACCGTAGAGAATTACCTTTCTTCACTGACGATTGCATTAGCATGAAACATCGATGCCTGCAGGTAATAAATAATTTCATAAATATTATATATATATATATAAATATTATATATATATATATATATATATATATATATATATATATATATAGGTACTGCCACTTCTTTACAGAAGTCCATATCTACATAATTACAATGCCCAGTTGTCGGTATGTAGACGATTAAGCAGGTTCTGAGTAGTTTTACAAGTATTGCTGCAAATATATGGTATACAAATCTACCGGTGCTCCTTTATACATAGCTATATACACCGTTTGATACTTGTTTAGTGAGTGTCGACCACTGTATATCATTTAGGGATATGTGTATATATAGATTGCCATGATGTGCGCTTATACGACACCGACAAAATGCTCTCTTTTAACGAACTCTAATTTTAGTGACATGCTGAGGCAATATAACTGAAAAATGATGTAGAGCGAAGGTTGTATATCACAGTTTCCGTCTCTTCGTAGGATGACCAAACAAAATCTATGGATCCATTTGGCTGAGTGGGGAAACATCGCGCCTGGATACAATACCAGCTGTTCCTACGCCCACGTTTGTTCAACAAAAATCCTATCAACTTTCAGTTATTTATGTGCAAGTTAATCTATGAAACGAATGGCCTTCAAAATAGAGGAACTAATTTGAAAGAAAATAATATTGTGCTGCGATGTACTAGCTGCTCTAGTGTTCCCTCGACGCAAATACACTAGAACACCCCCACAATCAGCTAGGTCACACCCATTCAATGTGGAGGTATCCAGATGTCGGAGAACCTTCTACTCCAACAGCTTCGTTCCCCGTGCTGCCGGGCTCTGGAATTACTTTCCTTCTCCCTGTTTCCCTGACATTACTAATATCCAAAGATTTAAAACTAATGTAAACAGACATCTCGTTGCACAGCTCCCAACTAAGGATGACAACCTAACCCTACTTCCTAATTTTCAGTAGCCCATTACGTCTATAGTGGCGCCATTTCTTTTGTTTGAGATGAACTATCTTGAAAAATTTAAAAAAAACAATCAGCGCTGGGAAATAACACTCCTAAAAGAGCATTGGGCGCGAACCCGGTCTACAGATACACGCTGAATATGTAGGCATCTACATACCCCCATTTGGCTATGAGAAAGTGTCAGGTAATAACTGAAACTATAAGTGATATTTACATCGAAATTAGCGAGCATAGCCCTTTTAAACATTCGATAGCACTAAACGACAGAGTCGGAGCGTTGCACTGAATCTTTTATGTTTATTTTTCATCTTAAGTGCTTAACATTCACTTTTATTTAGAATAGGCTTATAATAATATTACATTATTTTTTAGATTTTTCCTACGTAGATCGTAGTTTCGAGCTTATGGTTCTCATAAGCGCAGGGAAAGAACAATCTCAGACAGTCATAGGGCGCGAACCCCTTTCACAGATATAGTTCAAATCTGCAGGCGTTCATCTAGTCCCATATACATGTGTATGTATATATATATATATATATATATATATATATATATATATATATATATATATCCAGTTAATATAAACCTCCACAAGTTTAGTTAGAAGGGGGTTTTAATATAAAATTGTTTTTTTTAAATATTTCCATACGTACGATGTCGTTTCCATTTTATGGCTGCCATCTAGACAAGAAAATAACAATCTCAGACGGTTATAAGGCGCGAACTCGGTTCATAGATACACATTTAATATGTAAGCGTCCACCTTGTGTCATTAAGCTATCCGAGATTTTCACGTAATAATGGAAAAATAAAGTGATGTTTACACTGAAACGGCGAGCATAAACATCTAAACCATTGATAGCACTCAACGACAAAGTCGGAGTCTTAAACTGAAGCTCTAAGATGAATGTTTAGTTTTAATCTTTCCGACAGTGCTTACCTTACAATTAAACTTGGAAGGGGTTTATCATAATATCACATCATTTTTAATCTTTTATATATATTATATATATATATATATATATATATATATATATAATATTTATAAACGCTACCATCGCTAATACAAAAGAACACACAAAATACATTAAATAGTAAAGTGAAAAATCGTATGTGTTTCTAGGGAAGCCGTTGTAGTCCAGTAGTAAAGCGCCAGACTACAGACATATATATCTAATGTTCGATAATTGTCCAAGTTCACTATGGTGATGACGGCTTTTAGCTTGAAAGACGCATCTATTGATTACGTGTATGTACGTATAATATATATATATATATATATATATATATATATATATATATATATATATATACTAGCAGGGCTACACGGCATTGCTCGGGGTCATAAAAATATAAAATAGAAGAAAAATCGCGTGTGTAACATCATTATATTCAAACTTCTATTTCTCTCACTCTCTCTATAACCGTCTCTTTATCTTTTTAATTTTCTCTTTCCTTGTCGCCCTCTTTCACCGCTACTTTCTTATTTTGTATTTTGCGAAAGCTGTTTTTTCCCCACCATTCTTCTTACGTTGCCCTGGTGCGGATACTATATACGTACCTATCGCCGCCTCGGTGCAGATACTATATAAGTACCTATCACCGCCCCGGTGCAAATGCTAAATACGTACCTATCGCCGCCCCGGTGCGAATGCTAAATACGTACATATTGCAACCCCGGTGCGAATGCTATATAAGTACCTCTTGCCGCCCCGGTGCGCATACTATGTACGTACCTATTGCCGCTCCGGTGTGCATACTACATAAGTACCTATCGCTGGCCCGGTGCGAATACTAAATATGTACATATCGCCGCCCTGTGCGAATGCTAAATACGTACATGAACAAAGTAAGTTATTGTGATCACAGTCGGTTATTGTGATCACATTCGGTTATTGTAATCAAAGTCGGTTATTGTAATCAAAGTCGGTAATAGTGATCAAAGTCCGTTATAGTGATCAAAGTCCGTTATTGTAATCAAAGTCGGTTTTAGTGATCAAAGTCGGTTATTCTGATCAAAGTAGGTTATTCTGATCAAAGTCGGTTATAGTGATCAAAGTCGGTTATAGTGATCAAAGTCGGTTATTGTAATCAAAGTCGGTTATTGTGATCCAAGTCGATGCATAATTATTTCTTCTTTTAACTTTACTGTTTGAGACACTATTTTATATGGATATCAATATTAGTGAAAACAATGGCGGAACATATTAATTACCACTTTTAACTTAACTGATTAAGACATTATCTTATATAAAGATAGATATTAGTGAAAACAATTACTCTAACTTTACTGATTGAGAGGTTATTTAATATGCATACAAATATTATTGAAAACAATGGCAGAGCATAATTATTCCTGCATTTAACTTTACTGATTGAGACGTTATTCTATATGAATACAAATATTAGTGCAAACAGTTGCGGAGCATAATAATTTTTTCCTGTAACTTAACTGATTCAGAAGTTATTTTATATGGATAAAAATATTAGTGAAAACAATGGCGGATCATAATTATTTATTTATTTAATTTCACTTATTGAGGCATCCATTTAGTATATGCCAATATACGCGTTGCTTAACCTCGATTTTACAGCACCTGGTTATTCTAAATCGTCACCCATTTTGTACTGGTCATGCTATGCATTGCTTAACTTCTCCCTTTGACCGATAATAATAACAGAACGGTCTTAACATTGTATTGTCTTATTCCCGGACAATGCCAAATACAAGGAGACCTCAAGAGCTATACTAAAATTACTCTTTCTTATTTCCCTCCCTTTGATTAGGGCAATAGTATGAAGAGAAATGAAAACAAAACAATAATAATGTGACGATGGCATGAAAATAATATCCAAACCTATCACTATGACGTCATGTACCTATCAATGTGACGTCATGTGCACAAGATAACATTAAACATTGTGATCACATTAAACTGATTAAATGAATGGCTATTTGACCCCTTAAAAATGAATCTTTTTTTTAATTTTTAGATAATATTTTCCCGAGGTTATGCTGGTTAAAATAATACCTAATTTGGGAGTGTTTGTTGAGTATTTTAAAAGTCTTAGCGTTACATACATACATACAGATTTTTGCCTCATATATATATATATATATATATATATATATATATATATATATATATATATATATATATATATATATATAGCATCATATAAAATGAAATAATAAAAATGGGGCGAATCAAATGTTATTAGAATTAAAATTTAGGCAAAGTATCTCAACGTCCTTAACACATAAGTTTTCAAAGATACTTTTATGTATTTTTGTATATATTTTTATATATTTTCAAACTGTAATTTTATCACCTGCCGTAACGTCACTGCGGTAATGGTCCTCTGAGGAGAAGAATTATCTTTGAAAACTCATGAGTTAAGGACGTTGAGATACTTTGCCTGATTTTTGTATTCTAATAACATTTGATTCGCACCTTATTTTATTATTTCATGTCATACTATGCTATTTATGCTGTATCCAGTATATTGAGCTTCAGCCTTTATCCGGATGTTTCACTAATTAAAAGATATTAGTTGCCTCTTATATCTTTTGTTGGATTAACTTCATATATATATATATATATGAGTATATGAAAGGATAAAAATAATCCGACGGTATGAAATTAAAAATGGAAAAGCGGAAGACCTTTTCGCTCAACGTTTCGCCCAAATTTCACGTGGGCTTTGTCAAGAGCGGACGAAGAATACAAAAATGACAAAAGACGAGAAAGTCTGTAAAGTATGGGGAATATATATAGTGGTTGGGTTCATGTTGAGATAAAGGGTATGCAAATTAAAAAAAAAAAAAAAAAAAAGAAATAAATATATATATATGCACATAAATGTGATCGAAACATATATATAACACATATACATACATATATATCAAATATACATAGAGGTAGCATTGGAAAAGAAGAGAAAATAAAGAGCAGAAAGGGGTCCAAAGGATATTTAATTTAAAACTCAGGGAATCATCCGGTGTCTAGAATTATCTTGTTTTCACTAATGATTGCTTTTGATAGGTTGGGGGAGATATTGTAGAAACCCATTCTTTGTTTAATTTTATTTGTGGAAAGGGCTATGAGGGCAGATTCAATTATTCGACGTGTTGACTTGTTGTGTATTATTTTGATTAAAGTGGATTTCTCAAAGTCAAAGTAATGACCATATTCCATAGTATGAGCACATAAGGCGTTAAGTGTGTTGTTAGTTTTAATCGCTCTTTTATGCTCATAAATCCGCTTGTCCAGATTACGCTG